>JAFEMH010000390.1:685000-801494 GCA_022495995.1 Adenophora triphylla var. japonica
CAAGGGGTAACTTAACTTCCGGACCCTAATTCCTTTTTTTCAAAGTTTTGAGGAAATCAAAATGGCTTGGCGACTCCGTTTTTTCAAATTAAACCGGATGTTTCCAAACTCAAGTGAATCCAAATAAACACAAAAAGATTTGGGCCCCCACATTCACAGTTTGGCGACTCCGCTGGGGAATAACCAAAGGAAAAAGCTTTCGTTTTTAAAACAAAAAATGATACCCGGTATATAGGTGGAAACCATTAACCTTCCTGTATCGCTTCCTAACCCGAGGCTTGGGATAAACGGTGGTCTAACAATCCCACGTACCGATATCTCTTTTCGAAAAAAAATAATAAAAAAAGAAAGCTTTTCCTTTCGAGCAGGTTAGCCTCCCGTCGCGGATTCCTTTTGCCGTGCTTGCTTTTTCTTTCTTCGCCTTGCATTGCATCTTGCTTCTTGGGAATTGTGCATACTCTATATACTGAACAGGAAGCCTTCTGGAGCTGAAAGGTGCCTAAAATGTTCGGGGAGCAACCTGAAAGTGAAAAGGATTGGAACCTGAAAAATTGAGCAATGCAGCCGTACGACTTAATCCGCCTCGGATTCCAGCCGGGCGGCTTCATTGGCAATTCCACCAGGACAAATTTGAGGTTAATCTGGCAGCTTAGGCAGCTCGGGGCTATTCAGTTCCAAAGCTAACCAGGCTCCAGAAAATTTACGTGCCTTAACTGTTGCATTTTTCCCCCGTCCCGAAAAAATCATTCCTTTTAAAACACATTTATGAAAATCTCTGTTTTAACTCAAAAAGGAACATTTTTTAGGAGACCACACACTACGCGCACCTTATATATCTTGTACACTTTGCACGCACGTCCTTCAAACCCGGGGTGGTTGTTCAGTTGCAGTCACGGACAGCCTTACGATGCTCCCGGACGCACACGGAATCATCCCAAACTCCCCATGGCAGCCAGTGTCGACTAATGCACAGTCCGTGTCACACGTTTCAAAAAACCGTGACTTTTGGTTGGTTTTTGGTCTAGTCCGTGTCATATAGCCCAGTTGCGTATCCCCGTAAAGGTCAAACCTTAGTCCATAACGGAAGTCAAGATCTTTCGCGCAAGCGGAGCTCTGCCGAAATTCTGACAAGAAAAAATTGGTAGAATTTTGACTCCGGCATTGACTATGACTTTGACCCACTCGGGATGCGTAAGAGTCGAGACCAAGTCCGTGCCAAAAATCCAAAGATCTTTCGCGCAAGCGAAGCTCTGCCGAAATTCCGACAAGGAAAAATTGGCAAGATCTTGACCCGGCATTGACTTTGACTTTGACTCACGCATAGCGAAGTTCAATGTGACACTGTGTCATTCGGCTTTTACCGCCTGACCCATGCTTATTATCTTCTCGGACATTGCCAAAAAGTCAAAACGTCAATCGCGCAAGCGAAACTCTGCCGAAATTCCGTTAAGGCTGAAAGACGAAACTTTCCCGGCATTGCCTTGACTATAATCCGCATCGCTCGTGAGTTAAAAGTTCTTATGACCCGCTAGACCCGTTAGTAGCGTTCTTCTCTCTTGGTCGGTGGGATCCGCGTGCCCTATAGGACCCTCGCCCGGGGCTGTCCACCCTGGGAGGTCGAAATACAGGTGGAATACGAGGGGCTTATAGACACCCACTGATCCAGGATCTAGAGTAGTTGCGAAAAAGAAGGGCAGACCCCCTTTTCCAACCAAATAGAAATTAATAAAAGACACTGTTTTAAGTAAACTGGAAGATTCTTAATTTACATATTGCTTGAGTCTTCAGCCTAAACACCTACCCCGAGTCTAAACCTCTCCTATCCCTTTCCCGCAGCGAGAAAGAAGTGGGTGAGAATACCGGGTTAGCGGCTTGTTAGCGATGAATTCTCAGACAGTTCACCAGAATCCTCAGTTTTGTCAGTCCAGAGAGTCAAAATGGCTGATTTGACAGAAAACAGCAGTGGTTTGGGTAACCAGATGACTAGGGAGGAAGAGCTAGCCTTAGCCTTGGAAAACAGTCGTAAGGTCCATGAGGAACAGCAAGCCATACTCATTGATGCGCTCCGTCATCATGGGGTTCAGATAGTGGTTGAGTCCAACGATTCCCTGGTTATGGTAGAAGATGAGACTCCAGAAGCAGCCATCTCAGCTCCCCCAGCCTATAACCAATGCCCTCCTCCATCCACATATGATCCCTTACCAAGGACTACCCCTTTTCAGTCCATTCCCACATCCCAGTCCATCAGGGTCCCGACACCCTCGCCTCCTCAGATAAGACCCAGCTTTGTTCCCTACCAACAGAGAGCAAATGCCACAGCTATCCCAGTTACGCAGCCTCTACATTACCCCATGGGACTCTTTCCCTCCTCTCAGCCTGAGCCAAATTTCCTTACCCTGGAATTCCAGTACCAGCCTGACCTTTCCAACTTCGTCAACGCCTGTGAATTTGCCTACCTCCCGGACAGTGGCAGTGAAGAGTCAGTCGGAAATGAGAATAGGAATGGATGGATTTATAGTGATGATGATAGTTCAGTAGAAGGAATGAACCTGGAGTCGACGGAAGTGAAAACCAGAGGATAAGATGAAGTAGAAAACCACAGACCTGGAATGGGAGATGGTATCACTTCAAAGTGTGTCTGTAGCCTTTGCGAGGGCTCGGAAGAGAAAACGGATGCGAGCTCAGATGAGGCAGCGTATGAATTCCACATCCTAGAATTCAACACTCCTTACAAAGACTTGGTCGATGAATGGAGGAACTTGATCGAAGCTTTAGCTGAAAAAGGGAAGTGGGCTCCACCCGCCGATCTAGAACATGTAAGCGTCATTGAGGCCAAACCCCCCGTGGGAAGAGTAGACTCCATTGCAGTGCTAAGAGTCACCCCTGAGACCTTGTCCGAAGAAGAATGTATGGAGGCCCTGGAAAGAGTCTTAAAGTTTGAAGCGACCCCGGTCCCCTTCCTATCCTATGACGACGGTGATGTTTTCTTGGTGATCCCTAAGTCGGGGGAAGAGTCCAGAATAACCCTTATATGGCGCCAAGTATCCCGACCTGCTTTTGCCCTCATTGGTCATCAGAGTCAAGATGAAAGTTCTCACATGAGTTACTGTAGTGATACTGAAGAAGACACATTGAAATGCCGGAAGGAACAGTGGAAGAATGGTTAGCCCAGAAGCCGAAAAGCCCAGAAAACCTTCCCGACAGTAAATAACAAGAACCCGCCATGAGGTTTGACCCTGTGGAAATCCTTCTCGATGATGGAATCTCCCACTTCAGAAAGTGCCTGGCCAATGTCAAAGATGCCGTTAAAAGGTTGACCCCTAGAGAAAGAAGGGACATGCTTGACAGTGATGAGGAAAGCGACCCATCTCTGTTGAAAAAGTTACTAAGTCCAGGTGAGGAAGACATTAACAAACCTCCAAACCCCGAGAATAATAATTCCTGCTGCATGCTGATCCTAAGAAGCCTGAATGAGACCGTCAAGGCTCTGAGTGAGGAGGATGAAGCTGAAACCAGTAAGTTGCTGAGTCAGTTAAGAATTCAAAACCCAGAAAAGGCCAGAAAGCCAGTGACTTGGGATCAGATTCGGGAAGCTGCCTATGCCCCTGGTAGTGCTGTTAATCAGATTAATCAACAGAGTTGGCCATATGCCAGCAAGAGCCCGCCTCTGACTTTGAAAGAGCTGAAAGAATCCTCCGGTAGAAATGGTGACTCAGAAAAGTCTAATGTCTATGTGATGACTCGGTCCGGACAGATGAGTGTTGAGCAGCCTAAGGGTGACAAAAGAAATGCCGCCTCCGAGCCGAAAACAGACAAAAGACCTTATAAGCCAGAAGCAGAAAATCCAGCCTCTGAAAAAGAGGATCCGGTGTTGACTCAATTGAAGTGTACTCAGGCCAATATCTCCTTGTGGTCCCTGTTAACCTCTTCATACCCTCATAAGCTGAAGCTAGAAGAAAGTTTTGGCCAAGACCATGGTGCGCATAGATGTCACCCTAGATGAGGTCGTCCAGATGATTGGAAGTATCCACTACGGAAACATCATTACCTTCACTGACTTGGACCTGCCAAAATATGGGGCTAGTCATAACGAACCTATTTACATCAAAGTCCAGTTGGAAGAACGCCGATTGCGACGGGTATTAGTCGATGGAGGGTCTGCAATGAATGTCCTACTAGCAAAGATGATGGATTTGTTGGATCTGAAGCCCACAGATTTGAAGCCTTCTAGTCAGACTATTAAGGCCTATGACTCCACTGCACGATCAGTTCTGGGGATTGCTACTCTCAAGTTGTGGTTTGGGAAAAAGGTCATGGATGTTGATTTCCAAGTGATTGACATTCCCATTTCATTCACCGCTCTGCTGGGACGACCTTGGATTCACCAGATAAACGGGGTAGCCTCTACTCTGCACCAATGCGTCAAATTCCAGTCAAGTGATGGTACTATCACCACTATTTATGGAGACAGTGTCACTGTGGAAGGAACCAGCACTGGAGGTATCCCGATACTGGAAATCAAGCATGATGATGAAGGGTTTGCCTTGACCGGATTCTCTGTAGCTTCTTCAAAGGCACAAGTATGTTGCACTGACCTTACTACTACCTCTAACAAAATTCCCCCTGCTATGCGAATGATGAGAAAAATGGGTTATCTTCCGGGGCTCGGATTGGGTAAAAGACTTCAGGGTCGCAATGCTGTTATTGATGTAAAGGAACAGACTACCAGATACGGCTTAGGATACAAACCGAATTCTCGGGATGATAGAAAAGCTAAAGGCACAGTTCCAGAAAAGCAAAGTGAAGGGGTCCATCTCCATCCTTACAGCTTGTCTCTAACCCAGTACTTCACAAAAGGTGGGACCCAATATGATGAAAGTGACCGCCAGATCTCCCTAAAAAGAACTCTTTTGGAAAATCTTGAGAATGCTCGGGGAAAACCAGCGAATCCTGTTCGAAGAATGTTCCTTGATCTGCCAGACATTTCTGGGGCTACCACTACTATTCAGAACAAGTATGCCTTCAAAGGAAACTCAGACAGTTTCAAAGAGTTCGCACTCTTCTCATCCGGGGTAATGGATTTCTCTGCTTTTGAGTTAGCCCTTTCGAAAATCAGCCAGATAGAAGCTGCCAGTAGTAAAGACAATGAGTTTGGTTTGCAAAAGCTGTTTGATGAAGAAGCACATATCTCGGATTTAATCGACTTCAGCTCAGATGATGAGGTAGTTGCTGTAATTGGAGACGGTGATGAAGAGCCTTTTGATCCCCGTACTTTGGTGACTAAGACAGAGATGCCATTGAAGAATTGGGAGACATTCTCAGGGCCGATAGCCAGCCGACAGTAAATGATCACGGAGCTCGGATTAGTACCCCGTCCTTCTCAACCCAGTCGTGTCAAACACCCTGTCTTCCATACAGTTGAGTGAGGAATCTTTGAATTCCAGTCCTCCGAGTCATCCGAAGGCCTCACGCCTGAGGATTATGAATATGTAACCAATGTCATCTTTCCTCTTGCTTTGAATGAAATGACAAATCTTTCTGAGTATCCCCTTATTGCCAACTTAACAAATGATAAATTAACTCAAAACTTAACAACAGTTAATAATGAATCATTTGAACAAGATGCAAACACACTAAATGAACAATACATCCAAGAAATCTTTAAGCAGGTTACAGACAAAGAGGAAAATCGGGCCCAAGCTGTCGAGGAGGTTTTGACAAGTGTTAACTTGGGTATTGTCGAGGAACCTAAAGAGACACAGATTGGAAACTTCTTCCAGGGGGTTGAACGGGACAGACTGGTCAATCTGCTCAGAGAATACATGGACGTTTTTGCATGGTCATACAAGGATATGCCGGGGCTAGACAGTTCGATAGTGGAGCACAGAATCCCTCTAGCACCAGATGCTAAGCCAGTAAAGCAGAAACTGAGAAAGATCAAGCCAGAATGGTCTCAACAGGTCAAAGAAGAAATAGAGAAGCTACTGCGGGTAAGATTCATCAGAGTCATCGAATATCCGACATGGTTATCCAACATTGTGACTGTAACCAAGGCCAATGGGAAGGTGCGCTGCTGTGTAGACTTCCGGGATCTGAACAAAGCCACCCCCAAAGACGACTACCCCTTGCCAAACATAGACATCCTGGTAGACGCCACTGCCAACTACGAAGTCAAATCCTTTGTTGATGGCTTTGCAGGATACAACCAGATCAAGATGGCCGAGGAGGACCAAGAAAAGACAGTCTTCACCACACCGTAGGGAACATACTGCTATACAGTAATGCCATTTGGGCTTAAGAATGCCGGGGCTACTTATCAGAGGGCAGCGACCGCGCTTTTTCATGACATGATTCACAAGGAGATTGAGGTCTACGTCCACGACATGATAATCCACTCCAAAGGCGAGGACGGATAGCATTTTGTTGACCTGCGAAAGTTCTTTGAGAGGCTGAGACAACATTCCATGAGACTAAACCCTGCCAAATGCACCTTCGGAGTGACAAGGGGAAAAGTGCTTGGGTACATGGTCACGGAGCGAGGTATCGAAGTTGATCCTCGAAAGATCAAGGCCATTATGGACATGAGGCCACCTCAAACCCAGACAGAAGTCAAAAGCTTTATGGGCAAACTGCAGTATATCAGCCGTTTTGTCAACCAGTTGACTACCATGTGTGAGCCCATCTTCAAGCTCATGAAGAAGAATGTAGACACAGAATGGACCGAGGAATGCCAGGATGCCTTTGATCAAATCAAGGCATACTTAGTACATCCTCCGATGCTATGCCCCCCACATAGACAGAAACCTCTTCTGCTCTATCTCACTGTCACTGATACGGCAGTTGGTGCTATGCTTGCTCAGGAGAAGAAAGACTCTCGGGTAGAGAATGCCATTTACTTTGTCAGCCGGAAGCTACAGGGGAGTGAGCTCAATTATTCAGCGTGCAAAAAGACTTGTGCAGGACTGGTCTGGGTGATCGGTAAGCTGAAGCATTACATGCAAGCCCACTCTGTGAACTTGGTCTCGAAAATGGACCCCATCAAGTATATCTTTGACAAGCCTTCCCTCTCGATGCGTCTAGCAAAATGGTCCTTCTTCTTGGCTGAGTATGACATCAACTATGTAACAAGAAAGGCCATCAAGGGTCAAGCATTATCAGACCATCTGGCAAACTTCCCCAGTAATGAGGACCGCGGGCCTGAATCCCAATTCCCAGATGAAGGGATCTTTGTAGTCGAGCCTGAGAGCCGGTGGCAGCTTTTCTTTGACGGGGCTGCTAACAAAAGAGGAAATGGCGTAGGAATGCTGCTGGTCGACCCGAAAGATGAGCACACGCCAATGGCCATCAAGTTAAACTTCCCTGCCACGAACAATGTCGCCGAGTATGAAGCCTGCATTGCTGGTTTAGAAGCTGCCTTAGAGAGGAATGTCAAGGAGCTCGAGTTCTATGGAGACTCAGCCCTGATCATCAATCAGGCCTCCAACAAATGGAAGACTGTGGATCCTAACCTGCAAAAGTATCATGCCTACATGGAGGAGTTGACTGGACAGTTCAGAGAAGTGACTTTCCACTACCTGCCAAGAGATAAGAAAGATTCACAGATGCCTTAGCTACTCTAGCCTCACTGGTAGATATCCCCGAGGGAAAGGCCATAAAACCCTTCAGAGTGGGTAGAAGAGAATCCCCGGCTTTCGATTGTGAAATAGAATTGGGACCCGAGCCTGTCAAGGAGCCCTGGTACAATCAGATTTACCAGTTCCTCAGAAATGGAGAGTCAGCCTTAAGAGATGAAGAAGGTAGGCCAAAGGAAGGCATCAAAGCCAAAAGCTTGCAAGCCCTAAAACGGTTAGCTTCCCACTATGTCATTCTAGGGGACGATCTGTATAAGAAATGGTACCAAGGGCCGCTCCTTCTGTGTGTCACCCAAAAAAGGGCCAGAGAGTTGATGACCGAAATCCACAATGGTCCCTGCGGTCCTCATATGAATGCTAGAGCCCTGATGCAAGTGATCCTCAGGATGGGTTATTACTGGATCTCCATGGAAACAGACTACGTTCAACATGTCCGACAGTGCGACAAATGCCAACGGTTTTACAATCTCAATCACCTTCCGCCTCATGACCTGTACTGCATGACGACTCCTTGGCCGTTTGCAACTTGGGGTATTGACGTGATAGGGAAGATAGCCCCGATAGGAAGCAATGGGCACGAATTCGTGTTAGTGGCAGTCGACTACTTCACAAAGTGGGTAGAAGCGAAGTCCTACAAGATCCTCACTTCCAAGAAGGTGGCCCAATTTGTCAAAGAAAACCTAATGTGCAGATATGGGGTGCCTAATGAGATCATTTCTGATAACGGGTCGCACTTTGAAGGAGACTGCGATAGATTACTGTCAGAATTCAGAATCACTTGCCACAAGTCGTCTCCATACAGACCTCAGACTAACGGAGCCATGGAAGCTGCTAATAAGACGCTCGAACGGATCATCCAGAAAATGGCCACCCGTGGTCGTGACTGGCCTGAAAAGCTACACCTAGCACTCTGAGGCTATAGAACGTCTGTCAGAACAGCCACGGGAGAAACCCCTTTTGCCCTAACCTACGGGATGGAAGCAGTATTGCCAGTGGAGTTGGAAATCCCGTCATTAAAGGTCCTCCTGGAAAACAGTGTCAACGAAGTAGAGTGGCTACGTAGCCGGCATGATGAGTTGGCCCTGCTCGACGAAAGAAGGTTCAAGGCCATGGAACACACCCGAGCCTACCAGAGGCGAATGGACAGAGCATTTGACAAAAAGGTCAAGGCCAGGGACATCAAAGAGGGTGACTTAGTGTTGAAAGTGAAGCCCCCTATCAGAGACAACCCCCTGGGAAAATGGAAACCCGTTTGGATCGGCTCGTATGTGGTGCAGAAGATACTATCGGGAGGAGCAATGAAGCTTGCAGACCTGGATGGCAATCCCTTTGTCCACCCAGTCAACGGTGATAAGCTCCGAAGGTACTATGTCTAAGAAAAAAAAAAGAAAAAGAAAAAAAAAGAAAAAAAAAGAAAAAGGAAAAATCTTAGTGCAAAAAGAGTAATACCCAGCTAGGCTGAAAAATCCAAAAAGGGCGGTCTAGGCAAAAAACAAGATTGCGCATAAAAAAAGCGAAAAAAAATCTTAGTGCAAAAAGAGTAATGCCCAGCTAGGCTGAAAAACCCAAAAAGGGCGGTCTAGGCAAAAAACAGGGCTGCACAGAAAAAAAAAAAAAAAAGAGGCCAAAAGACCTAATCCCGATAGTTAACCAGAATGAACTACGAAGACCTGAGCCCCTTAGTCTTTCTTGTAAAAGGGGAACGTAGGCAGCCATATATGGTTCGATCTAAACAATAAACAATAAAGGGAAATCAAGTTTCCATGAAACGCGTCCTAAGTAATCAATAAAACATCTGACATTTCCATGAAATGTGTCTTGATTAATTTCTAAGATCATATCTTTGTTAATTACAAGTTAAAAGACTTCTTGATGAGTTCAAGCACGGTCTACTCTTGACTCTGCTAACCTGCTACAAAGATCTAAAATACAATAAAATTCCTAATAAACTATTGTGTTTGCAAATGGCAATAAGGGAATCCTAGGAAAAGATCTATCAGTCGTCATTCACCGAGTCTTCCTTGTTCTTCTTCCCTTTACCTCGACCCCGTCGAGTGTTCTTTCTCTTCTTGTCTAGGATGTCAGTCTCCCTCATCCCAATCTCGGGTATCCTCACTGGAGCCTCCACCAAACCCGTGTCAATAAGTGCTCTCTCAATACGGGCACGAGTCCGCACTTCTTCCCTCTGAGCCTCAGTCAGGGGAGCGACTTCAGATAGCCTCTCATATCGAGCCTCCATATCCCTGATAAAGTCACCCGACTGGTTATGGCGACTCGCCTTAGCCTCAGTCTCCCTCAGAGTCCTGCTCGAGTCGCAATCCGCTCCTAATAAAGCCTGACGTCTTTCTCCCAAAATGACCTGAGTCGCCCCCATCTCTCTCTCATACCAGTCCAAATAGGCCGTGATCAAAACGGTACTCTTTCGACTCTTGAGAATGGCCCTGGGTGGGAAAACAGTGTATGTCCAGGCCCTCGAAAAAAATAAGAAGCTGGCCGGATCCTTCATTTCCAAAGGCGCTACCTCCATGGTACTGATGTCCTTCCAATCATCCAAAGGCTCCTGTAAAGTCCCAAATTACCTGGACACTAGGCAAGGAATGTAGAAGGATGACAGAGAAAGCCCCGTGACTCTCACTACATAGGACTCTTGAAATGTCCGACGGGTCTGTAGTCTCCAATGAGGCACCCACCAGTGAATGTCCGAGGTGGACAACCTAGCCATCATCAGCTCCCAGCTACCCTGGTCTTGCTCTCTAGGTGTGCCCCTTCGAGAAATCACCCAAGGGCACTGAGTAGGCGCAACCCCTGGCAAAGCCTCAAGCCTCTCCTGCAACCATAAAGTCAGCACCGCTGGGCTCCCAGACCTCATGAAACGGTCTCCCCTAGCCATCCTGTCAATGCCGTGCAATGTCTCCCCCAAAATCAGTGGGACGATATCCTTTCCAGCCCTGCAGTCCCTGACCATGTCCAAAAGGCCACTATGGCAAACTCCAACAGACTCGACAGTAAACAGAAATGAGAACATACAAAAGACAAAAGCGTCCATAGCCACTGTGGTCATAGCCATAACGGGAAAACCAAACCTGCCCGGAATATCGGAAAGGTCAATCCTGTCCGGAGCTATCAACATCCCCTCGGCTTCTTTCAGAGAAATTTGCAGAAAAGATGCTAGCTTTACAGTCACCGGCAAGTCTCCGGCCAAAGGTGTCGAAATTGCCTCAATTTCTGGACCCCCAATCAATGCTTGGAAGTCTTCAAAGGTTGGAACAATCTCATTGTAGGAAAAGCAGTAAACATGTCTCCGGACATCCCAAAACTTTGCTGCTGCTCTCAAAAGGTCCCAATCAGGCGGGAGATCCTTCAAATGCCATAAAGATTTGATCTTGAAGGTAGCATCGAACAGCCCCTTGTGAGATTGAAAGTTATGTCTCACCCAAGATTGAAGATCGAACAGAAAACGGTCTCTTTTCCCCTTTTGTAGTCTAGCGGGTCTTTCCATTGCGAGGTGATCAAAGTTGATGACTTTTGGTCAGAAATATGCTCTGGGGTCAGTTGGGACAAGTCTAGGGTGAAAATGAAATGAAATGGCCAAGCCTTGGTTTTATTTTGAAAAAGACCAGTCCAGACAGAACTGTTAGCCGCATGGCTTCATTTGCCCCCAGGTCCAGGCCGGATAGCCTCATTTTCCATCTGCAGAAAAGAATCTGCAGCAACCAAAGTTGCTGCCCAAGTGGAGTTCTCACCCCACTTTCTGAATGAAACCTGTCCCAAAACATGTCCAAACACCATCCAAGCAGTTATATACCATTACAAACCATTTTGGCCCAGTTTCAGCCCCATTTCCAAGCAAAAAAGCAGCCCCGAGGCTCAAGTAATATGAAGCATAAATTAGAAAAGCAAATACAATCTCATTATATTGTTTTCGCCCCATCGGCTCCCAAATAAAGCAAAAAATAAACAAAATGTGCATAAAAATGTTCATTGTTTGTTTCCTTCCCACTAGATCGATCCTAAGGACCTCCTAGGCCTCCGACTCCTCGTCATCGCTACTCAGCTCATAGAATTCAGGATCCCTCGTCAAATCCTCGCTGTCACTCACATCAGAAAGATGGACATTCACATGCTCATACTCAGCTAGCTGCTACAGGATGCCGGTGTTAGGTCCCTGTCCTCGAGGTTTGGCACTAGAAGAGTACTCTGAAGCCGATGAGGTGGATGCCGTGCTCCTGACGTGCCTTCTTTTGCGCACGGGCTCCTGCACGTTCACTGCAGCCTTGGAAGCGCAAGCCAGCTTCTTCACAAGGGACCGACACACATCTTTCCATCCCCTGTTCTGCCTGACCAAGCCGTCATAAGTACGAGCTGGAATCTGAGAAAAAAGAGAAGGAAAACTCAGAAAATCTCAGGAATCTCAGAATTGCAGAAAGCAAAGAAATACAAAAAGGGAAAATGACCCTAGAGATGCTTACAGTGCTGTCAGGAGGCAGAGTGTACTGGGGCTCCCTCGTGTCGGGGACATGTATCATAAACCTCCTCGGTACCCCGTTGACCACATAGGAAAGATGAGCAGGAGGCAAAGGTGGGTCGGTAGGCTCAGCTTCCCCGTACCCCTGGACAGTAGCCATCTTCACCAGTTTTTGTGGCGTCCTCAACCGTGCCTCTACAAAAGTAGCATACGGGGTAGCCAGATCAAAGTACTCCTCAGCCGCCACGCCTGCCTGATACCTAGCAATATCATCCTCTGACCAGTCCCTGGGCTGCAACATCCGTGCTGGAGGATCGTGAGGAGTGATGGCGTCCAAGGGAGGGACATGGCCATGCGGCCTAGAAAAACGGTCCCCCAGATAAATAATGTCGCAGGTGAGCCCGGTCAACCACCTCCTCTGCCTAGTCACCTCCACGGTATCCCCTAGCAGCACCTCCGGGTACCTCCCCCAAGGATAAAAGTCAAACCCATCATCACCATCCTTATTAAGGTCGAGCCTCACCATCTTGTAATCAAAGGTGATCCGGGTCTTCCCGGTGAATTTGTCCCTAGCCTCGCCCCTCCAGCGAATCATGGCAGGGAAGATGGTAGGATCGCTCTGTTGGTTCCAGGGAAAGAACCCAATCACCTCGCAAAACCAGACCTGCATGTTCAAAACATAAAAGGGTCATCTTCTCTTATAAGAGTCTCAATACACAAAAGGAAAAGAGAAAGGAAAGAAGGTGAGAATACCTCAAGAGCAAAAGAGAAGCAGTCCATAGAGGCAGCCTTGTTTCGGCTGTACAAATCCAGAAAGAAATAAAGCTCAGCCAATCCGGCCTCACCCCAAGAGACCGTCCCAATCTCGTCCACATCCTCCAAGGAGTCCAGAAGGCACAGCATAGCCAAAGTCCCAGAATTAGCAAAGATGGTGACTGACAGCATCAACCATAGAAAAGCCCTCGCAAGCTGGTGGGCAGTCACCTCATTGGAAGCAAATCCCTGCATGCAATTCAGGACTGCCACCTCAACATTCCTAGTCTCCATCCCAAGCCCCTTAGGCTGGAGGTCAAACCTAACCAGAGCCCTGAACTCATCCGCAGTAATATGGTCTCTCCAGGTCACAGGCCTCCCGGTGAACTGCAAGCCTGTAATAGCAGTAAAGTCGGCCGGAGTCACCGTAAGCTCTCCAGCTGAGATGAAAGCTGTGGGTGGTGTCCCACCAGAACTCCGAGAGGGCCTGGATCAAGCCCTTGCTCTTCGAGGTCACATGGATGCCTCTGCCAATAGCCTCAATGAACAAATCAAGGCCGGTAGCCCTCACTAGCTGCTTAGGGTTCACCCCATTCTTCTCAAAGTTGGGCATCCTATCCCATAGCTTCACGGCCACCTCAGAAGGTCCCCTCGATTTGCTCTCCTGTAGGAAAGCACAACAAAAAACGTGTCAGTCCTTCATCTCATTTCAAAAGCATGCATATATTCAAAAGTGCACATATTTTCAAAGAAAAGCATTCATAAAAGATTTCTAGCATCCTTTGCCTAGAAAACGTGTCTTTCATCATTTGAAACACATCATGTCAAGCACCTTGCTCTCCTAAGCACAAAATTCTGATTTTCAAAAAACTCTTTGCACATAAGCATTAATTTTTCAAAAAAAAAATGGCATGCATGAATCCTTTTCATCGTCCAAAATCCCGTTTTCTCATCCATGATCAGAAGTTGACCTAGTTTAAGCGCATGCAAGAACTTCGTCACCTTTTAGACATTATTTTTCTTACTTTATTTTCAAAAAATGGGTCATTCTCATTATTTTTTGAATAAATTGCCCATGCATGTTCATTTATTCTCTTAGCCTCATAGGTTAATCATCAAAATTCCAAAATCATCAACAAAAATCCTAGGAAAATTCAAAGAATTCCTAAAATTCGGGTCAAGCCCTAAATCAATCCAAATTCAATCAAAATTGTCAAAATCAAGAAAGTCAAGAATGCTTACCCCAATAGATTAAGGTTTCATGGACTTGTGCTCCCTTTTGCCCGGATATAACTCGGAAGGAGGCGTATTGAAATCGTATTTTCGCTCGGTTCTAACGAACTCCCTCTGCCTCATTCTCGCGGCTTGTGACAAGACTCTTCGCGCTTGTCGGGGTACAATGTTACCCTCTTGATCCATTTCGAGCACTAGAAGGTAGGGAATCAAAGAAATTTTGAAATTTCCCTCTCTACTCTCTCTCTTCTCCTCGGCGAAAGCCACAACAATGGTGCTTTGCCCGTTTTCAAATCTGTTTAAGCAATCTGGTGAAATCAGGATTGAACCTCATTTTCTCTGAGCAGAAATTACATCTTTGCCCCTGGACTTTCCACTTGGGCATACAACTCGCGACCTTTAGCTACCTCTATCACAGATAGTGAAGTACGCTCAAGTTCTCCAAACTTTAGCTACCTTTATCACATATTGAGAAGTACGCTCAAGTTCTCCAAACTTTAGCTACCTCTATCACAGATAGTGAAGTACGCTCAAGTTCTCCAAACTTTAGCTACCTCTATCACAGATAGTGAAGTACGCTCAAGTTCTCCAAACTTTAGCTACCTCTATCACAGATTGAGAAGTATGCTCAAGTTTCCCAACTTTAGCTACCTCTATCACAGATTGAGAAGTATGCTCAAGTTTCCCAACTTTAGCTACCTCTATCACAGATTGAGAAGTACGCTCAAGTTCTCCAAACTTTAGCTACCTCTATCTCCTCGATAGTGACGTAAGCTTTAGTTTAATCAGGTGACAACCTCCATTAATTGTCAAATCAGGTGACAACCTCCATTAATTGTCAAATAAGGTGACTCCTCCATTGTCAAAATCTCAAGGATCCTAGACCTGTTCCTAACTATCTAGTGAGACTTGAACTACGACCAAGGCTTGATTCCTTTGGGATACGTAGGTAGACTTTCATAAAGGTCCAGCCATCCGACAACATTGGTCACCCTGTTCATGCCTCACTCCTTAGTGGTGCATGAGCCTTTCATAAAGGTCCAGCCATCCGACCGCAGTGGTCGCCCTATTCCTTTATCACTCCTCAGTGGTGAAGTAGCCCCTCATAGAGGTCCAGATATCCAACCATATCGATCACTTCCTTCATCTAGCATATCCCAGTAGGATCGGTCACTCGACCTCCCAAGTCACTTTCCCTTCTATTTCTCCAGCAAGAGACCAGTCTCTCTTAGCCATTCCCCAGCGGATCTTTTCTGAACTACGGCCTGGCTTGATTCCTCCGGGATACGTAGGTAGCCTACTTTAGGGTCAGCCAATTTGTCACATATGACACCCCATTCCCCAGCGGATCTTTTCCGAACTACGATTATGGCTTGATTCCCACTCGGGATACGTAGGTAGCCTTTCAAAGGTTCAGCCACTCGACCACCTTGGTCACCCAATCCGTCTCGGCATTCGCCAGATTGGATCCTTTTTTTTATCGACAACCCCACTCGCCCTGCAAGTGACGTTGCCGAGGGGCTTCTGTAAGTACCCAAATCTGGCTCATGCCTTCCGATTAAGTTTTTCGGCAATTCCCCGGACTTTCCTAAAGTTCAGGGGCAATTCGGGAACTTTTCCGAACCTTTCGAGGGGCGAAGGGATTACTAGGAATTAAAAATCCACGTTTTCCTTCGATAGAAATGCCCTTCTAGAAGGCCACCTTGCATGATTCTAGAAAGGTGCTGAGTCATAAGGGATAATGTCGCACGACTACATTAGGCAAGAACTCCAAGCCCCACGGCTTCATTAGTTTCTGTCAGACTGCCTATAAATAGAGACCTCCTCTATTCATTTGAAAAAGAGTTTTTGGAGCATTGTTACTCTGTCAAAATATCACCTCGAAATTACTGAAAGTTGAGAGTGCCAAAAACCACCTCCCTCCTCCTTAAAGCCTTTCAAAGTTGGTCCTTCCCTGGGCAAACTCCAAGGAGATAGAGGACCACCACCATTGGTAACCTCTCATCCCCTTTTTCTTGAAATATACCTTGTATTTATGTGATATTGCTCCTTGCTTTCCATATTATTGTTTACTTGCTTGGTATTTGATATATTGTTATTAAAGATTCCTTCTTTAAGCATGTAAATCATCCTACCCCTATTTCCCTATCACATAGAATCCATGGAGGATCCAACCCAAGGATGAACAAATAAGACCTCAAAAAAGGCTTGTTCTATGGTGGATCTCTCACATGGTGATGTGAAAAGTAGCATCCTTTGCTCTCAAAATAACATCTTTTCATATAAAGTTGCATCATTTGCATTAAACATGTTGCCTTTGCATAAAAGTTGCATCCTTTGCACTTGAAATGTCATTTTTACATATAAAAGTTGCATCCTTTGCATTAAAAATCGTTTCTTTACATCCAAATAGCATCCTTTGCATCCAAAAATGTCATCTTTTTCATTAAAAATGTCATTTTTAGTTTAGAATGCATCCTTCATGTCCCTCATGATTGGATCTCTCTTTCCTAGGATTGCTTAGTGACCTTCCTAAGGTACGAAAAGCATAGAAAGAGCGTAAAGATCCAATCTTTATACCCTTCCCATAGTCCCCTTTGGTATTTGATGCATCCTTTGGAGCGGACCGATGTAAAGATCCCATCTTTACATCGTTTCTTCCATTAAAAGGTGCCATAATCCCTTTAGAAATGAATAAGTCTTGAACCCTATATCTCCGATCATCACTTGAGACGAGCATAATAGTCCCTACATAAGCTCAATCGTCTCAAGATGTAGGATTGATGGGCTAAGGATATTCCTTTCTAAAGAACCTCACTCTAGGATCATGACAGAGAGTCCTTCTCTCGATCACACATGACCCAAGGTTAAGTAGTGATGATCACAAGTCCAAGATGAGGACGTGATCAAAGTCCCGAACACATAAAAATCCAAGGAATCCCGAGCGATAACCAACTAAATGGTTTATACGTCCGGAAGACAACTTGGAACATTCCCTCCCCCCTTCTTTTCAACACATACACACAAGAAAGCACGCAAGCAAGCACAAAAAATGGAATCTTGGGAGACTTGCTTCGGCAAGGCACCTTGGGTGAACGCCAAACGTTCTTCCCAAGAAGTAACTTAACCTCCGGACCCTAATTCCTTTTTTTCAAAGTTTTAAGGAAATCAAAATGGCGTGGCGACTCCGTTTTTTCAAATTAAACCGGATGTTTCCAAACTCAAGTGAATCCAAATAAACACAAAAAGATTTGGGCCCCCACATTCATAGCAGCCACTCTGCTTCATTGACACTATTTTCCAGGAGGACCCTTAGTGACGGGATCTCCAACTCTAATGGCAACACTTCTTCCATCCCGTAAGTTAGGGCAAAGGGAGTTTCTCTCGTGGCTGTCCTGACAGACGTTCTGTAGCCCCAGAGTGCCAGATGCAACTTTTCAGGCCAGTCACGACCACGAGTGGCCATTTTTCGGATAATCCGCTCGAGTGTCTTATTGGCAGCTTCTACGGCTCCATTGGTCTGAGGTCTGTACGGGGACGATTTGTGGTGAGTGATTATGAATTCTGACAGCAATCTATCGTAGTCCCCTTCAAAGTGCGACCCGTTGTCTGAAATGACCTCATTGGGCACCCCATATCTGCACATGATGTTTTCTTTGACGAACTGGGCTACCTTTCTGGAAGTGAGGACCTTGTAGGACTTGGCTTCTACCCACTTTATGAAGTAGTCGACTGCCACTAGCACAAATTCATGTCCATTGCTTCCTACCGGGGCTATCTTCCCTATCACGTCAATACCCCAAGTTGCAAACGGTCAAGGAGTCGTCATGCAGTACAGGTCATGAGGCGGCAGATGATTGAGGTTGGCAAACCGTTGGCATTTGTCACACGCTCGGACATGCTGGACACAGTCTGTTTCCATGGAAATCCAGTAGTATCCCATTCTGAGGATCACTTGCATCAATGCTTTGGCATTCATATGAGGACCGCAGGGATCATTGTGGACTTCAGTCATCAACTCTCTTGCCCTTTCTTGGGTGACACACAGGAGGAGTGGTCCTTGGTACCGTTTCTTGTACAGATCGCCCCCTAGAATGACATAGTGGGAGGCCAACCGTTTCAGGGCTTGCAAGCTCTTGGCTTTGATGCCTTCCTTTGGTCTACCTTCTTCGTCTCTGAAAGCTGATTCCCCATCCTTGAGGAACTGATAAATCTGACTGTACCAGGGTTCTTTGACGGGCTCGGGTCCCAAGTCTATTTCACAACAGAAAGCCGGGGCTTCTCTTCTACCCACTCTGAATGGTTTTATGGCCTTTCCCTCGGGGATCTCTACCAATGAGGCTAGAGTAGCTAAGGCATCCGCGAATCTGTTCTTATCCCTTGGCAGGTAATGGAAAGTTACTTCTCTGAACTGCTCAGTCAACTCTTCCATGTAGGCATGATACCTCTGAAGGTTAGGATCCACAGTCTTCCACTTGTTGGAGACCTGGTTGATGATCAGGGCTGAGTCTCCATAGACCTCGAGCTCTTTGACATTCCTTTCTAAGGCAGCCTCTAAACCAGCAATGCAAGCTTCATACTCTGTGGCATTTTTCATGGCAGGGAAGTTCAACTTTATGGCTATTGGCGTGTGCTCATCTTTCGGATCGACCAGTAGCATTCCTATGCCATTTCCTCTTTTGTTAGCAGCTCCATCAAAGAAAAGCTGCCATCGGTTCTCAGGCTCAACTACAAAGATTCCTTCATCTGGGAATTGGGGTTCAGGCCCACGGTCCTCATTGCTAGGGAAGTTTGCCAGATGGTCTGACAGCGCTTGACCCTTGATTGCCTTTCTCGTCACATAGTTTATGTCATACTCAGCTAAGAAGAACGACCACTTTGCTAGACACATCGAAAGGGAAGGCTTATTGAAGATATACTTTATGGGGTCCATTTTCGAGACCAAGTTCACAGAGTGGGCTTGCATATAATGCTTCAGCTTATCGACTATCCAGACCAGTCCTGCACAAGTCTTTTCGCACGCCGAGTAATTGAGCTCACTTCCTTGCAGCTTTCGGCTGACAAAGTAAATGGCATTTTCTACCTGAGAGTCTTTCTTCTCCTGAGCTAGCATAGCCCCAACTGCCGTGTCAGTGACAGTGAGGTAGAGCAGAAGAGGTTTCTATCCATGCAGGGGGCATAGCACCGGGGGATGTACTAGGTACGCCTTGATTTGGTCAAAGGCATCCTATCATTCCTCAGTCCATTCTGTGTCTGCATTCTTCTTCATGAGCTTGAAGATGGGCTCGCACATGGTAGTCAGCTGGTTGACAAAACGGCTGATGTACTGTAATTTACCCATGAAGCTTTTGACCTCTGTCTGGGTTCGAGGCGGCCTCATGTCCATAATGGCCTTGATCTTTCGGGGATCGACTTCAATACCTCGTTTCGTGACCATATACCCAAGCACTTTTCTCCTTGTCACTCCAAAGGTGCATTTGGCAGGGTTCAGTTTCATGGAATGCTATCTTAGCCTCTCAAAGAACTTTCACAGGTCGACAAAGTGCTGTCCATTCTCACCTTTGGAATGGATTATCATGTCATCGACATAGACCTCAATTTCCTTGTGGATCATGTCATGAAAGAGTGCAGTCACTGCCCTTTGATACGTAGCCCCGGCGTTCTTAAGCCCAAAAGGCATCACAGTATAGCAGTACGTTCCCCACGGTGTGGTGAAGGCTGTCTTTTCTTGGTCCTCCTCGGCCATCTTGATCTGGTTGTAGCCAGAAAATCCATCAACGAAGGATTTGACTTCGTAGTTAGCAGTGGCGTCCACCAGAATGTCTATGTTCGGCAAGGGGTAGTCATCTTTGGGACTGGCCTTGTTCAGATCCCGAAAATCTACACAACAGCGCACCTTCCCATTGGCCTTAGTCACAGTCACGATGTTGGATAACCATGTCGGATATTCGATGACCCGGATGAATCCTACCCGCAGTAGCTTCTTAATCTCTTCTTTGAACTGTAGAGACCACTCTGGCTTGATTTTTCTCAGTTTCTGCTTTACTGGCTTGGCATCTGGTGCTAGAGGGATTCTGTGCTCCACCATCGAACTATCTAGCCCAGGCATATACCTGTATGACCATGTAAACACATCCGTGTAATCTCTGAGCAGATTGACCAGTCTGTCCCGTTCAACCCCCTGGAAGAAGTTCCCAATCTGTGTCTCTTTAGGTTCCTTGACAGTACCCAAGTTAACACTTGTCAAAACCTCCTCGGCAGCTTGGTCCCGGTTTTCCTCTTTGTCTGTAACCTGCTTAAAGATTTCTTTAATGTATTGTTCGTTTAGTGTGTTTGCATCTTGTTCAAATGATTCATTATTAACTGTTGTTAAGTTATTAGTTAATTTATCATTTGTTAAGTTGGCAATAAGGGGATACTCAGAAAGATCTATCATTTCATTCAAAGTGAAAGGAAAGATGACATTGGCTACATGTTCATAATCTTCAGGCGTGAGGCCTTCAGATGACTCGGAGGACTGGAATTCGAAGACTCCTGACTCAAGGTTATGGACAACAGGGTGTTTGAATGACTGAACTGAGAGGGACGGGGGACCAATCCAAGCTCCGTGATCATTTGCTGTCGGCTGGCTATCGGCCCTGAGAATGTCTCCCAATTCTTTAAAGGCATCTCTGTCTTAGTCACCAAAGTGCGGGGATCAAAAGGTTCTTCACCACCGTCTCCAATCACGGCGACTATCTCGTCATCTGAACTGAAGTCGATCAAGTCAGGAATCTGCGCCTCTTCGTCAAACAGCTTCTGCAAACCTGACTCACTGTCTTCACTAATGGTAGCTTCTATCTGGATGATCTTTAGAAGAGCTAACTCGAAGGCAGAGAAATCCATTACCCCTGATGGGAAAAGTGCTGACTCCTTGAAACGGTCTGGGTTTCCTTTGAAGGCATACTTGTTCTGAACAGTAGTGGTGGCCCCAGGAATGTCCGGTAAGTCAAGGAACATCCTCCAAACAGGATTTGCTGGTTTTCCCCGAAATTTCTCAAGGTTTTCCAGAAGAACTTTCCTCGAGGATATCTGACTATCACTTTCATCATATTGAGTCCCACCTCTTGTGAAGTACTGAGCCAGAGACAAGCTGTAAGGACGGAGACGGATCCCTTCGTTTCGTTTTTCCTGAACTGTTCCTTTAGCTTTTCTGTCATCCTGAGAATTCGGTTTGTATCCCAAGCCGTGTCGGGTGGTCTATTCCTTTACATCAATGACAGCATTGCGACCCTGAAGTCTTTTACCCAGTCCAAGCCCCGGAAGATAGCCTATCTTTCTCATCATTCGCATGGCAAGAGGTATTTTGTCAGAGGTAGCAGTGAGGTCGGTGCAACTCACCTGCGATTTGGAGGAGGCTACAGAGAATCCGGTCAAGGCAAACCCTTCATCATCATGCTTGATCTCCAGTATCGGGATACCTCCTGTGATGGTTCCTTCCACGGTGACACTGTCTCCATAAATAGTAGTAATAGTCCCATCACTTGACTGGAATTTGATGCATTGGTGCAAAGTAGAGGCTACCCCATTTATCTGATGAATCCAAGGTCATCCCAGCAAAGCGGTAAATGAAATGGGAATGTCAATCACTTAGAAGTCCACGTTCATGGCCTTTTTCCCAAACCACAATTTGAGAGTAGCAATCCCCAAAACCGACCGAGTAGTGGAATCATAGGCCTTGATGGTTTGACTGGAAGGTTTCAAATCTGTGGGCTTCAAATCCAACAAATCCATCATTTTTGCTGGCAGGACATTCATTGCAGACCCTCTATTAACTAATACCCTTGGTAATCAGTGTTCTTCCAATTGGTCTGTAATGTAAAGGGGTTCGTTATGACTGGCCCCATATTTTGGCAGGTCCAGGTCAGTGAAGGTGATGATATTTCCATAGTGGATATTTCCTATCATCTGGACGACCTCATCTGGGGTGACATCTATGGGCACCAGGGTCTTGGCCAAACTTTCTTCTAGCTTCAGTTTGTGAGGGTATGAGGAGGTTAACAGGGACCACATGGAGATATTGACCTGAGTACACTTCAATTGAGTCAACACCGGGTCCTCCTTTTCAGAGTCTGGATTTTCTGCTTCTGGCTTGTAAGGTCTTTTGTCTGTCCTTGGCTCGGAGACGACATTTCTTTTGTCACCCTTAAGCTGCTCCACACTCATCTGTCTAGACCGGGTCATCACATAGATATTAGACTTTTCAGCGTCATCAGTCCTACCGGAGGATTCCTTCAGCTCCTTCAAGGTTAGAGACGGGCTTTTGCTGGCATATGGCCAACTCTGCTGGTTAATTTGATTAACGACACTACCAGAGGCATAGGCAGCTTCCCGAATCTGATCCCAGGTCACTGGCTTTCTGGCCCTTTCTAAATTCTGACTTCCCCATTGGATTAGCAACTGGCTGATTTCAGTTTCATCTTCCTCACTCAAGGCCTTGACAGTTTCATTCAAGCTTTTCAGGGTCAACATGCAACAGGAATTATCATTCCCAGGGTTTAGAGGTTTGCTAATGGCTTCCTCACCTTGACATAGAAACTTCTTCAACAGAGCGAGGTCACATTCCTCATCACTGTCAAACATATCCCTTCTCTCCCTCGGGGTCAACCTTCTGACAGCATCTTTGACATTGGCCAAACACTTCCTGAAGTGGGAGATTCCATCATCGACAAGGATTTCTGCGGGGTCAAACCTCATGGCAGGTTCCTGTTCTTTATTCACGGGAGGGTTTTCTGGGCTTTTTGGCTTCTGGGCTAACCACTCTTCCACTGTTTCTTCCGACATTTCGACTGTGTCTTCCTCAGTCTCACTACAGTAACTCCTGTGGGAATTCTCGTCTTGACTCTGATGACAAATGAGGGCAAAAGCAGGTCGGGATACTTGGCGCCATATAAGGGGTATTCTGGACTCTTCCCCTGCCTTAGGGATTACCAAGAAGACATCACTGTCGTCGTAAGATAGGAAGGGGACCGGGGTCGCTTCAAACTTTAAGAACCTTTCTAGAGCTTCCAAACATTCTTCTTCGGACAAAGTCTCAGGGGTGACCCTTAACACTGCCAAGGAGTCTACTCTTCCCGATGGGGGTTCAGCCTCAATGACGCTTACGTGTTCTAGATCGGCAGGTGGGGCCCACTTCCCTTTTTCAGCTAAAGCTTCGATCAAGTTTTTCCATTCACCAACCAAGTCTTTATAAGGAGTGTTGAATTCTAGGATGTGGAATTCATACCCTGCCTCATCTGAGATCGCATCCATTTTCTCTTCCGAGCCCTTGCAAAGGTGACAGACACAATTCGAAGTGATACCGTCCCCCCTTCCAGGTCTGATTTTCTACCCTATCTGGTCCTCTGGGTTTCATTTCCATTGACTCCATGTTCATTCCTTCTACTGAACTGTCATCATCACTGTAAATCCATCCATTTCTATTCTCATTTCTGCCTGACTCTTCGCTGTCACTATCTGGGAGATAGACAAATTCACAAGCATTGATGAAGTTGGAAAGGTCAGGTTGATACTGCAGTTTTGGGATAAGGAAATTTGGTTCATGCTGAGGAGAGGGAGTGAGTCCCATAGGATAATGCGGAGGCTGAGTAATTGGGATGGCCGTGGCATTTGCTCTCTGTTGGAAAGGGAACAATGCTGGGTCTTACCTGATGAGGCGAGGGTACCCTGATGTCCTGGGATGTTGGAAAGGACTAAAAAGGGGTAGTCCTTGGTAAGGATCGTATGTGGATGGAGGAGGGCATTGGTTATATGCTGGGGGAGCTGGGATTGCTGCTTCTGGAGTCTCATCCTCTATCATAACCAGAGAACCATTGGACTCAGCCACTATCTGATCCCCATGACGACGGAGTGCATCGATAAGCATGGATTGCTGTTCCTCATGGACCTTACGACTATTATCTAAGGCTAAGGCTAGCTCTTCTTCCCTAGTCATCTGGTTACCCAAACCACTGCTGTCTTCTGTCAAATATGATATTCTGACTCTTTGGGTTGACAAAACTGAGGATTCTGGTGAGCTATCTGAGAATTCTGCACTGACAAGCTGCTGACCCGATATTCTCACCCACTTCTTTCTCGTTGCGGGAAAGGGATAGGCAAGGTTTAGACTCTGGGGTAGGTGTTTAGGCTGAATCTCAAGCAATATGCAAATTAAGAATCTTTCAGTTTACTTAAAACGGTGTCTTTTATTAATTTCTATTTGGTTGGAAAAGGGGTTGCCCTTCTTTTTCGCAACTACTCTAGATCCTGGATCAGTGGGTTTCGTCACTACGTCTATAAGCCCCTCGTATTCCACCTGTATTTCGACCTCCTAGGGTGGACAGCCCCGGGCGAGGGTCCTATAGGGCACGCGGATCCCACCGACCGAGAGAGAAGAACGCTCCTAATGGGTCTAGTGGGTCATAGGAACTTTGAACGCACGAGCGATGCAGATTATAGTCAAGGCAATGCCGGGAAAGTCTCGTCTTTCAGCCTTAACGGAATTTCGGCAGAGTTCCGCTTGCGCGATTGACGTTTTGACTTTTTGGCATTGTCCAAGAAGATAATAGGCATGGGTCGGACGGTAAAAGCCGAATGACACAGTGTCACATTGAACTTTGTTGCATACGCTGTGCGAGTCCAAGTCAAATTCAATGCCGGGTCAAGATCTTGCCAATTTTTCCTTGTCGGAATTTCGGTAGAGCTCCGCTTGCGCGAAAGATCTTGGGATTTTTGGCACGGACTCTGGCTTGACTCTTATGTATCCCTTGTGGGTCAAAGTCAAAGTCAATGCCAGAGTCAATTAGCAGAATTTCGGCAGAGTTTCGCTTGCGCGAAGGATCCCGACTTCCGTCATGGGCTAAGGTTTGACCTTTACGGGGTATACAACTAGGCTGTATGACACAGTCTAGACCAAAAACCAACCAAAAGTCACGGTTTTAAGATGTGTGACACGGACTGTGCATTGGTCGACACTGGCTGCCATGGGGAGTTTAGGATGATTCCGTGCGCGCCCGGGAGCATCGTAATGCTGTCCGTGACTGCAGCTGAACAACCACCCCGGGTTAAAGGGACGTGCGTGCAAAGTGTACAGGATATATAAAGTGCGCGTAGTGTGCGGCCTCCTAAAAATATTCCTTTTTGAGTTAAAATAGAAATTTTCAGAAATATGTTTTAAAGGAATGATTTTTCGGGACGGGGGAAATGCAACAGTTAAGCACGTAAATTTTCTGGAGCCTGGTCAGTCTTGAAACTGAATAGCCCCAAGCTGCTTAAGCTGCCAGATTAACCTCAGATTTTGTCCTGGTGGAATTGCCAATGAAGCCGCCCGGCTAGGATCCAGGGAGGATTAAGCCGCACGGCTGCATCAAACAATTTTCCAGGTTCCATTTTTTTTCATTTGCAGGTTGTTTCCCCGAACATATTGGCACCTTTTCAGCTCCAGAAAGCTTCCTGTTCAGTATTCAGAATATGCACAATCCCAAAAACCAACAATGCATGCAATGCAAGGAAAAGGAGGCAAGCACGAGAATCAGATCCGTGTCGGAAGGCTAACCCACTCAAAAAAGTTTTTTTTTTCTTTCAAAAAGGATACCGGTATGTGACATTGTTAGACCATATTTTATCCCAGACTCGGGTGAGGAGGTGATAACGGAAAGTTTAATGTTTTCCACCTATATACCAAGTATCATTTTTTTTTTATTAAAAATGAAAGCTTTTTTGGTTATCCCCAGCGGAGTTGCCAAACTGTGAATGTGGTGCCCAAGATCGCGGCTCTTTTTTGTTTCTTTTAACCGCTTTCACGTGTAAGGGGTCACCGCCTCACATCGGTTTGAAGACATCCGGTTTAAATTGAAAAACGGAGTCGCCACGCCATTTTGATTTCCTCAAAACTTTGAAAAAAAGGATTTGGGTCCGGAGGTTAAGTTACCCCTTGGGAAGAACGTTTGGCGTTCACCCAAGGAGCCTTGCCGAAGCAAGTCTTCCAAGATCCGACTTTCGTGCTTGCCTTTGTGCTTTCGTGTGTGGGATGTGTTTTTAAAAGGGGGGATGTGCCAAGTGATCTTCCGGACGTATAAACCATGAGTTGGTTATCGCTCGGGATTCCTTGGATTTTGATATGTTCGGGACTTTGATCCCGTACTCATCTTGGACTTGCGATCATCATTATGAGACCTTGAGTCACATGTGATCGGAATAGGGACACCTCTTTTTTATATTCCAAGAATGATACTCTTTAGAAAGGAAGGACCTTTGCCCATCAATCCTACATCTTGAGACGATTTAAGCCTGATAGGGACATTTGTGCTTGTCTCAAGTGATGATCGGAGATGTAGGGGCTCAAGTTCATCCTTTTCTAAAGGGATATCCGACTATGGCATCCTTATGTGGAGGAAATGATGTAAAGATAGGACCTTTACACCATTATACCCCAAGAGATGCTTCAAGTACAAAGGGACTAAGGGGAGGGGTATAAAGATTGGATCTTTATACTCATCCTATGCCTTTTTGTGCCTTAAGAAGGTCACTAGGAAATCCTTGGAGAGTGATCCAACCATGAGGGACATGGGGAATGCACTTTTAAAGTAAAGATGACATTTTTATGCAAATATGTGTAATGAACACTATGCAAGCTAGGACTAGGAATGAAAAGGGAGGACCTTTATGGCTTTCCTATGTCCTTTAAGAACCATTTAGGTGGACAATCATTGGAAGCAAGGTCTATGGGAGGGGGATGACATTTATATGAATAAAGATGACATTTTTAATGAAAAGATGACATTTTTATATGAAAAGGATGACATTTTCACATCATCATGTGAGAGATCCACCCTAGAACAAGCCATTTGAGGTCTTATTGTTCATCCTTGGGATGGATCCTCCATGAATCCCATGTGATAAGGGAATGGGGGGGTATTATAACCTACATAGTAAAGACTTGATTTTTATAGCAATAAATCACATATAAAGCAAGTAAATGGCAATATAAATAGCAAGGAGCAATATAACAAAAATAAAAAGTATATTTCAAGGAGAAAAGGAGGAGAGGTTACCAATAGAGGTGTTCCTCTATCTCCCTTGAAGCTTTTCTAAGGAAGGAGCAACTTTGGAGGGCTTTTGGAGAGGAGGGGGGTGGTTTTGAGAAGTTTCTGTTTTCTGGAAATTCGTGGTTATATTTTGGCAGAGTTACAGTGCCAAAAATTGTATCCAAAATGAATAGAGGAGGCCTCTATTTATAGGCATATTTGTGCTTCCTAATGAAGCCGTGCGGTTGTAACCCTTGGCTAATGAAGCCGTGCGGTCTTATCCATTAGTGACTCAGCTTATTTCTAGAGCCATGCAAGGTGGAATTCTAGAAGCTCTTTCCAACAAGGGACTACGTGGAATTTTAATTCCTAACAAGTCCTTCACCCCTTGGAAGGTTTGGGAAAGTTTCCAAATTGTCCCTGAACTTTAGGAAAGTTCGGGAAATTGTCGGAAAACTTAACCTGAAGGCATGAGCCAGATTTGGGTACTTACACTAGCTCGCACCTTGGATGAAATGTCAAAGTCATAAAGACGAGCACCTAGCTTGCGCTAAATTGGTTGAAAAGCCTAAATCATAAAGACGAGCAATCCATTGCTCGTACCTTAGGTGAAATGCCTAAGTCACTAAGACGAGCACCTAGCTTGCACCTTGGATGAAATGTCAAAGTCACAAAGATGAGCACCTAGCTCGCACCTTGGATGAAATGTCCAAGTCATAAAGACGAGCAACCTATTGCTCGCACCTAAGGTGAAATGCCTAAGTTACTAAGACGAGCACCTAGCTCGCACCTTGGATGAAATGTCCAAGTCATAAAGATGAGCAACCTAGCTAACACCTTGGGTGAAACACCTAAGTCATTAAGACGGGCGCTTAGCTCGCATTACATGGGTGAAATGCCTAAGTACCTAAGACGGGCAAGATTCCTCGAACAAAAGGCGAAAAGCATATGTCGAGCGTCCACCTAGACATAAAGGGGTCAAAGGCCTAACATTATACAACATACATTCAGCAAACACAATAAATAGTAAAAGCAATTCAATATTCAAACAAAATAAAAGACGCAAAGATGGAAGCAAACGGTCATCATATTAACAAAGATCGTGCAATGCCTCCCATAAATCGGGCTAAGGCATTCAGGCCAATATGTATTGCCTCCTTTAAAACGGACTAAGGCATTCAAAGCAAAATAAATATATATATATATAACAGTGGAACTTGTTCAAGTTTTACATCAACAAAAAAGAAAAAAACGTTCAAGCTTGGCCATCACCCCCAAACAGGTCATCTTTCTCGGTTGCGGCTTCTGAAATAGTGACTTGGCTGGTCTGGTCCTCCCCGACATCTTCCTCCTCGCCTTCTGAGTTCTCCGCCTCCACCTCGACCTTCTCCATGAGAACGTGGATATTTTTGGGGTCAATGGGAGGGAGAACCCATGCAGGTCAGCTTTCATGAGCATCCCTGGAGGCAATCACCTTCAAGGCATTTCCAGAATAGGGCACAAGGGAGTGCCCAGATCGGGAAACATCATTCTAAGAATCCTGGCATATGAGCCGGGCAAGCATGCCTAGGTCGGCGTTGAGATACGGGTCTACCATGGCCCTCCGGGCCAAGTGCAAGTACCCATCCGAGTACATGGTAGCCGTCTTCTCCGCCATAGCTTGCCTATAAGTCGAGCTGACTTTATAACGAGCTATGGCGTCTGCCTCCATAGATGGAATGCCTACCTCCAACTCAATAAACCGGGAAGCAGCCTCCGCAACAATTTTCTGGGTCTCAGCTCTTTGCTTCTCCAGCTCTTCCTGCCTGATCTTGACAGCCTCCTCGGCCTTAGCAAGAGCCTCTCTAACTGACTTCTCCTCCTCCACAGCTTGGGCTCTGGACGCCTTGTGGGCATCAACGTCCTTCCTCAAAGAACGAAGAAGCTCCACAGTTTTTTGAAGGTCGGCCTTATCTTTCTCAGCTTGGCGCCCCATCTTCTGTTCCAAGTCCTCAGCGGCTTTAAATTTAATGGCCTCATAAGCCGTGACCGTGGCAAGCTGCACATTAAAAAGGAAGTCAATAAAAAGGCACAAGTACAAAAGATGAGGTGATAATCAAAATAAGACGATCAAGTATACCTCGCTGAGTAGGAGGCTTTTCCTATTGGCCAAGTGTTCCATGGTCGACTTAGTCTCAAGGAATTGATCCAAGAGGTCGTCATCAAAAGACCGATGGACCACTGCCCAACCAAGTCTCAGCTTGGGGCCCTTACGAGCAAGAACATCCAGACCTTTGAGAGGAGGGGATTGACACACTTCATCAAAAAATTGCTCGGCCTCAGCGTAGGTACACACGAGCCGAGTAGGCGCCTCTGACGAGGAGGGGACGGTGGACACTTTCTTAGAGGAAGGCTCTGTTGTGAAATTGGTGATACTTCGTTGCAATCAAGATAAGGAAATCAACACACCCACACGTACAAGAAAGAAACAATCACACACAAGAACACAAGAGTTGTTTACCCGGTTCATTCACCAACTCGTGAACTACGTCCGGGGGCAATTGCCAAGCCAATATGTTATTAGTCTCCTTCTAATATGTTGCTACAATGTGTTCTAGGCCGAAATTATGCTTATATAGTTATACAAGGAAGCCCTAACTCAGTTTAAGAAGAGATCTAATCAAAATAGGAAACAAAATAAAAATCTGCTGCAGATCCGGATCGAGCGCGGCCGCCCTCAAGGCCAGCGCGGCCGCCCTCAACGGCAGAAGATTTTGGCACCCACGAAAGAACTCCAGCGCGGTCGCTCTCCACCTGAGCGCGGCCGCTCTCCTCGACAGAAGCACCTCCGAGATTTTTCCTTCTTGATTCACCGACTCCTCCGACTTAGGCTCCTCCTCTTCCTTGTAGTTTAGGATCCAATCCCAACAGGCTCCTCCTCGGCCATAGACTCCTCCCTTTGTCTTTTTTGACTTGGGGTCCATGGCCCATCTCTAGTACCCTTGGTTTCCACCAAGCCACTTGGCCTTAAGGCCTCAACAGTGTCTGGGATCATCTTCTGGGCTCCACGTGCCTCCTCAACTTGGGCCTCCTGCCCATCAACTTCCTCCTCGGCGGGCTCCCCGGCACCTCCCACCGGCTTAAGGGGCAAGGCCCCAGCCTCCTTAGTAGATAAGACGGATTGACGATCAACAACGTCAACACGTCTTTTATTCTTGGCCAAGGACCTGGAAGTCCTCCTTTTCAGCATCATGAGGGCCTAGGGATCCAACACTTCATCCTCCATCTTATTTATCTATTCCTCGGTGAGATCTGCAAAGAAAGGGCAAATGGAGTCAGTAAGACAACAACGAGAAGAATAACATATTGCATAAAACATAAGTGTTAGAACGTGAAGGAAGAAAATTACAGCCGACCACATCTTCCTCGAACAAACACTTGTTGTCATACCATTTACATATGTCGCACTGGGAGTGGAATACCAAGTCGGGATGCACCCTCTAGCCCGGGTAACGTTTCCCCCTTATAATGGAGACCATGGGCATCTTCCCATCTAAGGGACCATGCATAATGTCGGCTTGCAAATAATATCGTTGGTCGGTCTCCAATCTTGACCAACATAACGTCCCCACTGAGGTAAACTGTTCTAGCCTCTCCAAAAGTCGATCACTCCACTCCGGCCTCCAGACCTCCGTGGGCACCAAGGGAAATTGAGAGGGAGCAGCAAACTCCCTGCCTTGCCTAATCTCCACTTTAATCACAAGGTTAATCCACCCCGAAACCTTGCTCGACACGGGGTAAATAAGTTTGGGACGATTGGGATCACTCCTCACCATTATGACGTGGGTGTCCTACTTGTAGCTAACTAGGAATAATTTGTGGAAGGCAGATTGGCAAGGTTCAAAACCAAGGCTGCGGCACAACACAATAAAGCCGGTCAAGTATCTCACGGCGTTGGCTCCTATCATGCCGGGGACGACCTGCATATCCTCCAAAAATTCACAAATGAAAGGGTACATGGGAAGTCGGAGACCTAATTGGAATTGTTTGTAATAAAAGGACATGTGGTTCAGACTATAACATAAATCGTTTAAGGCATTCTTATCGTGAAAAGGCATACATGGGACGTAGGTTAGATGATACTCATCTCTATACACCCCCAAACTTATCATTCAACTCTTGGATCATGGGCTCCCCGGCACTAACTTGCCTAGCTCTAGGAGTACCAGATCTACCCCTCTAAGACCTACCACGGCCTCTTGGACGAGCACCAGCATGCGCTCCCTCAGTAAAAGCATCAACGATCCTCCCCGACGAGGAGGGACCAGTTGGAAGACGGGCAGCACTTTGACCTCTCCCCAACATATATGCAGAATAAAATAACGAAATCAGTGCTGGACAAGGACATGCTTAATGACAAGGACGAGGAAGAACTCCCTCCCTGTCTCACTCATCAACGTCGAGGAAGAAATCTCACCTAACGGTGGATGCTCCAAGTGATTAGACTTCAGGTAGTACAAATTGATACGGTCAAGGATCTCTGTCCATCCTCGAAAAATCACTTTACTGGGGGAATTAACACTAAGACGATCAATCCTTAATCGACTAGGATAACCAACGTCAGTTCTAGGAGCTTGGTACCTTGTCAAGATTTCCCCAATTTCGTTTAAACCTACCATCATCCACGGACCATCAATCTGCTTGTAAACTCTAAGGTTTTGATTATGGTAGCAGTATAAGGCATTTTGGGTTACTCCTCCACGTTCTTGCCATGACTAGGAACGAGGAAATCACAAGAAAAGCTCAAGAAAAGCTTCAAGGAGCAACAATGGCGGTTCTAAAATCTAACCAAATGCAAAACCCAGAAATGTAAAAGAAAAGTTATTTGGGGAAGAAATTATACCTGATTTAGAGTTTAATGAAGAAAGTAAAAGAAGATTTGAGCTCAAATCCTTGAAAAATCACACCAAATGTCAAGAAGCTCTCCAAGAAATCGCACCTTATAGGTTCTTCTCAAATGCAAGGGTGATAAAATAGTAAAAATGGAAAGGTTTAACCTTTTATACCCAGATCCAAATGGGTATGGGTTGACAAAACGGGTTGCACGTATTCCCACTCTCCAAATTTAATGATGTTGCGTGTTCCTAAGGCAAATGTCTCGTCAATTATGAGCGCGTACATCAACGTCTATAACCGGTGGATAAATGATTAATCGCCTCGTAATTCGAGAAAAGTCTATTTGTATCCGTAAGTCGAGGACAAGGTAAACTTCCTCCTCAGAAAAGCCGAGCTAGGAAGTCGGGGGCCACTGAACAGTATAAACCGTGTACGACTATAGGCCATAAAACAGGCAAAACGCCATGGATTGAGCCCAATGGAAAATATGCACAAGTCCTAAATGCGACGTAGGGAATGGGCTTCCCTATCTATACTCGTCATCCTCTGCTCGTCATAAAACACCATGTCGACCTAAACATATAAAAATAGTCTTATGACTAGGACGACCAGAGAACTAAAGTTATGTCGATCAAGACACACGCTTAAGTCGGTCAGTATTATGTCTACAACAACATGGCTACAATTGTGACAAGGATAATGGGTTACCCTACCCTTGGTCATTTCTCTTGCCCAAAATAACTCTATGTCGGCTAGCACACTATGTCGAGGAGCAGACCTCCTCGGCATATGTACAAAGACTCTTCTAATCCTAGTCCAACAAGGACATCAAGGGAATTAGAATCTGAGTAGGATTTAACTTCTTATCTCTCCTAACTTCCTATCCAAGGCAGGATATTATCTCCTACACCTATAAATACAAGCCATAAATCCCATAATTCGGGTAACACATCTTTTGATTCTTAACTATTGTCAATTGATTTGCTCTTATATATACAAATACTTACTCTCACGTCGAAAGACCTTCGCCGGTGAAACCCCGACTTAGGCTCCATTTGTTTCGCGTAAAATGACTTTCGAAAAATGATTTCCTGTAAAAAAAATCTGTAAAATAAAAATGTTTTCCGAAAAATGAGATAAACATGTTTTCGATTGTTTGGTAAGGAAAATGTTTTCCGAAAAAATTTCATGTGTTGAATGAAAATATTTTTCGGTAAAAACATAATTTGAGGTAAGTTGAAAGAGATAGGGTGGGTATGGTGATGGAGGTGGGGTGGTAGGGTGGTAGGGTAGGAGGTGAGGATTAGTAGGGGTGAGGTGGGTGTATGTGGGGTAGGGTAGGGTAGGGGTAGGATAGGGTGGTGGGGAAAATATAAAGGGTAGGATGATTGTAGGCTAGGGTGGTGATAGGGTAAGGGTGGGGTAGGTGTGGGGTAGGGTGGGTAGCCGAGAGTGTGGGGGGAGGGGGTAGGCGGGTGGCCGAGAGTAGGGGAGTGGGGTTGGCTGGGGGAGTTGTTAAAAAATAAATTAATTTAATTATGAGTAAAAAAGTTTGATCGTAGGAGGGGGGTTGGTGGGAGTGGTGAGGGTTGTTAAAAATAATTTTAATATGAATAAAAAAATTGATTGAGAGTGGGGGAGTTGTTAAAATATAATTTTAAAATAAATAATTTTTTTTAACCTTGAGATGGTGGTGGTTGTGGGAGTTGTTAAAAATAAATTTAAAATGATTAAATTTTTTTTGACCCGGGGGGAGGGGGTGGTGGTGGGGAGTTGTTAAAAATAAATTTAAAATGATTAATTTTTTTTTATCCGATGGGAGGGGGGGGGGAGGGAGGTGATGAGTAGAGTGGGGAGTTGCTAAAAATAAATTTAAAATAATTAGATTTTTTTTTTACCTGATCGGGGGGTTGTCTTGGTGAGTGTAGTTGGGTTGGGGTGGTGGGGGGTGGTGGTGGTGATTTAGGGATAATTGTAAAATCTAATTTTAATATAAATAATTTTTTTATAAGGGGATGAGGTAGGGGGTGGTTAATGTTCGGTGGGTACGTGGGAGTGTTGAAAAGTTGGGTGTGTGTGTGTGAGGGTGTTATCATTTTTCGAAAAATGTTTTAATTAGGAAAAATCCGTAAGCCATTTTACTTAGAAAAGTGGGGAAACATTTTTCGGAAAAATTTCCGGTGCTTTTCAAAAACCGAAAAATGGGAAAAACGTTTTCCGAAAAATATTTTCCCTCAAACAAACGGAGCCTTAGTTTGCATGTTTTTTCATCTTTTTCAAGTTATTCAAGCATTTAGAATATATCCGAACAACTGGGGTGACAAAGTTTTAGCATCATCAAAAATATTTCCAACCGACAGATTAGTGGTTCATCTATAAATTTGTCAAATCATATACTCTCTCCGCCCCACGATAATCTATAAAATTTTCACTTTGAGCGTCCCACAATAATCTATAACTTTCCCAAAATGAAAAGGACCCATTTCTCTCTACTCACAACACTTTTTAAATTTACTATTCTCTCCACTCATTCTCTCTCCTATTTTACTTTTACACTCACAACACATTACCTTTATCACTTTTTACCTTAATCTTCGTTTTTACCTTAATCTTCGTCGTGGCGAGCCAAAAAGTCTATATTTCTATGGGACGGAGGGAGTACACACTCAGTATCCTGGACAATTTAAGTTCAAAAATCTTTGAACTATTCATAAAGTTGATAAGAGAACACATGCAAAATAAAATTGAAGTGACAAGTCAATCAATCAATACATGCTTATTCTTCCTTGCTGCATTTCGTTTCCATGTAAATGTACAACCCAAGTAGTATTGAGTTAAAAGTATTTATCAAATCCCCAACTTAGGGAAATGACCAATCTAGTACACAGTATAATCAATATCTACATCATCAAATGCCTATTCAATCAATCATCAGTGCCAAAGTAACGATCGCCAAACTCCCCCATGCCGGGTATAACACGGAACTCGTCATTTAACGCAACATCGATCTCCGACGTTACTATTTTCAACAATGGGAACCTTTTACAAACGCAGTGTATTCCTTCTGGGGCCTAATCATATGATACAACAATAAAGAAGAATCAGAATAAGCTTTTTATGCATTGTTAAACTCGCAAACAGAAAAGAAAGTAAAATACTTTGTATGTATTAGTGAAATGAACTCACTGAGATGAGGTTAAGGAATATAATGTGGGATTCTGGGACTCCTTTCTGAATGAGAAGTTCTATTGCTTGGTTTGCAGAGTTACCTACACAATAATAGCAATTATAATACTCCGTAATTTTTATTTTGTACATCAGAACAAACCAGTCTCAGAAAACAGGAAATGAAGTAGATGGATCTCCTTGTCTAACTCATGTATGCATATACACAAGTAAAACACACGTAAATATATTCCCTCGTCCCAAAAGAATAATCTCTCTTTCCTTAGCGGTTTATGCCAAGAAAATAATCTCATTTCTTCTAAACTTCTAATTTTAGTGCAATTTCAAGAAGGTGGAAGCAAGTAAAGCCATATATAATTGTCAATCATGACTATTTTAAGAGACCGGTGGAGTAATTAATAATCAAAATACATGCATCATGTCTGCCATATTTCACTTGTCTCAATGAGAGGCTAAGCACCCTTGAGGTAAAATGAAAATGGAAAAAAGAAGCTGGGGACAGGATTATAGATAATTTAATAAAACTAACTTGAAAATTAACCGTAAACTCACTCCCAGAATATGCTATAAACTGTACAAGAGCAAGCTCCTTTTGCTTATACTCCCTCCGTCCCGAAATGATCTTCCCACTTTTTTTTTTTGTTGTTAATATGAAAGTACTTTGAGCAATAAATTTAGGTTAGTTTAATTATCCTAATGAAAAAATAAAACCTGTTATTTATACACCATTATGAATACTATGAATAACATTTTTAGATGTTCATTATGATAATTAAATTAACTTAAAATTATTGCTCAAACTACCTTTGTAGTAACAACAAATAAAGTGGGAAGATCATTTTGGGACGGAGGGAGTGTAAGAATACAGTTAACTTACTCTAATTTTGTGACCCAAAGCTAGCAAATAGTCTCAACAAGATTTTCATGCACTATAAACTGAGTATGAATTAAAAATCAATAAGGGCAAGGAGGAGACGAGAAATGGGAGGATGACAGGGTTACCTGTAGCAAGAACTGGATCAAGGAGTAGGACATGTCTTTCTGAAATATCTTTCGGAAGCTTTTCATATATAAGCTGTGGATATAGTAGAGAAGATCAAATTAGGGTTGCTAATTGATCATCTGTTCCTCAGTAAGTAGAACAATTAAAGCAGATAAGCGACTTTTTCTTCACAAAAAATGAAATGAGAGGGAAAAAATAGTTTACCTGCTGCCCATTGTCACCGTCACGATGGATCAGAATTTTTCCAATTTTTATCCCCTTGCAACAAGCGCGAAGCGCATTTTCCATACTTTCACCGCTGTAAATAAAAAAGATGGCCATAAAATGTTATCCAAGTGCATAAAAGTCGCTTACAATGAGACAACTCCACTACTATCTACTCCCGCCAAAAAATCTTGTTCTTCCCAAAAATTGTTTCCTCTTATGTGTCACACAAAAAAGATAATCCGTATTATGTTTGTGAAAACAAAAGACACATATGAAAGTCAGAATGCATTACCAAAAAGTATAGGTAGTATATAATGATGCAACCATCACATCGGCAAATGCCTATGAGAATCTAATTTTTCAAAGATTTCCAGCTTTATGATCCGTGTTCTTATTTTCTGTGTCATTTTTACTTGTGTTCTGATTAATCTTCATGTACTTATGACTTTACAATACGCTTGCCTTATAAGATGATTCACATAAAAGGAAATACTAACACCTAAAGTTAGAAGTTTGTTTACTGCCATATAACTATATACGAAAGCTTTTCATGGTCAATTAACAAGCTGATTATTTCAATTTTAATTCATGATAAGAAACAAGCTGATTATGAATGGTTATAAAATAAATCCTTCTTTTCAGCTATAGTAAAGTTATAAGCACTTTCAGATGTAGAGCATGCGACCTCTTATTTTTTTTACTGGCTCAACACTCACCTCCGAATAATGGATACTCCACACAATTTCTTGCAAAAATCAACCCCAGTATATATTGATCCTGCAAAATTTGCAGTAGATTATTAATGGTGTCCCACAAAGATTCTTTCTTTTCAGGGTAGATAAGTTGTTACATAACAAAGCTAAAATAAAACATTCCCCACTATCAATTTTCCCTCTCACCAGTAGGAGTGACCACTTGCTTCTCAGTAAAAGGTAAGTGGCCAAGTCCATGCTCCACAACCTGAAGCACCAATCTCAAACTAGTTTAACAATGAACATTAAAGAAGAATTATGGATGCTGACATCAGTACATTAGAATTTACAAGTTTCAATAGAACAGGGAAAGACTTACCAGTCGAATCAGTCGATCTGAATAAAACACGAAATCATGTTTTGATATCTCTTGGTCTCGAATCAAGGTATGCATACCTCTAATCTGCATAATAGAAGTCCAGTTTGTGAACAAATTCTCAAGGGTTCCTATAAAATAGAACAGACTGCATAAGAGGACTAGATGCGATTGACAACTGGGAGAAGTTTTCAGATTACAAGCTCCCTTCCCTTGGTGTTATAATATGATGTGGGTAACTTTTTATTTGAACAAAAAACACAATAATGTACTTGAATCCAGGAGCCAAGAAAAATAGAAAGGGGGGGGGGGGTTCCTGAAACTGTTCAATTGGACTTTCTACATTTACTAATGAAAATTGTAACGTCATAACCATCACCCCCACCCTTAAACCAAAAATGAAGTTTTCTAGGATTTGGCACTTATTCTCCCTCAGCTATTCAGTACATCTTGATGATTCATATTGGAAAGATAGCTTTCACCTTCTAAAAAATTGAATGCTTTCACTTAACTTGCAATATTATCCACATTAGACAGAAAATTAGAAAATTATGTCTTATATTTTACCAGATGATAGAAGTCCCTATAATCCACCAAATTCCACCAGGAGTACTTTGACTACTTAAGCTTCCCACTAAATTGAACTAAAAACTTAATATAGATTCTTTATTATCAAAAGGTTCATATATTTGCACATAAAATAGAGCTCCCCACGATGCAAAATACTGTATCAAGTATCAAATAACTGCTATATTCCCTAATACTACACTTATAGTCTATCCAGGGGATGTTAATGATCAATGAGCTAAGTCAAGTACATTGACATGTGGAAGAGGGTCAATGAAGTGGATTAAATATATCACTTCATTTGCTGCTAATTGGGGTGCCAACATCATAATACAAGACGACCAAAATAAATAACTAATAAAAGAGTACCTGAAATGTAGACTGAATAACAAATACATTGGGATATATTTTGCAAAGATCATGTTGGCCAAGCTTTGTATGTATATGTTGCACAATCAAGTCAACTGCAACATGATTATCCCCCCCACGTGGTATTATAACATCAGCATACTTTTTTGAGGGCAGGACAAAATCATCAAAAGCAGGTTTGACAAACTTTGCGTACTGCACAAGGAGCAAGATATGTGTTAATCATCATAAAATGGTGGTCAAGTGTTTCAATAGTAAAACTGAATGACCACAATATGAGTGCCAATGAACATAAGTAAGATGACTTAAATTTGTATAAGCCAATTAAAATCATCCTTGAAAATTTTCTCAGTTTAAAGGATTTCATGCTGGTCCTTGATGCCAGCATGCAACACAGGGAATTCACTCATTTCTGCTGTAATTCTTCTTTGTTCTAACACAAGTATTCTGATTTTCATCTAAACCTTGTCAATCTATATAAGGTAGACTGAACCAGCACTGTGCTGCACTATTCAAATATAAACAATTTTTCTTTTTTCTTTACAGCTTTTTCGAGGACTACAACTTTCATAAGGTAGACTGAACCAGCACTGTGTTGCACTATTTACTTCTATCTTACTCTCCTTAGTAAGCAAGTAAATAAGTGCAGAGATAATTTCACCCTCTTTGCACCTAAATGAGTTTAAGATAACTTATTTCCAACTCTCTCAGGTCATTGAGTTCCAAAAAGATTTACTGATATCGTTTAACCTATAATACCTCACAATGTGATATTAGAATGTTGTTTAACCACTGATTCTACATTTTTCTTCATCATATCATGTTAAACAAACTCGCTAACCCAGACATCCACCAAATAGCAGCTTTTCATTGGTAAGATTCTAGAGAAAAGTAGGCTTTTATCACAGTTTCACCAAATATAAAGGGGGATGCCCGAAGGCGTCTCAGCTTTACCTATATATGCTGATCCTTCCACCTGCACCTTCCAAATTCCAACCCCTCCAACCACATGGAGAAATCAGAACTTAAGAGGAGGGGTGTCAAGTCACTGGCGGAGCTACCCTTTGCCTTAAGGAGGCAATTTCCCCCTTTCATTTTCAAATTGTACAAATTTTGTACTACCAATTTTTGAAGGGATTGCTTTTTATCATTAAAAATTGTTTCCCCCTTTAAATTAAGAAAAATAACACTATATTAATTTTGCCCCCGTTTAAACTTAATATAATTATTATATCATAATATTTCATATTCAAAATAATCTTGACCCCTTAAAAAAATCTAGCTCCGCCACTGTGTCAAAGGGTTATCAATCTTCATATATATATATATATATATATATATATATATATATATATATATATATATATATATATATATATATATATATATATATATGAACATTAAAAAGCAATTTAGGCTGAATTTGGTGAATAAAGAATGTCAACCGCAACTTCTGACCATGAATATTCTGCCAAATGATTATCAGCTTTAACTCAACTACAGATTTCCAGGGCCTCAAGCAAGCTTCAGATAGACATTTAATTGTGCAATAGAAGTAAAGAAACTTGCCTGTTCAAGAACAGAATTTATGTCCCTACCCCTCTGAACTGTATCACGCCTTATTCTACGAGCAAGCCTCACATCAGCATCTGGGATCAGGTAATTACCAACAAGGATGTGAGAAAAAAAGATAGGCTAATGGATATCACAATATATTCGTCCAGAAGCAAAAAAATCTTATCATATACTCCCTCCGTCCCGGTTCACTTGGCACCAAAATGAATGGCACAATAACTAAGAAAAAAGAATAAAATAAAAGAAATGTGTGGTAGAAAATGAAGAGAGAGAATGAGTGGGGTAAATAGTAGTGTTGGTTGAATAAATTGAGTGGTGGAAAATGAAGAGAGAGAATGAGTGGTGGGGTAGAGTGAATATAAAATTATAAAAAGTTTGCCATTTTGGGTAGTGCCAAGTGAAGTGGGATGGACCAAAATGGAAATTAGTGCCAAGTGAAGTGGGACGGAGGGAGTAGGTATTACTAAATAAGCATTCAAATACAACAACAACAACAACAATAAAGCCTTAGTCCCAAAATAATTTGGGGTCGGCTAACATGAATCCTCATATGTCATCGCGAAAAAAATAAATAAATAAAAAATAACTAAATAAAATAAAATAAATAAAATAAATAAATAAATAATAAATAAATAATAATAAAAAAAAAAAATCAACCCCCCACATGAATTTTTGCCCTCCACTCCGGCCTCTTCAACACCATACTTTCATCCACTCCAAGTAAACTCATATCATTTTCAATTACTCTAATCCAAGTTTGTTTGGGTCTTCCCCTACCCCTCGCCATTTTATCATTTCTCCACTGTTCCGGCCTCCTAACCGGTGCATCACTCGGTCTCCTTCTCACATGTCCAAACCACCTTAGACGATTTTCCCTCATTTTATCCTCAATGGGCGCAACTCCTACTTTACCTCTGATCACCTCATTTCCCAATCGATCCTTTCTTGTATGACCGCACATCCATCGAAGTATACGCATCTCCGCCACATTCATCTTATGCACGTGACACTGTTTCACGGCCCAACATTCGGTGCCGTAAAGCAATGCCGGCCTAATTGCCGTGCGGTAGAATTTTCCCTTTAATCTATTGGGTATGCCGCAATCACATAGAAACCCTGTGGCACTCTTCCACTTTAACCAACCTGCTTTAATCCTATGAGCCACATCTCCATCTAATTCTCCATCCTTTTGGATAATGGATCCAAGATAGCGAAAAAACTCAGAAGCTTGGATAATATTTCCATCAAATGTGACCACCCCTGCCTCCCTACTTCCAACAATGCTAAACTTACACTCCAAATATTCAGTCTTGCTTCTGCTTAATCGAAAACCTCGAGATTCCAAAATATGTCTCCACAACTCCAATTTACTTTCAACACCCTCTCTTGTCTCATCAATCAGCACAATATCATCTGCGAACAGCATACACTTTGGTATATCATCTTGGACTGACCTCGTCAATTCGTCCATTATCAAAGCAAAAAGAAAGGGGCTAAGTGCGGAACCTTGATGCACTCCAATCTTTATAGGGAACTCTTCAGTCTTCCCAACACTAGTCTGTACACAAGTACTAACTCCATTATACATGTCCTTGATAATATCAATATATTTCTTTGAAACACCCTTCTTTGCTAATGCCCACCAAAGTACCTCTCTTGGCACTTTATCATACGCCTTCTCCAAATCAATGAAAACCATATGAAAATCTTTCTTTTGATCCCGATATTTCTCCATGGTTTGTCTCATAAGATATATTGCCTCCATAGTCGATCTTCCTGGCATAAACCCAAATTGGTTATCCGAAATATCCACAATTTTTCTCAGCCTTTGTGCAATCACTCTTTCCCAAAGTTTCATAGTATGGCTCATTAGTTTGATCCCCCGATAGTTGGCACAATCTTGGACATCACCTTTATTCTTATACAAAGGGATCAGAGTACTCTTCCGCCACTCCAATGGCATTGTGTTAACTCTCCATATCTTGTTAAATAGCGTTGTTAACCAATCTACTCCCCTCTCCCCGAAACATCTCCAAACCTCAATTGGTATACCATCCGGTCCAACGGCTTTCTTCAATCTCATCTTTTTCATTGCCATTTCCACTCCACTCTTTCGAATTCTCCGCATAAAATCTCGATTAACCATACTCGAAGAGATATTTAAATCTCCAACATCCTGCTCTTGACCGCCATTGAACAAGTTATCAAAGTACGAACTCCATCTATCTTTTATCTCTTTATCCCCGACTAAAACTCTTTGGTCTACATCCTTCACACATTTAACCGTCCCAATATCTTGTGTCCTCTTATCCCTCATACGAGCGAGTCTGTAGATGTCCTTTTCCCCTTCTTTTGTATCCAACTTATCATAAAGTTTCTGATTCACCTTTGCTTCTTGCGTCTCTTCTTGCTTTCTTAGCATCTCTGATAGCTTCCTTATACTTCTCATAGTTCTCGTCGCTCCTACATTTCCCCAATAATTTGTAGCATTCTCGCTTGCCCTTTATTGCTTGTTTTACTTCCTCGTTCCACCATGATGTGTCCTTACTTGGTGGCCCATTTCCTCTAGATTCTCCAAGGACTTCTTTCGCCACCTCCTTTATGGCATGTACCATCTTAGTCCAAGTCGAATCTATATTCATATCCTCCATATTATCCGACCAAATACCGGTATCGACCATCTTAGCTACAAATTTCGGTTGATTCTCCCCTTGAAGTCTCCACCACTTGATTCTAGGGTCTACCTGTGATTTTCTCTTTCTCGAAATTCTCTTACTTCGAAAATCAAGTACCACTAGTCTATGTTGAGTTGCTGTGCTCTCACCCGGAACAACCTTGCAATCTGTATAACTCTTTCTACAAGTATTTCTTACTAAGAAGAAGTCAATCTGACTCACATTACCTCCACTCCTATAGGACACCAAGTGAGATTCTCTCTTCTTGAATAAATAAGCATTCAAATAATGTTAAAATATGAAAATAACTCTTAAGAGAATTTCATGTCTATGAGAAGGGCTCTACAAATGGTTTGCATGAAGAACTTAGAAGAAACGCAACCATTTATGTAACAGTAACTTTTTTATTCTAACAGGGACGCTCGTACTGCGAGTAAGAGTACTTCAAAGGATCATGTAACAAACTGAACCGAGATGCGAGTTTGACATAATTCATAGATTCTTTAAAGATGCTTAAGACTCAAAGAGGGAGTAGTGGGAGCAAAAGGGAGCGTGAGTATTGGATCCTAGCAAGTAAACATATCGGCCATCCAAGAGCATATAATGGATTAAATTCAATCATGTGGACCAGGGTGAGGTGCAGCGAAGTAGCTGATGTGATACATCATATATTGAAACGCATACGATGAAGGCAGGAAACCATATACAGAAAACATATATTCCCAAGCTCCTGAATACAGAAGCTGGAGGAAATCTCTCTGAATTCAACACCATGAGGCTATGTGAAGGTATCAATCTATGACATCCATAGATTATAGCGAGCTGAAAAGATGAACGATCAGCAGAAAGAAAAGTTACCAGTTGACATCAGAACATTACCAAAATAAAAGGGTGGCCAGAGACTACCAAGCATAATCCAGAAACAATACATCGATGATGATGACAATTATAATGATACCAAAATAGAAGACAATCACCTGTGTCAACAAATATCTTCATATTCATTAAGTTACGAACGCGTTGGTCATGGAAAACCAGAATTCCTTCCAAGATAATCACATCAGATGCATTGACCTGAAAGAGAAAGACAAAACACATCAGAAGATAGCTCAAATACTGGACAAATAGAAGAAAAAATATCTCTGCACCTTCATGCCAACATAAACATGGCAGAGAGCTTAACATATGAGAGAAAGGGGAGGAGGTAATAAGATTTCAAATCAAGAGGTGGTAAGGCTGCAACCTGCCGGAAGGATTCTGAACATCTTCGATGGTTTTTAAAGTCATAAATTGGAATATTGAATGAATGCCCCTGTTTGAGCTTTTCGACGCACTCTAGTAGTTGCTCAGTATCAAAAGCATCTGGAAAGAATGCAAAAGGTTATTCGATGCAAATGCCCAAAATTCTCCACGACAAATCCTCCTAGCATCAGTCGGCACCAATAAATTGAGTGTACGACAAAATGATCATCATATATCAAAAGTGCATTTACCAGGATGGTCGAAATTATACTCATGTACGCGCTGCGATTCTTCAGGAGTCAAACCACGGTAAAATGAATCCTAAAAAAGCCCAGAACATACATATTGGTAACTTTGAAAAAGTCATAAATCATGAATGACTATTTAACCAACAACGGGGAAAAAGGAGGGCTAAAACAGCTTCATTTTATCTTTTCCAGGCTTATTTTACCACTACATCAGAAGGAAATAAGAGAGAGCAATCCTGGGAAGGAAAAAAAAATACAAGCCTCAAGCTTGCCATGCACATAAATCATTCACAGGACTTGGGAATTTTTATCTCTTGAACTTTTTAAGCTAATATGCTAGAATCATATACTATTCTTAAACTTCTTCTCGGTTAGAAACTAATCATACTGTCCTCAAAAATAAAGTTTCTCACTAGGGTTTCACCTATTGAATCATGCTTCCATTCCCTTAAATACTCACAACTCTTAAACTTAATCATTTCGGCATCTCTACACCACATTTCGCTGTTTTAATTGCTATTCCATATCCCTTTACACAAAAATCATAACAGAAACCCGTCAAATTCAATTTTGGCTCAAAGAGTCATGAATCATGATTTAGATCCATGTCTTCAAAGTCACCTCACTTTGTCATGAATACCTTTATTTCCTTTATTGTTTACACCACCAGATTCTAAAATATCGAGCTACACCACCAGGCTACAAAGGACACACACAAAGATGGACAGAACAAATGTAAAATTAAGTTTCAAAGTGGGGCTTCTGACCCTAGAGCCCTTCGGCCAAAGCAATATTCTATATTAGACCAGTGGATTTCCAACATTCCAAATAAACCCTTCGCCTCTTATATCTTACGTATAAGACTAGTTCGCCTCTTAAACAAAAAGTATAAGAATCATTTTTTCACTTTTTTTTGTCAGTTTTTAAGAAATAAATAAGAAAAACCCTAAAATTTTATTTCTTGCTCTTATACTTTATAAGACAAAATAAAATCTTGTACCAAAAGTATAAGAGTCATTTTTTCACTTTTTTTTTTCTCGGCGTTTAAGAAAATAAATAAAAAACTCTGATATTTTATTAAGGGCTCATATACTTTGTATAAGAATAAATAAAATCTTATACTAAAAGTATAAGAGTCATTTTTACACTATAAGACCAATTTTTCAAAAAAAATGAAAAAGACAATTGTTTCATCACAAATGTCATAAAAATCAAATTTACAACAAATGATTCACCAACCAAATTACAAACACAAATTACTAACAAAAAAGAGTTTTTCAACTTTGATTCTTCGTCGATATAGTAAAATGTGACTAGTCACATTTCAAACCGCATGGTTGTGGATTCAACCTTAAACTTCAATAGCAATATCAAGAATTCTGGAAGCGTTAATATGACTTTTTCCAGATCAAAACAACTTCTAGCAATGTTCAGTCCTTTTACGGTTTACAGAAGTACACCGGGAACGAGAAGATTCGTCGGATCTGAAATGTACAACTAGAGTGTGTCGAATGAGGGAGATGGAGTTTAGAGGTTGCAATAACTAGAGGAGATCGAGAATAAAGGGTGTAGAGCCGGCCATATCTACACATTCCAACCAGGTTTACAGTCGTCAAAGAGAATAAAGAAGGTCACCGGGGAAATGAAGGTCATCGGAGGGGAGGGAGATATGGGCAGATTAAAACGATGAAGGTCGTCGGACCTGAGCACATCCATTGCCACCTTGAAGATCGCCCAAATCTGGAGTAGCGCTACCGTCGAAAAAGCTGGCCGGAGGAAAAGAAAGGGGCCGTGGGGTTAGGGTTTGGAGAGAATGAGAGATTCACTCTGTGTGTGTGTTATTAGAGAGAGAAATGTGATAAAATGAAGTTGAGGGGAAGGAGGAGAGGAAGTTAGGCTTTATATAGGGGGCATTTTCGCCATTTATAAACTTCATTGAAGCTGGGATACGAAGCCTAGGGGTTTATTTGGAATATTGATCTGGATGAAGCCTTTATATGATATATAGAATATCCGCTGATTTTATATGTTTTAATGATTTGGTAGGAGGAGTCTTTTGGATTAATCCTTCAAAGTGATCACAAATGATAACAGTCAGGAGGCAAAACTTATTTAGAATGTCACACTTGGTTATAGTTAAGAAGAGTAACATAACTAAGCTATACTCCCTCCGACACATCCAAAAAGGCATAAAATGAGTTTTGCACGGGAATTAAGGAGAGTGTATAGTGAAGTAAGTGTTGTTAGTATGAAAAGTGAGGTAGGAGAGAGAAAGTGGGGTAGGGAATAGTAAGTGGATAGTTATGTGAGTATGACAAGTAGATCCCATGAATAAAGACGTATTAAAAACATTCTATTTTGGGACTGTGCCTTTACAAATGGGACACCCAAAATGGAATATTGTGCCTTTTCGAGTGGAACGGAGGGAGTATATGTTAACTAGATAAAGAAAACTAATTGCAAACACTGTTATAAAACTCTCCAGCAGTTGGCTCAAACTTCATGATTGTGAGCTCTTTTTCTGAAAGGCTCATTGCTATTTACTCTTTGCTTCTGTCAAAGATATACTCAGGGAATACCCACCAATTCATTTATTGTTGACCAGGGTTCCAGGACTTCAGAAACTTAATTCTATTACCAAAACAGGCCTTTTAGGCATGAGGTGACAATTGGCCTAATCCTTCAACAGAAGAATACGCTCAATCTCGTCTAGTTAAAGACATGTTCCAAGAAGAGAACAAGATTTGAAGTGGAAGATCAGATGATTCGCATATTTGCAGATCAACTGAAGGATCAGTATTAAAGGTGAATTCAAAACTAAACTTGTCAGGCATGCACTTCAATTGGACAACTTACAAATAGTCAGCAGTCACCAAAGGTTACGAACGAGAGCAAAGTAAGACGTTAAGAGAAAGAGTTTGATGTCGCATAGTCTCATGCCCTCAGATATTAGCAATAGACAGAGAACAGGTAATTGAAGAAAATAACAAGTATCACACTTCTCTGTCGGGCATTTTCCATTTGTGAATCCTTTTGTAGGTATAAGAAATATAGTTTAATTCAACATAACAACTACAACTAAGTTGGGACCTAATTATACTCTCCTGCAAGCCTAATAATAAGAATATATCTCTAGTCGGAAAACTCCAAGAACGATTACATCGTGTCCATATTAGATGAGCCATCTATTATCTATCGATTTAGAATTACTTGAAGGTGTAAGGCTGTAGGACTAATGAATGAGCCTAAAAGAGAGAAGGACACAGAGAGAAGAGAGTAATCCTCACAAACTCAAAGTCAGCAGTATGCACCCACTACAGCACATCTAAGATTTAATGAAACAAAGAATCAAAAGAAAGCTAAAGCAACTTTAGCCGCTTTGAGCATTAATTGTTTAAATTACTCTGGCAATCAGGCATAAGAGAAATTATCAGTAAATTTGAGGTTGGAAATTGGAATTGCCTAAAGGCCCTAAATACACTCCTTAACAATCACTTGTAAGCATATTAAAGTTCTACACTGCTAGATTTCATGTACTACAGCAGGCCAAAACAAGAACATATATATATCATCAAGCAGTCAATTATGACAAAAACAAATCCGAACACAGACAGCTTGAAAGTTTGTTGAGACCCCAATATTTTCATTCAATTTACTAAAACATTATGATGATGATCAGTCTTTCACTTATTAAGTCTTGCTGAAAAGAATTTCCTAAAGCATGATCACAGCTCCACATACATTTCTCTTAAGGCATACTCCCTCTAACCCACTACAAACTACACACTTTGCCTTTTAGGGCGTCACACTACAAGCTACACACTTCCAAAAATGGAAATGTAATAGTACTTTTTATTCAATGGGACTCACTTGTCATAATCCCAACAACTATCCAATCACTATTTCCTACCCCACTTTCTCACTCCTACCTCACTTTTCATATTCACAACACCTACTGCACTAACACTTTTTCTTAATCTCCGTGTAATTGTGTAGTTTGTAGTGGGACGGAGAGAGTATATATATTGTGGAGTGCGAATCCTTGAACAACTAATAATGCCAAACGGTGACTTGAAGTTTTATAAAGCACAAGTGTCTTCACAGTTCATTGGCCTTTCGGCTTTCAAGATATAGGCTCTTCCTATACTCCGTTCACTATAAATAAATCAATTTACAATCAACTATTGATTTGGAACTGGATAGTAACCAATAAATAATTAGCATATAAGCTACCGGGAAACATTTTAGTATTTCTCAAACATTATCTTCAACTGCAATTCTACAATCCTGAAACTGCTTGAAATACTAATATCAAGACCAAGTTAATCCACAGGAAACCACAACTCTGATAGCATCATTAATAACTTCAAGCACACATACCTGATTGACGAGCACAACACGATGATCGTGAAGTTGTTGAATAATCATATCACACACAGTCGTCTTACCAGAGGCTGTACCTCCAGAAACCCCTACATATTTATCAATAAAGCAGAAAACAAATTTAGTACTCCCTAGCGCTCCACAAAACTAGCACTATTAGGACTTCTGAAACTCAATCTGATCCCTTTTTTTCAAATAAGTGATAGTGATATTGAATTATTGATAGAACTTGCTATTTATCAACTATAAAACGTCTCAGTTCACAAGACTCATGATGTAGTTTTCCATAAATCAATGTCAAATAACGATCCCTAAATGATAAAATTGACTTCAAAAGGTTAAAATATCGAATAATTATATAGAGCGGGGATCATACAGCACAAACGGAAAATGTTCACAATCGTAACAAAACGTAATCGAAACAAAACGCTGAAGAAAAAACAATGTAATCTCAAAATTGCATGTAGTAAATTCAGTAAATCGGATAACACTTACCGATGACGAAGGGCTGTTTGAGAGCGGCAGACTCCGGTAGGGTTGCGGAGTGATCGGAAGAGAGTGGGGAGGAAAGTAGGCCGTCGACACGAAGGCCGGAGAAATGAGGTCCGGATGCTGCCTCCATCACGTAATCAATAGACGCTGTCTCTTCGGGTAGCGGCATTTTTGGTCTTCTGTCAGTCCAGTTGGCCGGTGAATTGATCAATCGGAGGCGTGCGTTTTTTAGGTGAGAAAGGAGACGGAGGAACACTAGCAGGAGGAGGACTCTTTTGACTGTTACCAGAAATATATTTGTCGTGAGAGAGAGTGACAGATCGGGGCAAAGCTGACTAGTTAATCTTCGGTTATTTGGCGTTGTCTTTCGGAAAGCATACGCGTTCCTGGATGCTCCATTTTCCTCTCTTTTTATCTTTTTTATTTGTTATGCGCACACATTGCATGTGTTTCCACTAGTGCAACTTGATTCGTAAAATCTAGGGAGAAACTCCCTAAGTTATGGAGAAAGACGTATCCAACCTTGAAAGCGATATCCGTAAACTTTTTGTATTGGCCATGACCTTGTCGTGATTATTTCGATATCGGGCCTTCAAAGGTTCTGGATATCCAACCCTTTGAAAGGATATCCGTAAGCTTTTACGAAAGTGATATCCGTAAACCTTTCAAAATGATATCCAAAAACTTTCAAAATGTTCTGATATTCATTTGATGATTTCTCGATATACATTTGAAGGTTTCGATATCCGTAAACCTTCAAATGAATATCCGTAAACTTTCAAAATGTTTCTGATTCGCTTCAAATCTATTTTTCTTGATATCCGCCCCAAAGGCTTCGGATATCCGTTTCAAAGCTTCTGGATATCCAGAACCCTTTGAGACTGATATCCAGAAATTTTCTTCTGGTTATCAAACGTATAGCTTCTGGCTATTAAAAACGCGTTTCTCCATAGTTATGGAGAAACGCGTTTCTCAGCAGACCTACTCAACTTGATTAGTGGATCGGCCGCTAGACATGGTGGGGTATGGACTACTATGGAGTACAAACTAATATAATTGGGTGAAAGCCTAAGTAATGTGAAGTTTGAGTTGGAGTCATAATATACAAGAAGTATGCAAGCTTTCCAGGAGGGCGGGTACCTCAGGAGAACATATAGCCCCAATATATATACTCCGTCCCATAAAATCTTATCTATTTTGCTATTTTTGGTGTTCCACTTTAAAATTTCACTTTTTTAAAAATGAAATTTTTTAATATTTTTTTATTCATAAGACTCACTTATCATACTCACAATAATTATCCACTTACTATTCTCTACCCCACTTTCTCTCTCCTACCCACTCACAACTCCTATTTTAATAACATTATATATATTCACTCCTTATTTTTCGTTTTCAACAGTAAATGGGTAAGCTAATGTGAGGCGAAGGGAGTATGCATGTGTATGTGTGTGTGTGAGAGAGAGAGAGAGAGAGAGAGAGTTATACATATCTTAGTGATCACATGTGTGAAGTTGTAATTATCATCACATATTGATATCAATATATATTCTGGAGTATATAAATTGCAAAGCGTTCTGAACTCATTATTACATGATTACGCTACTCATGGTCTCGCCTTTGTATTTTGATGAAAATTCGTTAATTTCGTCAAGTTTCGTAAGGGTTTCTTATTAACCCCATTAGTTTTGGACTTAAATGACTAACATGATAACTAGAGAGGGACAAAACAATAAATCTATGTTGCTTGTCTCGCACGAGACAACTTGTCTCCCACGAGACAACCTTCTGGTTTCGACTCTGATTCCCATTCCTTTTCGACTTCTATATCTTTCTTGTCGACAACTCCTCCAATCCGGAATTTTACTGAATTTTGAACTTAATAGAATCTTCTAGACCCAAATCTCTCACCTTAATGTGAATGATTCCTTTCACACTTGTGACTCCTAACTTGGTGATCAAGTAATTCATACCTATAAATATAAGTATTGGGGCTCTCTTCGACCTTTCAACTCTCTGCCCTACACACGTTCTGCTGGTTTCTCTCATAAAAAGAACTCACAACTCTCCAAATTCGTCCATGATCATCCTCCTACAAGGATCTCAAGCCTTTATCAAGTTCATCCATTGGAATCGCTCTAAATCACAAGGTAAACTCCTATACTTTTTATATTCTATTCTCAACGACTTTTAGATTAGTGTAATACCATAAAAAGGATTAGCATATAGCCTTTCCATTATAGACGTGTCCATCCGGTTAAAATCGACGGTTAACGGTTATAACCGTCGGTTAAAAAATCCGTTAAGTCCTAACCGTTAACCGTGTACTAACGGTTACGGTTATACGGTTAACGGTTATATCCGGTTAACACGGTTAAAAATGGACTTTTTTTTCAGATTAGTCCTTTAAACAGCTTCTGTTAACTTTTGTACTGTATATCCCCTTCTTTTTTTTTGAATAAAGAATACTATTTGAGATGTTAGTTATTAGAGAATTTTTTTGGAAAAGTTATATAAAAAAAAGTTAAGAATTTTTAAATAAATGAGATTTTAACGAAAAGTGTGTTTAATAGATTTTTTTTAACATTTTTTTTTTATTTATTTGTTTTTTGGTTAAGCAAAGCTATTTGAGAAATATTTCTTTTAAAAACAGTTTTTAACATTTTTTTAAAGAAAACAGTTAACTTTTTAACAGATTTTTAACTAGTTCTATAAAAAAGTTAACTTTTTTTTTTAATTTTTTTTTTGGATAAAGAAGACCATTTTAGACTTTTGTTTACTACATACATTTTTTGCAAAAAGTTATATAAAAAAAGTTATGAATTTTGAAAGAAATAAAACTTAACTTTTTTTTTAAATAAACGAAAGTATATAAAAGAAAAAGGAACGGTACCCTTAAATTTTATTAATTAAATAAAATTACAAAGAGGGGGACAACCAACCTTACCCTTTTATAATTAAGGGGGGACATTTAGGAGCCTTTACCTCAACCTAACTATTACAATTCAATAAAAATAAGCCTAATCTAAAAAATTAAAATTAAAAACTAATCTAATCCTCACTAGTCACTTCCCGTAGAGTCATCCACATCGTATTGATATTTTGGGTCAAGTGTATCCTCTTCATAAGGCATATCTTGTTCTCTCTTTTTCCGATCTAACCCAATTCCCAAGTAATAGTTGATTTTCCAAGTTTTCAACCGTTAGTTGGGAACGTCTTTCATCCAAAACATTTCCTCCAATGCTAAATGCGAATTCGACCGCCACCGTTGACACGGGAGAAGCTAAGACTTCTTTTGCAATTATAGAGAGTATAGGATTACTTTCATTCCTTCTTGACCACCACTTTAAAACATCAAAATCATTTGGATTATCACTGCTTTGATCCCATTCAAAAGTAGTGTTGAAATATGTTTCTACCTCCAAGGAAATGTTAGAGGAAGAAGAAGTCCCTACTCGAGGACGTTTCTTTTTGCTATACAAATTAGCAAAAAAATGATACGGATCCGCCTCAACTAAATCACCACCAACATCTTAAGAAGAAGTAGAATCAACATTTTGAGAAGGATTTCCATGAATTGCATTATATTCGTTAAAAAGAGACACTAAATCATTTTTTGTAGTAGCAACAATATTTGACGGAGTTTCATTATCACCGTCAAATTCGGGGTATAAATTCAAATAATAAAAAGCTAAAATTGCTTCCAACTTTTCTAATTTAACACGGGGATCTAATACTTTTGCAACAAAAAATAAAGACGGAATAGTAGCAAAATATTTAATCCACTTTTGTCTCATGGAAAAAATGCAATCTTTTAAAACATAGCAATCTTTTAAATTATTAAAACTAGTAACAATTGCAACACATTGCTCAAGAACCAAAATGGAAGTTGAATAATAAACTCCCGATAATGCCAAAGTAGCGGTGTTAAATTTTTTTAGCAATTTACACAAATTAGTGCATGCATTCCATTGATAAGCAAATAAATGTTGATTATTACCAAGTGTAGCAAAAAAAATCCATAAGAAGCTCTTTATACTCAAAATCATCTTTTAACATTTTATAGGTGGAATTCCACCTAGTTGAAACATCGGAAGTAAAATATTTGTCACCAAGATTTTGATTTCTTAAAAACTTAATCAATTTTTTTGCAACACTATTTCTTCTAGAAATATATTCAAGAGCCCCTCTAATTGAGGAAACATGTTTTTCTAATGCATGCAAATCATCTTTAACAAATAAATTAATAATATGACATAAACATCTAATATGAAAAAACTTACCACCAAATGACGGTTGACAAACTCTAATCAAATCCGGTAAACTAGCGGTATTAACACTAGCATTATCAAAAGAAATACTAAATATTTTATTCGTAATCTTATATTTTAAAAAAATTCCACGCAACTTTGAACAAATTGCTTCGGCGGTATGGGGGGATCAAAATTTTCATATGCAATTAATCTTTTTTGGATAGTTCAAGAATAATCTATCCAATGGCAAGTAACACCTAAATAACTATTTCTATGCCAATGATTACTCCAACCATTGGCACAAATTGAAATTTTGTTTGATAAATTTGATAAAACCTCAATTAAAGTTTTTTGATATGTCAATACCACCTTATGAATATCACGTACGAGAGTCGAACGTGGTACTCTTGAGGCGGCGGGATTTAAAGAAAGTCGTATAAATCTTTCATAAAGTTCATCATCCGCAAAGTTAAAAGTAAGTCCTTTAATACAAACAAATTTGGCCAATTCTTGTCTATAAATGACCTTATTAAATTTAAATAGGACGGAAGACGAACCTTGGGTGGTGGTTGGAGCTAATTGAGTTTGATCACTCGAAATGCCAAGTTTATCCGGATGTTGTGTACGTGTGTGGGCGTTAAGTGACCCATGCCCTCCACCCTTCGTAAATGGGTAGGATTTTGGACAATAGTTGCAAATCGCTCGATAATAGCGGTAGTCATCGGGATCAATTTTCCCTTTCAAAAATGAATTGTAAAAGTGTCGGACGTAGGGGCACGTGAACGTGGCACCATTGGCGGTTGTTCTTGTTCTTGTCCCCGAGCACGACCACCTCGAGCTCGGCCTCGACCTCGGCCGCCCCTACCCCTTCTACCACTTTCAACAACATTTTCATCCACATCTTGCTCATTTTGTGTAAATGGTTCTGCGAAAATTCGAATTCTTGTTCGTTATGATGGAGGAAGAACCAACACTTTTCTTGCCTCTTCGAGAAGAAGACATTTTATTTGTCGCTAGAAAACTGACTGGAATTCGAAATAAATGCTAACTTTTGTTAGAAAAACTAACTGAAGATCTTTAAAAAGCTGACTGGAATTTAAAAAACTAACTGAAATTCTGAAAAACTAACTGAAACCTCTAAAAAACTAACTGAAAACTCTAAAACTAACTGAAATTCTGAAAAACTAACTGAAAATTCTAAAAAACTAACTGAAAACTCTAAAAAACTAACTGAAATTCTGAAAAACTAACTGAACACTCTAGAAAACTAACCGAAAACTCTAAAAAACTAACTGAAATTGAAAAACTAACTGAAAACTCTAAAAAATTGACTGAAAACTCTAAAAAACTAACTGAAATTCTGAAAAACTAACTGAAAATGTTAAAAAAACTAACTGAAAACTCTAAAAAACTAACTGGAATTCCTAAAAACTAACTGGAAATGTTAAAAAACTGACTGAAAACTCTAAAAAACTGACTGTAATTCTCGAAATAGAAAAAAAATCGTTAAAAAACCAATTGAAAATTGTAAGGAAACTAACTGAAACTGAAAATTGAATATAATGAGATTATGAGAGAGGCTTAGGATATTTGAGAGTAGAGAGAGAGAGAGTAGAAGTAGAGAAGTAAGGTGAAAATGAAATGATGGGAGGGAGGGAGGTGATATTTATAGGGTTGTTTTTTAAAAGATTTTTTTTTAAAATTGAATGGGGACTGACTGGGAGGGCTGCAGCTGCTGGCTGGGGAGTGGCCGAGTGTGTTCTGGCCGCCTGGGCGTGGGGCTGGGCCAGCCAAGTGGCCGTTGGAGGCTTGGATTGGAGCACCTGGGGGGATCAGTAGTAGCCGTTGGGAAACAACCGTTGGAGCCAAGGTAGCCGTTGGGTGGTTGGGAGATTAATTCAAAATTCAAAATTGGCCGGTTAAGGCGGTTATAACCGCCGATTATTTAACCGGTTATAATCGGTTAAATAATCGCCGGTTGACGGTTTTAAAAAATCCTTAACCTTAACCGAACCGGTTAACCGCCGATTTCGGTTAAGCCGGTTACGGTTACCACGGTTGACGGTTTTGACCGGTTAGTTGACCGGTTAATAACCTCCGGTTAGCCGATTCCGGTTAAATTTTGGACACGTCTACTTTCCAATCCATGAAGATGGTCTCAAAACAAATTAACCCAACATCTCAACCTAACTAACAAAATTAATATGTTTTTTATACATTCTACATGTTATTTTGCTTAAATTGATTACTTTGAACATTTCAATAAATACCTAAAATTGACCAATCATAAGATTAGGTGGAATTGACGCTCCTTGATCGTCCAATTGCATAACTTAACCCCCAAACTCATTCAAATCTGAATTTGGTCTATGTTCGTTGAAATAACATGATGGCGACTATCAAATTTAAAAAAGAGAATTAAATGATTAAACTTTGAATCGAAAAATGATTTTTTTATCACATTCTCAGAGGATGTTTCTTGTTTTGATGAGAAGGAAGACCAAATTAAGATTTCATGTAAATATGGTTAGATGAATCGTCGAAATTATTTTACTAAACAATGTAACGTTGGTGTCACAAAAAGTCAATTCAGGCCTTTAAATTATTTATTTATTGACCTTAAATAGATTATTTTTTTCGCTAGCTCATGTACAAGCACAAGCACAAGCACAAGCACATCCCAAATCAAAACATACAATTCAAATAAAACTTATTGAAGTTAGATGAATTAAAGAATTTCAATAGAAGACAAAGGGGTTTTTGATGCACAAAATTCATTTTATCATTCCAGATATATGAAATTCAAGGATAGAAATTGTAGTTGTGATAGAGCTTAATTGTTATTCCTTTTAGCCTCTAATAATTGTTATGTTATGCTCTATTTTGTTCAAACTGATGGATTTTGTTGTGGTTTTATCATCAGACTATCTTGGAGGGCAAAGTGGCAGAATTGAAAAGATAGGCATGAAGGAGGACAAAGATATACAAAACAGGGGCATGCCTTATTTTCAAGCAACCCGATATGTTGAGAGAGATGTGAAATCAAGTGAAAAGAACTCTCCAGATGCAATTGTGCTATTGATGTGGCTGAAAATTAGGAAGAAATAAAAGAAGATAGAAGATTATTGCACAAAACGTGGCCACGCCCTAGGTTCCTGCTGAAGTATCTACTTAATTGACGTGGAATTAATTGCAAACAGGAACCCAAATAGCATTGAAGACTTAGACTCGTACCAAGAAAGATTTCAGGAAGTCGGGAGGTTTCAAAAGAGATAAAAAGACTGAAGTTTGTTAGGATAGAACTTTGTTTAAAATAGGATAATATTAGTATGTTTTAGGGGAGACTACAAAAGGGATCACTCTCACGTATGAAGGACATCAGAAATCTGACGTGAGTTGGTTTGTTTTTCATCTTTTTGGCTGAAGTATTTTTCCATAGCTATGATTAGCTAAAACTCCTCTATTCTTGGTTGAAGGAATCCCTCCATTGGAGCCTAAGATTTGTGAGATACCTATGTTTTACTTTTTTTGAATTAATTTCAAGTAGTAATTTCTTTTCAGGTATTCATCACTTCAGATTTTTTTCTTATGAATCTCTAAACATGCGCAGTTATTTGTTTGTTTGGATTAATTTTTTGCTAGGTTTAATAGTTGATTTGTAATTCAACGATTTTGCCATTGTAACATAAGAACTTTTGATTTGATGCGTCAGAAATCATTGTGTTCTTTGAAAAGAAATTATCTGGATTAAATTGAATCACATAGGTTAAATTGTCCTGCCTTGTTGATCTTTTTAATTCTTTATGTCTTACTTAATTGAAACCAAAGATCGTATCCTACGTCGTTAAGTAAGTAGGGTTAATTAGATTGCGTGTTTGTGATTAACCAATCGTATGAAAAGATAAATAATTATCACAACAAGTATTTGAAACGGATTCATTGATTATTTGTGTTCCAATGATCAATCATAATTCCAATGATAGAGGTGACCGTAAACCAATAACCCTTCTAATCTGATAAATTCTCTCAAAATTTAGTTTGTCTTTGCAATTAGTTATTTTTACCTTACTTTATTATTTTAATCATCCAACCAAGCCCCCCGTTTGTGTTTAATTCATCTACTTTTGTGCATTAGAACTTCTCATGGGATCGATCCGTACTTCCTATTCTACATTATTGTACTTACGGTATTAATTTGGGTGCTTACGACGGCACTACCAAATTTTGACGCCGTTGTCGAGGAGTTTTAATTTGAATGCACGTTACACGTTTAGTTAAACATATTGATTTACAATTAGATCTTGAGATTGAAAGAATAGTAAGAAAAATAAGAAAGCATATTAGAACAGAAAGAGTGTGCCCATGCCTATTTCTGAATCTGAAACTGAGCAGTTTAGTACAATGGTTGATGCGAATCGATCTTTGAGACAACTTGCTTCTACTGACATGGAGCAGCAACCTCATTGCATAAGTTTTCCCACTTTAGGTGAAAATGTCACGTTTAAGTTAAAATCTGGGTTAATCCATCTTTTGCCAAGTTTTTCTGGTATCGCAGGTGAGGATCCTCGTAAATACTTGAAGGAATTCCATGTGGTGTGCACCAGCATGAAACTCACTGGTATTATGGAAGAGCAAATCAAGTCGCGAACATTTAAGTTTTCTTTAAAGGGGGTTGCCCAAGACTGTTTATACTACTTAACCTCTGAAAGCATCACCACCCGGAACGAATTGAAGAAGCCCTTCCTTAAAAAGTTTTTCCAGCTTTAAGGACTGCAAGTATCCAAAAAGAGATTTGTGGAATTCGCTAACACGGAGGAGAGACCTTACATGGGTATTGGGAGCGTTTCAAAAAGCTCTGCGTTAGCTCTCCACACCATCAAATCAGTGACCAAATCCCCAACCAATACTTTTATGAAGGACTTTTGGTAATTGAAGAAACCAGTGATCAAACTGCAAATTTGAAAGATCAAGAACTGTTATGGAATTTATGAAAGTTGAAGGGATGAAGTGAAATTTACAAAAACTCAAGGACTTATTGGAAATTTTGGAAGTTAGTCAATATTTCACAAAAATCTGCACAAATAATTGGAGGAGAAGGATTTGACTTTTCTATCTATAATAGGACTTTATTTTACTTTCATCTTCTCTTAGTTATCTATTTGTTTTACTTTTCTTTTTTCCTTTAAAATTTATCTTTCCTTTTAGTTTTAGGTTAGATTTATATATAAATACTTGGGGAGTATGATCAATTTTCTCTCCCTCTCTCTCTCTCTCTCTCTCTCTCTCTCTCTCTCTCTCTCTCTCTATATATATATATATATATATATATATATATATATATATATATATATATATATATATATATATATATATATGTATATATATATATATACACATCTTTTGCTTTATTATCTTTCTCAAGTTTGTAAACAAGGAATTAAGTTTTTTATTCAAAATTCAATTCAAGTTTTTATACATTCAATTGAAGATTTGTCGATGTTCATCATGAATATTAGCGGCTAATCTCCTTTTATCTGCGAAATGTAGGTAATGTGTATCAATCCTTCATGTATTAATTAATTTTGCAATCAATAAAATGTTGGTTCCATCAAAAATATTCTTAATTGGAGTTTCCTATCTACAATCACATGTGTAGATGTGATTGACTTTTTAACTAAATTTGTGTGGAGATTGTCATGAGATTGTTTGATCCATACAAAGTCAAACTTTTTAATGAATATAAGCTAGGTTTTGACAAGTGATTGATAAACAAAACTGTAGGTTCTTGATTTCTAGAATTTTAATGGGTTTTTGAGTATTATGTGGACTTTACAGAAAATATGTTATTTGGAGAAAACTATATTATGGACGTGTGAACGCCCAATTTTACTAATGAGAATGAACCCCCAACAATGATTGATTGTATTATTAATAGGCATATTGGTGAGATATATATGAATCCATTCCGTAGGTTTTTTTCTTCTCTTCTTGAATTCGGTAATCCTTAAACTTGCTTTGTTTATTTTCTTGTTTTAGTAGTTAATTAAGGTTAAATGTTTAAGTAGTTAATTAAAAATCAAACCAAACCCAATCTTTTAATTTTCTGCTTAACTATTGAGAGTCGAACTATTGATAAAACAAGTCCCTGTGAATTCGACCCTTGCTCGTGCATATTACTACATCGATCACTCGTGCACTTGCGAGGTTTTTATAACAAGTGAGTTTTTCCCCCCATCGAGTTTTTGGCGCTGTTGCCGGGGACTTGTTTTGTAATCTACAATTTAATTTCCAACAGTGTATGCTTGGTCGGATATTAATGAACCCCGAGTTGGTTTCTTTGAACAACGACAAAGACAAGTTTGCAAGGGGCATTCCCCCTGTTAGTGAGTCAGATACAGAATCTGAAATTTCTACCATCGAGGTAGAAGAACAAGGAATAAAAATGGGAGAGGAAGTAAATATTCGTCACATGAATGACTTTTTTCGCCCTAAAATTGATGCAACCTCGTCTTGCATTGTATTGCCACCTGCGGCAAGAGGCTATGAACTTAATGGAAAATATTTTAATCTTTTACCTAGCTTCACGAGGGAGCTACATATGATCCCTTGAACTTTATCCGTGACTACTTGACTACTGTCTTGTCTTTTCCTCTAACTACTGGAGTCACAAAGGATCAATTAAAGTTGTGATGTTTTTCTTTCACCCTTAAACATGCAGCTAAAAAACCAAACATGAATCTTTCGATTCATTTGGCTCCAGGAGGAGGAGATGTACGAAAAAATTTGGTTCATGACATTATCACCCAATAGCATAGACAATTAGGAAAAGATGTATCAAGCTTTTATGATGAGATTCTATTCCCACAATTTATTGTCTCTCCTAAGACAGAAACTAATAGGTTTTTAACATGAATCTGGTGAGGCATTCCACGAAGCGTGGGAAAGATTTAAAATGCTATTAGTTCAATGCCCTAACCATGACTTTTTCCTGCCCCATTTAAATCTATCATGGGTTAAGTTATATGCACCAAACTATAGTAGATAATGTTGCACGGGGTCAATGGGCGGGAGAACTCCCGAACAAGTGAAATAGATTTTTGACATGATAGGTGCTAACTCCCAACAGAAGGAGTGAGTGGGAAATCTAAGGGAGTTTATGAACTGAGTGCTATTAGTAGGGTGGAAAAGAAAGTCTTTGAGTTAACTAACCAACTTTCCACGCTTGCTTCTTTAGTTACTTTTGCTCTTGCTAATAAAGTTCATAATTTATGTGCTACTTGTGGTTTGAACTCCCATGCTATTAATGCGTGTCCATCTAGTGCACAGTTTTCTGATTTTATAGAACAATATCAAAGGGTAAATGGGTACCAACCATTCAACCAAAGCCTCCTCACAACAATCCCTACTCCAACACATACAATCTAGGGTGGAGAAATCATCTAAACTTGCCATGGAATAATAACCAACCTCTCCACCCTATTCCACCTCAACCTATTCCACCACAACTGCAAGGTCAACAACTTTAAAAACCATGGGAGGATCACATATAGAAGCTAAGGTTGGATCAAGCCCAACAAATAAAGAGGCTAAAGTTGGATCAAATCCAACAAGGGAAGACCCATGAAGCGGCAATAAATAAATTAGAAACCCAAATAAGTCAACTTGCTAATGCCCTCCAAAATTACAAGCCGGGCATATTCTCTAGACAATGGGAGCATGCAAATGCCATAACCGTATTGAAGAATGGTAAGGTCATAGGTCATGAGGTACGTTCTCCTACTTCTTCTTCTTTTCATAAGCTTAATGTGAATTTTTTTTGAAGTTATAAATGATAAGGGTAAAAATGAGTTGGGAGAGAAACAAAATGAAAAACCTTCAACTCTCAAACCATATGTACCTCTCGTACCTTTTCCGGGTAGAATGAAGAGGCTAAAGATGAAGAAGCAATTTTCTGAAATATATGACATGTTTTCCAAAGTGAACATCAATTTAGCATTATTGGATGTCATTAAAAATATCCCATCTTATGTCAAGTTTTTCAAGGAATTAAATACCAGGAAGCAAAGATATGGAAGAGTGAACAAGTAATTATGTCTGAGAATGTGAGTGTTGTGATCCAATCTCACCTTCCACCCAAACTTAAGGACCCCAGTAGCTTTACTATTAAAATCACCTTAGGGAATTCCAAATCGGTGAAGGCGATGTTGGATTTAGGTGCTATCATTAATTTGATGCCTTATTCAGTTTATGAGCAACTAGGATTGGGTGAGATTAAACCCACCACAATGACCCTTCAATTAGCGGACTGCTCGGTCAAACGTTCCTTGGGTATTGTGGAGGATATTCTAGTCCAAGTGGACAAGCTCATTGACCCGGTTAATTTTGTTGTGCTTGATATGGAAAAGGATGTTAGTAATAGTCGTGAAACACCCATTCTTTTTGGGCGACCTTTCATGGATACTATCGACACCATTATTAATGTCAAAGAAAGAAAATTGACAATGAATTTTCTTGATGAGAAAGTAGAAATTTATGCTTTTAATGGCATGAAAGACCAATAAATTGTCAATGATACATGTCGCTATGTTAATGAGGTAGATGATTGTGTTTATGAAGGATTTTGGCATGGGTAGATTGTGAGGAATTCGAGATCATGTTGAGCAGTAGAGAGAATGCTAGGGATAAAGCGCACGTGCGTGACATGGTTATGTATCACAAAGCTGACAAACACTCTTGTAGTGATTGGCCGTATCACCCTCTATACCACTTCTACAAGAAGTTGGTGCTATCTACTACCTCACCTTTGATAGTAAAATCTAAATCCATGAGTGCATGCTTACAAGTAGAGAAATGTTTTTCTATTGATTTATATGATTCTATATTTGTTGATATGTTTAATCAAAATAACACCTCTGAAAATCGTGTCAATAAACTTGTTCCTAAAGTTGAGAAAATTGATATACCAAGTTAATGTGAGGGAAAGCCCAAGAAAGAAGAAGATGGCAAAAAGCAGAAAAATCCCAAAGTTCCTTGGATACCACCAGAATTGATAAAAAATGGAACTTATGCATGGAAAGTGGTGGACATTGGTGCAAGAGAAAGTATGAGGGGGCTAAAGGAAGAAAAGAAAAGGCCAAATATGGAGTGGCCAATCCCTCCCCCAAGTAAAATTGGGGCCATAGTCGGGCTAACGATTCTAAACAAATGCGATTATTGGAAGGCAACCCAACTAGGTATGTTTTCTTTTCATTTTTTTTATCGTGTCAACCATTTAACCCAAGGTATGATTCTATTCTTTTTATGCTATGAGGACATAGAATGGTTTGAGTTTGGGGGTAGACAATATTTGTTTTGAGTCACTCTATAAGAGTCTCTCCGAGTTTGTTGGTTTATAAGGGAGTTTATATAGTGTCACCCTAAAAAAAACTAGAAGATATTAATTTTTTTTTTTCATATTTTGCAATGTTGGCTAAAGTATACGATAATTTGAGTGTGCTTTAATTTTGAATATTGCAAGTTATTATCAAAAATGGGGATATGATTACATTTGTGAAATATGATTGTTTCGCCTTTCACTTCCATTTATATTTTCTTAATCATTGTTATCAATTTAGGAGACCTTTATAGGATCACTTTGACATTCTCGGGGATCCTAGAACATGTTTCCATGACTGTCAATAAAACATCAATTAGGCTACTCAGGAAGTGATTTATGGCTATTTTCTTTGAACCCTTTTGTGAACATTTAACTTTCTCGTCACTTATAAAAGAAATTCGCTAGAACTCCTTTTGAGCTTTAATATAAATGGAAATCGTTCACAAATTGAGAGGTTATCATATACCGCCATTCACCTTTATTTTGTACCTACATTATATTACCCTTACACTCATACACTTTTCTCAGATTTTAAAGAAAGTAAAACTAGGAAATGATTAGAAAATTGTGGGTTGTGCTTGAAAAATCAAGGGCTTGAGTGAAAAGAGGTTAACAAAGGAAAAAAAAGGTTATATATTATATTGAAAAGAGAGGCATGTGCAAAGTATTTAATGCATAATATTTTTCGTGATCTTTATATATAAGCAAAGCAAAAGAAAAGTCTATGAAGAAAATATGAGAAGCCTTACCCTCTTGTGTTAAAGTGGAAAGTGACCAAAAGAAAGAAAAAAAGGTGATCAACCCCACATTTGAAAGTATGCAAAAGTATAAGTTTGGGGGTTGAAACTTTGGGTTGGCATGGGTGAGCGGAGAGATAAACTCAAGTGAGGATATATTTTGTAGATTTTCTAGTTTCACTTGCTTGACTTCGTATGTCCTTACCTTCATTTGTAACCAGGAACCTAGCCAACGATTTTCGCGATACATTATAAGCTATAAGTCATATTTGATCCCTAAAAAGTATTCGGGTTGACAATTGTGGTCAAACATGCATATGAGTGTCCTTGTGCAAATTTTTTATCTTATTATCATTAGAGCATGACACAAGTGTCCCTATAAAATATCTTACTTTGGTGATGATGATCTCCCATTATTTATTCATATTATCATTATGTGGTTGAGAATTGTAAGTTAGATTCATTAATGTAATTGTAATCTCATGTTTATAGTAACTCTTGTAGATCATGTGTGTTTGTAAAGAAATGAGACTTATATGGCTAACAAATATTTATATGATCTGAAAATTTCAAAAATATTTTTTGCTTTTAATGTATTTATATTTCAAAGTTTATAAAGTAGTTTTATTTTATTGTTTTAATTTTTGTCTTACTTGAGGACAAGTAAATGATTAAGTTTGGGGTATTTGATAAATGGATTTTTACCTATTCAATTTGGTACTTTTAGACTTAATTATTGATTCGTTCTCAAGATTTTATTATTTGATTTGGTGTCGTTTGTGTTTTTGATGTTTAGGGTGATTATGTGCTCAATCTATAAGAAAAGGAAAGAAAAGGAGTTTAATTGGAGCAATGATAGAAAGCTGAGTAGTGATATGCAAAATCTAAAGAAACCAGTGACCAAATTGAAATCATGAAAGATTAGGGACTGTTCTGGAATTTATGAAAGTTGAAGGGCTGAAGTGGAATTTACAAAAACTCAGGGAACTATTGGAATTTAGTCAATATTACACAAAATTTTGCACAAATACTTGTAGGATAAAGATTTGACTTTTCTATCTATTTTAGAAATTTATTTTACTTTTCTATTTCTTTTACTTTTTTTTTTCTTTAGAATTTATTTTTCCTTTTAATTTTATATTAGATTTACATATAAATACTAGAGAAGGATGATCAATTTTCTCTCTCTCTCTCTCTCTCTCTCTCTCTCTCTATATATATATATATATATATATATATATATATATATATATATATACATCTTTTTGTGCTTTATTATCTTCCTCAAGTTTGTAAACAAGGATTCAAGCTTTATATTTAAGACTCAATTGAAGTTTTTATTTATTCAATTGAAGATTTGTCGATGTTCATTATAAATATGAGCGCCTAATCTCATTTTATTTGTGGAAAGGAAGTAATGTGTATCAATCTTTTATTTATTAATTAATTTTGCAATCAATCACAGATTGGTTTCATCAAAAGTATTCTTAATTAGAGTTTCCTATCTACAATCACTTGTGTAGATGTGATTGACTGTTTAACTAAATTTATTTGTGGTGATTGTCAAGTGATTGATTGATACATAGAAAGTCAAACTTTTGAATGAATATAAGGTAGGTTTTGACAAGTGATTGCAAAACAAAATTGTAGATTCTTGATTTCAAGGATTATTTGGACTTTACAGAAAATATAATATTTGAAGAACACTAAATTGTGTATGTGTGAACGCCCAATTTTACTAAAGAGAATAAACCCTAACAATGATTGATTGTATTATTAATAGGCATATTGGTTAGATATATATGAATCCATTCCATAGGTTTTTTTCTTCTGTTCTTGAATTCGGTAATCCTTAAACTTACTTTGTTTATTTTCTTGTTTTAGAAGTTAGTTAAGTTTATTTGTTTAAGTAGTTAATTAAAAATCAAAACAAACCCAGTCTTTTTATTTTCTTTTTAACTGTTGAGAGTCGAACTATTGATAATACAAGTCCATGTAGATTCAACCTTTGCTCGTACATATTACTATATCGATCACTCGTGCACTTGCGAGGTTTTTATTTCAAGTGAATTTTTTCCCATCAAACATGATAGATGAAGCCAGTGGCGGAGCACTCACATGGATAAAACTCCTAATGCAACCCGAGAGTTGATTGAGAATATGGCATCGAACTCCCATCAATTTGGGATGAGATATGATACTTCCTCCATAAGTGTGCCCAACACTTCAAGAAGGAACCATGGAACAAGCTAATGCTATTGGAGGATTTCCTGGATAACCACAAAGGAATTATAATTCTTTCTCTAATACCTATAACCCAGGCTTTCGAGATCCTCCTAACCTTGTTATGGAAACGTTGCAACTAATCAAGCCTCGAACAACTTCCAACAGTACCAGCCCTAGTTCATGACGCGCCCGTGTCCAGCAGTGCAAAATAATGAAGCAGGCACATCTCTTAAGGATCTGGTAAAGGAGCTTGCCAGCCAATATAAAGGAACTTGCTGCTAAAAACGTGAAGTTTCAGCAAAACACTTCAGCAAGCATTCAGAACTTGAAAAACCAAGTAAGCCAAATGGCCACAACTATTAGCCGATTGGAAGCATAAAGTTCGAGAAAATTACCTTCTTAAATGGTTGTGAATCCCAAAGAGGATGCCAATGCAATAACTTTGCGGAGTGAAAAGGAATTAAAGTTGGTGACAAGTAAATCGTCCATCCCATAACTCCAGCAACAGAAGAAGAAATCTCAATCGAAACTCATGCTCCAAAAGAACAAGTTTCTGCGGCTGGTGAGTATGAACCTATTCCCCCTTTTCCTGATGCTTTAACTGATGATAGAAAATATGAAAGTAATGCTGATTTGTATGAAACTTTTCGAAAATGTAAGGTGAACATTCCACCGTTTGATGCTATAAAACAAGTGCCTCGCTATGCTAAATTTTTGAAAGAGTTATGTACTTTGAAAAGAAAACAAAGAATGAACAGAAAAGAAACAATAGTTGTAGGAGAGAATGTCTCAGCATTGATAAAGAAAGACCTTCTAAAGAAGTGTAAGGATCCATGCATGTTTACCATTCCTTGCACAATTAGTGGAACAAAAATTCAAAAAGCCATGCTAGATTTAGGAGCATCCATAAATGTTATGCCATATTCCATATACTCTTCTCTTAATCTTGGGCCTTTGGAAAAGACGGATGTAGTGATTCAGTTAGCCGATAGGTCAAATACTTATCCAAAAGGATTAGTAGAGGATGTTCTTGTCCAGGTTAATGAAAAACTAATCTTCTCTGCAGATTTTATGTGCTAGACATGGAACTTACTGACAATTCAATGAGTATTCTCTTAGGAAGGCCATTCATGAAAACAAAACAAAAAAAGATGTTGATACAAGGACCTTAACCATGCAATTTTGCTGGTGCAGGAGTCAAGTTTAATATCTATAATGCAATGAAACTTCCTAGTGTTGTTTCTTTTATTTATTCTGTTGATTGTATCCATGTTATAAGTTATTGAATGTTCTAAAAAATCACAAAAGTGATATTGGCTGGACTATAGCTGATATTAAAGGCATTAGTCCATCCACATATATGCATCGCATTTTGGTTTAGGATGGGACAAAACCAGTTCGAAAACTACAAAGAAGATTGAACCCCTTGATGATGGAAGTGGTGAAAAAATAGGTAATTAAACTACTCCAAGTTGTAGTGATTTATTCGATCTCAGACAGTTAATGGGTGAGCCCCATTCAAATTGTTCAAAAAAGGACAGGTATCACAGTTGTGGAGAATGAAAATAAGGAGTTGATACCTATTCGTATTCAGAATGGGTGGAGGGTGTGTATATATTTTAGAAGATTAAATGCTTTAACCCATAAAGATCATTTTCCACTTCCATTTATTGATCAAATGTTAGAAATATTGGCAGGTCGTGCATTTTATTATTTTCTAGATGGTTTTTCAAGGTACTTTCAGATTGCTATAGCTCCGGAGGATCAGGAGAAAATAAAATTCACGTGCCCATTTGGAACCTTTGCGTACAGAAGAATGCCATATGGGACGTGTAATATGCCTGTCACTTTTCAGAGATGTATGGTAAGTATTTTCAGATTTTTTGGAACATATCATGGAAATCTTTATGGATGGTTTTACTGTATATGGAGACTCTTTTGATCATTGTTTGAAATATTTGACAGTGTTGGAAAGATTCCAAGAAACTAACCTTTTTTGAACTATGAAAAATGCCATTTCATGGTTCAGCAAGGTGTAGTTTTAGGGCATGTCGTATATGCTAAAGGAATAGAGGTAGATAAAGCTAAAGTTGATGTTATTCAATCTCTTCCTTACCTTGCAAGTGTGCGAGAGGTTCATTCTTTTCTTGGTCACGCAGTTTTTTACAGGCGGTTCATAAATTTTTTTTCAAAGATAACACAACCCTTGTGTAGATTGTTGCAAAAAGAAGTGGTTTTTGAGTTCGATGAGGAGTGCCAAAGAGGATTTAGACAATTGAAGAGCAACTGATATCCGCTCCAATCATTCATCCACCAAATTGGAGTCTGCCATTTGAAATAATGTGTGATGTGAGTGATTATGCAGTTGGAGCTGTGCTTGGTCAGCGGGTAGAAAAGCGTGTCCATGCCATTTACTATGCATTCATGACACTGACAACCGCACAACTGAATTATTCCACTACAGAAAAGGAGCTTTTAGCAGTGGCATTCGCTTTAGAAAAGTATCGATCATATCTATTTGGTGCTAAGGTTGTGGTTTTCTCTAATCATGCAACCTTAAGGTATCTAATGACAAAGAAAGATGCGAAACCACATTTGATGTGGTGGATACTATTGTTGAGTGAGTTTGATGTTCAAAACAAAGACAGAAGTGGAAAAGAGAACCGGGTTGCTGATCATTTGAATCGGTTAATGCATATAAAAGACGAGCCAAAACTAAAAGATGAGTTTCCTGATGAGCAGTTAGCTGCTGCCAATGTGCAATACCCCTGTATGCACACATTGTTAACTACCTGGTAACTCAACAATTTCCAAAGGGGTTTTCAAAAGCTCAAAAGGACAAAGAGTGATGCTAAGTACTATTTATGGAAAACATTATGCCGATCAGGTAATACAAAGGTATGTACCAAATAGTAAATTTACATCAGTGCTCTCTTTTTGTCATTCACATGCATGCATAAGTCATTTTGGGGCTAAGAGAACAGCGAAAAAATTCCTTGATAATAGGTTGTTTTGGCCCTCATTATTTCGTGATGCATACTCATTTTGAAAATCGTGTGATCGATGTCAAAGAACAAGTAATCTGTCACGAAAGAATGAAACGCCCCAAACTCCAATATTATTCTCTGAATTTTTTGACGTTTGGGGTACTGACTTTATGGGAACTTTTCCTATTTCATTTGAATTCACATATATACTTTCAGTTGTTGATTATGTGTCGAAATGGGTGTAAGCAAAGCCACACATGCTGATGATTCTAAGGCTTTTTCAGGTTTTCTCAAGTCTAACATTTTTAGTAGGTTCGATATACTAAGAGCTTTAATCAGCGATCGAGGGACACACTTTTGCAACTGAACCATAGTAGTTCTACTCAAGAAGTATGGAGTGACCCATAATGTTTCCACCTCTTACCATCCAAAAAATAAGTGGACAAGCTGAGGTATCAAATAGATAAGTGAAATCCATACTTGAAAAGATGGTTGGACCAGCTAGAAAAGACTGGAGTATACGGTTGGAGGATGCATTATGGGCCTATCGGACAACATATAAAACACTGATAGGTATGTCACCATACAAATTGGTCTTTGGTAAGTCTTGTCATCTTCCTGTTGAATCTATATATATATAAAGGCTCAAGTGATCTAAACACCTTTTTCCTTCAAAACTATATCAGAATTTGAAAAGTCATTTTCATTACTTCCCATACATTTAATAATTACACTATTTTTAACCATAATTATTACACTATTAAAAAGAGATATTTGCTAAATAAAAATTGTACAAGTTATCATATCATTTTATACTTTTTATGAATTATTATAAGAAATCTTGTAAAAAAAAATTTTTGCAATTTAAATTTTCTTCCGGTTAGTCATTAAAAATAACTTATAAAAGTAGTGCACTTACTTCCTCTAAATATTATCCAATTTATAATGCTCTTTCAAAAATAAAATATTATTAGATTTTTTATTCTTTAACCAATGAAAAAGGTTATTAAAAGACAAAATATTAAAATTATTGATTTAGCTCATTCACAAAATTCTAAACGAAGTTGAGTCAGCTCTAATAAAGTTTTTTTTTTTTTAAAGAATGAAGTATATCTTTTAATTCTAACTAAGACTAACATTATATGAAATTTGATTATAGTATTTTCAAATAAATATAAATTATAATTATAAATTAAATGATAAATATTTTAATATTCGTAAATATGAGTAACTCAACATAGACTGGTGGTACTTGATTTTCGAAGTAAGAGAATTTCGAGGAAGAGAAAATCATAGGTAGACCCTAGAATCAAGTGGTGGAGACTTCAAGGGGAGAATCAATCGAAATTTGTAGCTAAGATGGTCGATACCGGTATTTGGTCGGATAATACGGATGATATGGATATAGATTCGACATGGACTAAGATGGTACATACCATAAAGGAGGTGGCGAAAGAAGTCCTTGGAGAATCTAGAGGAAATGGGCCACCAAGTAAGGACACATCATGGTGGAACGAGGAAGTAAAACAAGCAATAAAGGGCAAGCGAGAATGCTACAAATTATTGGGGAAATGTAGGAGCGACGAGAACTATGAGAAGTATAAGGAAGCTAGAAGAGATGCTAAGAAAGCAGTAAGAGACGCAAGAGCAAAGGTGAATCAGAAACTTTATGATAAGTTGGATACAAAAGAAGGGGAAAAGGACATCTACAGACTCGCTCGTATGAGGGATAAGAGGACACGAGATATTGAGACGGTTAAATGTGTGAAGGATGTAGACCAAAGAGTTTTAGTCGGGGATAAAGAGATAAAAGATAGATGGAGTTCGTACTTTGATAACTTGTTCAATGGCAGTCAAGAGCAGGATGTTGGAGATTTAAATATCTCTTCGAGTATGGTTAATCGAGATTTTATGCGGAGAATTCGAAAGAGTGAAGTGGAAATGGCAATGAAAAAGATGAGATTGAAGAAAGCCGTTGGACCGGATGGTATACCAATTGAGGTTTGGAGATGTTTCGGGGAGAGGGGAGTAGATTGGTTAACAACGCTATTTAACAAGATATGGAGAGTTAACACAATGCCATTGGAGTGGCGGAAGAGTACTCTGATCCCTTTGTATAAGAATAAAGGTGATGTCCAAGCTTGTTCCAACTATCGGGGGATCAAACTAATGAGCCATACTATGAAACTTTGGGAAAGAGTGATTGCACAGAGGCTGAGAAAAATTGTAGATATTTCGGATAACCAATTTGGGTTTATGCCAGGAAGATCGACTATGGAGGCAATATATCTTATGAGACAAACCATGGAGAAATATCGGGATCAAAAGAAAGATTTGCATATGGTTTTCATTGATTTGGAGAAGGCGTATGATAAAGTGCCAAGAGAGGTACTTTGTTGGGCATTAGCAAAGAAGGGTGTTTCAAAGAAATATATTGATATTATCAAGGACATGTATAATGGAGTTAGTACTTGTGTAAAGACTAGTGTTGGGAAGACTGAAGAGTTCCCTATAAAGATTGGAGTGCATCAAGGTTCCGCACTTAGCCCCTTTCTTTTTGCTTTGATAATGGACGAATTGACGAGGTCACCCAAGATGATATACCAAAGTGTATGCCGTTCGCAGATGATATTGTGCTGATTGATGAGACAAGAGAGGGTGTTGAAAGTAAATTGGAGTTGTGGAGACACACTTTGGAATCTCGAGGTTTTCGATTAAGCAGAAGCAAGACTGAATATTTGGAGTGTAAGTTTAGCAGAGAAGTAGGGAGGCAGGGGCGGTCACATTTGATGGAAATATTATCCAAGCTTCTGAGTTTTTTCGCTATCTTGGATCCATTATCCAAAAGGATGGAGAATTAGATGGAGATGTGGCTCATAGGATTAAAGCAGGTTGGTTGAAGTGGAAGAGTGCTACAGGGTTTCTATGTGATCGCGCCATGCCCAATAGATTAAAGAGAAAATTCTACCGCACGGCAATTAGGCCGGCATTGCTTTACGGCACCGAATGTTGGGCCGTGAAACAGTGTCACGTGCATAAGATGAATGTGGCGGAGATGCGTATGCTGCGATGGATGTGCGGTCATACAAGAAAGGATCGATTGGTGAATGAGGTGATCAGAGGTAAAGTAGGAGTTGCGCCCATTGAGGATAAAATGAGGGAAAATCGTCTAAGGTGGTTTGGACATGTGAGAAGGAGATCGAGTGATGCACCGGTTAGGAGGCCGGAACAGTGGAGAAATGATAAAATGGCGAGGGGTAGGGGAAGACCCAAACAAACTTAGATTAGAGTAATTGAAAAGGATATGAGTTTACTTGGAGTGGATGAAAGTATGGTGTTGAAGAGGCCGGAGTGGAGGGCAAAAATCCATGTGGGGGGTTGATTTTTTCTTGATTTTTATTTTTATTTTTATTTTTATTTTTATTTTTTAGTTATTATTAATATTTATTTTTTTTGATTTTTTGATTTTGATTTGTATGTTTATTTATTTATTTTTATTTTTATTTTTTATTTTTATAATTATTTATTTATTTATTTATTTATTTATTTATTTATTTATTATTTTTTTTATTATTTTTTTTCACGATGACATATGAGAATTCATGTTAGCCGACCCCAAATTATTTTGGAACTAAGGCTTTGTTGTTGTTGTTGTTGTATGAGTAACGTGTTATAAAACTTAACTATATTTTTTTTAAAAAATGTTAATGCATAGAATTATAAAATTAACTTTTAGTTAGTAGTTTAATATTTTCTATTTCAATATTCATGAGTATATTTACTTAATAAAATATTTTTATTATTTATTTATTTAGTTAGTTAGTTCTTTAAAGTATAAATTTATCAAATAATGTTCTTCTTTTAAAAGACAATATTTGTAAAAAATATGTGATCAAGTGATGTTAGTGTCACTTCCTTTATAAACATTTTAAAACTTTGATACATGGTATTGATATTGAAAATAAAGGTGAATATTTCACTAATAATTTTGTATTTTAATAAATATTTCAATATGTACAATTCAATTTGTTAGTTATATGTGTAATATTATTGGATTAATACAATGACATATTTTTGTTAAAATAAATATCATTAAAATTGTATTTTCTTAAATTATTATTATTTTTATATCTTTTTAGTTAATTTTTCAAATTTATTTATCCGTCTGTGTTAACACACGGGTGTAAAACTAGTTGGAACATAAAGCATTTTGGGATATTAAGCGTTGTAACATGAATTTGATGGAGAATGGTGAACATAGAAAACTCAAGTCGCAAGAACTGGAGAGATTCGAAATGATGCATATGAAAGTTCTAGGATATATAAGGAGAAAACAAAAGATTTTCATGATAAAATGATTTCTCGTAAAGAGTTTTTGATTGGTAAAAAGTACTACTTTATCATTCTAAACTCTGCTATTTCCAGGAAAACTACGGTCCAGATGGACATTTGTTGTTACTAATGTTTTTCCACATGGTGCAGTGAGATTCAAAGTTTGGAGACATCGACTTAAACTTTACATCGAAGGGTTTCAAGTTGAATATGTGGAAGAAATTGAGTTGCGAAATCCTATTTATTAAGCCATACTGAGGGAGGAGGCTATGTCAATTTAGCACTTTTGGGGAGGCAACTCAAATTTAGTTTAATCCCCTTCATTTATTTCGTGTTATTCTTGTTATTGTTTTTTATAAGCAATTTGTGCTTGTTGTTGGACAAGGTCGCGCTATGTTTCTAGAGGAATTAACCATTTTGAAGTGGTTTGCAGATGGCAATCTTTGTTAAGTATGGAAACATATTACTGTGATGATGCCACCGGATTTTTTTTTTTTAAATCAAAACGGAGTCGCCACGCCATTTTTATTTTAAGGGCCAAAACTTTGAAAAATGCCCAAAATGAGAGATTTGAGTTCGGAGGTCACGTTACACTCCGGGAAGAACGTTAGGGTTCACCCGAAATGCCTCGCAAAATGAGTCTTCCTAATTTAAAACCATTTGTGTGTGTGTGTGTTTTGCAAAAGGAGTTTTCTGGAAATAAAAGTTTTGACTGTACTGGACTGAAATTTACCAAAATAATGTGCTTCTGTGAGTGAAAAATGACTGAAAAACAAGATGTCTGTCTTTTATATTGTGATCTGCGCGGATCAGACAGAGATGCATTCCTGTTCGCGCGGATAGGACAGTAAGTATCTTTTTTTGCAGCTTTCCAGTCTGATTCTGTAAATTCCAGAATGTAAACTGGAGTTACAGAATTAGAACTGGAGTTCTTGCAACTGAAAATGTTAAAATGGAAATATTTTTTGGGATTTGCATCCATGCTTTGTCCCCACTTTCCTTAGGCTTTGATTAGTGATCACTAAACATGTTTAGTGCTGATCTACTATTTCAAGCCATGCTTAGGATACATTAGGACTTGAAGCACTTTATTTGCTTGGGATGGGGAGATTTAACTTGAAATAAAGATTTATGTATGAAAATTGATTTTGGGTTAAGGATGTATCAACTTTAGAGTGGATTTCTAAGGTGGTCATTAAGATGATCATCCTTGAGATCTTTGAACTCAATGTATCAATTTCACCCTTTTTGTAACCTAAGAACTTTAATGACATTCATCCATGGAAATGGTTCCAAGGTGAAGATCTTAGGCTTGGAAAAATGTTTACAAGTAAGTAAAAACAATTTGGACCCTTTAAAATGGTCATCCATGGAAATTTATTCCAAGGTGACTTCATTTTAGGTCAAGTAAAGATTAATGACATGAAATGAGAATATGGACCATTTAGTGTGATCATCCATGGAGATGAACTCCAAGGTGACCACACTTTAGGTCAAGAGATCAAGCAACAACTATTTTGTGTAAGAAAAGAGACAACAAATTAGAAGGAATGTTGATCCTTATAGAGAATCATCCATGGAGATGAACTTCCATGGAGATCCTCTTGGACCTAGGGCAAAAGATGAGCAACAAGTGGATGAACAAGTTACATCTTTAAAGTATGAGATGTATGCATGGATGAGGGAGGTTTAAGGTAAGGAGAAGGAGGGTTTATCAATGGTGGTATCCTATCTTACTTGTGTTTGAAGGAGTTTTGAGAGTGTTTAGTGAGTGAGATTTGGGAAAATGATTAAGAGAAAAAGGTGGCAATTAAGAAATTCCCACTGTTTTCTCTAATATTTCCGCCAGAATGCTGTTGTGAGTGAATTGTGTTGTGTTTTATGAGGCTGAGGGGCTCTATTTATAGGCCACTGGGGGTGACAAAACCATCCGCGCGGATCCTTATGATGGCGTGCACTGTTCATTTAATGCTGCTGCAGGCTTTGGACAAGAGGAATAAATTTTTCAAATACTCAACCAGCTGTTATTTACAGATTGCTGTTTTCGGATTTTTACCCTTTGTGAGATTCCTTACCTTGTTTAACTCCAAATAGCAACCCCCAACTTACCCTTGCTTTGTTAGAAAAGTTAGGTTTTGTTAGTTTTCTAACGAAAATACTAACAACTCAAATTGGAGCACTTACAGTAGCCCCTCGGCGACGGCGCTTTCGAAGGAAGCGGGGTCGTCGATAAGAGTAAGGCCCGATATTTGACAAGATGGGAAAAGGGGTGACCAAAGTGGTCGAGTGGCTGGACCTGGTGATAGGCTACCTACGTATCCTTAAGAGGAATCAAGCCGGTCGTAGTTCGGGTCTTTCGACTATCTTCAAGCGTTGACCCTAGAGTGACTATTTTAGGATGTCAACCTGGTGAACGAGTTCTTCAGTCGGTCGCTGAAAGAAACTCTGCTGGGGATAGGAAATGACCATTTTGGTCTGATGGATAAAGTTGTATACCCACACTGCTTGGGAAAGGAATGACCATTTTGGTCTGATGGCTGAACCTAATGGTAGGCTACCTACGTATCCTTAATGATGGCATTTTAGGTGCCTCGAACCTTGATGATGGCGTTTTAGGTGCCTCGGACCTTGATGATGGCATTTTAGGTGCCTCAGACCTTAAAGATGGCTTTTAGGTGCCTCGAACCGTGATGATGGCGTTTTAGGTGCCTCGAACCTTGATGATGGCGTTTTAGGTGCCTCGGACCTTGATGATGTCATTTTAGGTGCCTCGAACCTTGATTTGAAATGATTTCCCTTGATGGTTTGGGATAGATGGTTCTTTGGTGGACTTCATTTGAAGGGATCGGTCTTACGTCTGCCGCCGAGAAAGGATGACCGTATTGGTCAAGTGGCTGGACCTAGTGATAGGCTACCTACGTATCCCGATTGGGGAATCAAGCCCATACGTAGTTCGAAAAGCTGCTGGGGGTGGAATCGGGGAAAGAAACGGGATTCCGTTAACTTTCGTTGGAGGAATCGGACTTACGTTTTACTGCCGTTGATGAAAATGAGGAAAGAAACGGGATTCCGTTAACTTTCGCTGAAGAAATCGGACTTACATTTTACTGCCGTTGATGAAAATGAGGAAAGAAACGGGATTCCGTTAACTTTCATTGGAGAAATCGAACTTACGTTTTACTGCCGTTGCTGATAATGAGGAAAGAAACGGGATTCCGTTAACTTTTGTTGGAGAAATCGGACTTACGTTTTACTGCCGTTGATGATAATGAGGAAAGAAACGGGATTCCGTTAACTTTCGTTGGAGAAATCGGACTTACGTTTTACTGTCGTTGGGTTCTTTTGGAAGGGGACTAACCTAGGTAGACTTTGGTTATCCTCCGTTAAGTTTAGGACTAAACTGCAGAGTCCTGGAATTTTAAAGGGCAAAATAGTCTTTTTGGCACCTCATTCCTGTCCGCGCGGACAGGAACGTAACCCAGACAGGTCTTTTAAAAGGCCGTGGCCTTTTCTCTTCTTCTTCTCCACAGTTTCAGTTTTACGAGAGAGAGACGAGAGAGAAGCCATTTTTGGCCAAAAAAGCTTCAAAATTCTTCCGATTTTCTTCGATTTTCGAGCAATGGAACACGGGGGAGTTGCTATTCAAGGCCAAGGACGCGGCCCGATTGCGGAGAGGCGGCTAGAGCTTGTGAGGATGAGGAGACATTACTCACTTTCGCAATCGATTGCGGAGGAGCCATATCCCGATATGTGGCAACATTGGTCCACTGATCCGAGTCTTCGCACGGTACACTTCGAATTTCTTTATTTCCTTTGTCGATTTTTGTTTGAAATTGATTTTTTTGGTTGATATTTTTCTTTTGAATTCGAAAATTATGGTTCTTGACATTGAATTTTGACTTTGATGATTTGCATGTTGTAGTGAATATATGGGTAATTTAAATGTGCACTTTGTTTGAAAAAAGAATGGGCGTTTTGCCATTTTTGAAATATGAGATGACGAAAATTTTCTCGAATCCGGGACGTACTCTTTTTTTTTTTGTTGCATGTAGGATTTTTGCAATGAGATGATGTTTTTATGAATGATATGAATGTATGCATGCATGCTATTTTGTAAAAAATAGGATTTTTTGTGAAAAGTGGGACGGATTTTCGCTTCCGTTGATTGAATGAATGAATTGTGAAAAAATTGTATGTCATTTTTTTTTTGAAAATAAAAACGGGACGGAGTTTTGCTTCTGTTGACTCCTTGTTATTGACATGTTTCTTTATGCATGAATGAATGATGAATGGTGATTGCTAAAAACACCTTTTCTTTTGTGCGAGAAAAATGGGGCTGAGTCCATCATATGCCGTTATGCTGCCGAATTTTCTTCAAAACTTTATGTCTATGATGCATGTGTATGCTTTTAAATGCAAATGCAATTTTTTAACATTTTTGTTTTTCTTTTCAATTGCAGGGTGGTGATCGGTTCGTGACGGATCAGCTGAATAAGCTGAAGACCCGGGGATCAGTGGAGGCCGTGATTAGCCTGTGGGATCGGCTTCCAGTCTTGGGTAGAGGAGATTTGATGAGTCCGAGGCGGATTGTCATCGAGATCGGTTTATATGAGTTTGTTGAGTGTTTGAGGGGGTTGATCAAGTTCCCCAAGAGTAAGGGCCTGATTTTTGCTTTGGCGGAGCACTGGTGGGACGTGACCCACACCTTCCATTTCTTCTGGGGCGAGGCTACGGTCACACCTTCTGATTATGCTGCGATCACGGGCCTGTCCTTTAAGGGACGTAGCATTGAATGGAGAGATGGCTACAGTGACCGGGAGTTGCAGGACCTTTTAGGCTTTGTCCCCATTCCCAAGAAGGGGATGGGGATGGAGTATGCGGTGGTTCAGGGGAAGATTGTGGAGAGCATTGAGAGGTATGAGGCTGGTGATGATAGGATTGCTGCTGAGCAGATTGCCAGGTCCTTCTTGTGGTTCACTTTTTCGAGCACACTGTTTGGACATGCCGAGGGGACGACGGTATGTTGACTGATGTGGAGATGGCTGGAGAGGTAGCTTGGGGGGAGGCCGGGCTGACAGAGCTATATTTTGCTCTGGATCGGTATAGCCGGAAGGCTGTCAGCTCCCTGACGTGTTTTGAGTTCCCTCTAGAGGTATAAGCTTCTGCTTTTTCTTTTCCTTATGCACGCATTGTTCCTTTTCGCACTTAATTGATGTAATCTTTACCTTTCGCAGGTATGAGCTCTGGAGTTCTTTCATGTCACGATGTGGCGGCAGCCGACGGAGCACATCGGGGCATATCCGGCTATGCTCTCGTGGACCAAGCATGCTCGGGAGAAGATAGGTTCCAGGGGGCGCACGACCCTCAAGTACAAGGAGTGCCTGCCCCTTATGAGAGCAGAGACAGATGAGAGGATGAGGTTCTACCCCTGGGGCCGCTTCGACGTGGAGCAGTTAAAGGGTGCAGAGAGGTGGATTGTGGAGAGGAGGATTTTGAGAGGGCTATCCTGTGACGTGTATTACTTGGGGGAGAGGGTGACGCGCCAACATGGCGAAGGTGCGCCTTTGATGGCACCGATGGAGCCTCCTTCTGATATGATGCATCCGACTGAGAGTTCGGAGACCTGGGGTGATTATCGAGGTGGCCAGCACTTCTCGAGGTTTGTGACAGGCGAGGATTATTCGCGGTTTATCTTGAGGAGGCTGAGGATGCCCCAGGTGCTTGAGAGAGAGGGGGAGGAGGTTGTGCGGTACCCTCGATCGGACTTTTCATATGTCCAGGATGGGGTTAGATTGAGAGTGCAGATCCCTATCCCTGAGCGGGTCCCACGAGCTTTCCGGCCTCGTCCGGATATGAAGGTACGGCTTTTTACTACTTCTGTCTCTTCTTCTTTTCTTTCGCATCAATCATTTCTGACGCTTTTGTTTCCGTGCAGTTCCCGGCTGTGGTTGTGGAGAAGCTGACGAAGCAGGTGATTGGGGCCAAGAGGTTCCTTAGGAGGATGGTTGCCTGTGGGGCTGCTCAGGGCAGAGCGAGACGAGCACACTGCACTGTAGAGCGGGAGACTTCCCCTATTCCTTCCGAGCATTCTACCGAGACTCCTCTTTCTCCTCTCATAGATCCCAGCATGGAGCTGCCTCCGGACCACGTCATCCTCGGGGATTTGCATGGACAGGGAAATGTTTGGCGCCACGGTGGATCATCTTCGCATGGTCAGGGATCCGACGCGTTCACGTTCGGATATGACTTCTTCGCGGATCTCGGTTTGCCCTATCGTGGCGTACCGGTTGATCCAGACGAGCCTCTTTCTGGAGACGAGGATGACGATCCCGAGCCCGAGATATTCATGACTGCTGAGGAGGCGGGTCCGAGTCGCAAGAGGGACCGGGGGAAAGCGCCAGCCACTGAGGATTCTGATTGATGATCTTTGATCGATTCTGGGATTGTACCTATTTTGACGGATACAGATTATTTTTTCATGCACACTTTTTTTTTTTTTGGGAATGTAATGATCTAGGATTTCTATATTATTTTTTTATATTATGAATGCGATGTTGCATGAGCCCTTGTTGTGGCAAGAATGTGAATGTTTGGTATATGAGCTGTTTTGGACAGGTTTTGTGCAGGTTTTGAGCTGTAAAAAAGAATTGTGCTGGGGATCAATATGATCCGCGCGGATTGGACTTGGAGGCATTCCTGTCCGCGCGGATTGGACCAACTCCTGACAGGTTTCATTTATTTTGGTTGTTGGATCTGGTTTAGGCCATAAATGTCATTGAAACTCCATCTTCTCCAGTTCAAACTTACTGGAATTTCGGGAGAGAAGAAAGAAAAGCCATGGAAATGATCAAAAATTCTCCAAAATTATCCAAAGAAAGGCAAATGTTGTTCTTTGAAAAGTTCAAGGAGTGGTGTAGGGAGGTTATGCACGAGAGGAGGTCATTTTTTGAGGAAAGGTACAAGATAAAATGCTTGTGGTCTCTCAAAGAATTGGTTCCGGATTATGATCTCTTGAGGGCCTCCGCTTCTTTTTGGGATACTAGAAGGCATGTCTTTTGCTTTTCTTACAATGAAGTGGTTCCGACCGTTGAAGAATTCCGGGCTTTGCTTGGTGGTCCCGAGGTGGAGGAGATTGCGATTCCTTTGCCCGGAGGAGCTTCCTTTGTTGATAGGTTGTGCAACCTTCTTCATTTTTCCCCGAAGGAAGCACAAGGTATGATCCGTGGTCCCGATCATTTTGACATTTCCAGTCTTCCTGATAGGTTTAGGAGTTTAGGAGTGGTTGACGATGCCCATTGGGATGCTTTTGCACTCTGCATGTTTGGGACCTTGTTCATGGTTTACTCTTTCGGGATTTGTCATCGGGCTTTGCTGGATGTGGTTGTACACTGCCGTTCGGGCCGGGATGTTGTGCCCTTGATCCTGGGTGAGACCCTTCATGCTCTTGACAGGTTAGCTACCGGGAGGCGGTATATGCACGGGGGCAGCCCGTTTCTTTTGACTGTGTGGCTGATGGAGCGCCTGGGGGTTCTTCGCGAAACTTTTGATGCGGTCAAACCTTGGACTTTTGCCAGGAGAGGGGTTACTGTGGATCTTGATGATCAGGGCTCGTGGGAGTATTGGATGGCTTGTCGCCAGACTGCGGATATCAGGTGGTCGGTGCCTCATTGGCGGGTAGAGACTAGGAGAGTGCTTCAGGATGGTTCTCATGTGGTTATGCTTCCGGGGCTTTCTCAGTCCAGTTTTTATATTCCGGCTCTGGTTCGGAGACAGTTTGGCTTGGAGCAGACTCCTTTGGAGGGTTTTGAGGACATAGCCACCAGGATGGTGGTTTCTGCTTCGATGGATGATCCTTCAGTGTTCCCATTCCTTTCCCGAGCATGGAGGTATGACATCTTTCCTCCTAGGGTTATCCTCAGGCGTCCAGGGCATGTGTTTCTGACCACTTGGTACTTGGATTGGTACGAGAGGCATTTGGGGAGACTCAGGTGGCTATTTTGAGGCGGCGTGAGGCCATTGTTGGTGCTGAAGATATGACGATTTCGGAGAGGAGGAGGGCAGAGGCGAGGGCCAACCCTCATGATAGGAGCGGAGATGTCATAACTGACTACGAGACTTATGTCAAGAGACAGGAGGGGAGGATTCCTATGTTGCCGGCTCGGCTACAGGAGATGAGAGACGAGGCTAGGGCTACTAAGGCCCTGACAGACGCTGGTTTGATAGATCCTGTCCCTACACCAGAGCTTGGTAGGAGGAAGACTGATATTTTTCCGGTGCAGAGGAAGAAGACCCGAAGAGGAGGAAAGAAGAGGGGAGAAGCCAGTACGAGTGGCTTGGAGTGACCTTGAGGTTTCTGAGTATCCCTTTCTCGTCGTGGCAGACACATTAGTTGTTATGTATCTTAGTTTCTTTTAGCAGGTTGTAAGTCGTAGGAGTGAACCGAGCTTAGACTCATCAAAAAGTTTTTAACTGTAATGAATATGTGAATTGCTTCAGAGTTTTTCGAAACGCCTTCATGGCTTGATCAATGTATTGATGACAAAGTATGACTTTTATTTGTGTTTTAGACCGAACCGTTTCCGGCTGCCTACGTTCCCCTTGGACTAAAGGGCTCAGGTCTTCGTAGTTCGACCCGGTTAATTTTTTTATTTTATATTTTTGTTTTTTTGGTGCAACCCTGTCTTTTACCTAGGCCGCCTTTTTGGGTTTTCAGCCTAGTTGGGTATTACTCTTTTAGCACTCTTTTTTTTTCTTTTTTTTTGTTTTTTTTTGGTTCAACCCTGTCTTTTACCTAGGCCGCCCTTTCGGGTTTTCAACCTAGTTGGGTATTACTCTTTTAGCACTTTTTTTTTTATTATTTTTTGAAATGACACAGTGTTTTACGCGTAGTATCTGCGCAGCTTGTCGCCATTTACTGGGTGTACGAAAGGATTTCCGTCGAGATCTGCAAGTTGCATGGCTCCCCCGGAGAGGATCTTCTGGACGACATAAGGTCCGACCCAGACAGGCTCCCATTTGCCAAGTGGGTTGATGCAGACTGGGGGCTTCTCTTTCAAAACAAGGTCACCTTCCCTGATCTCCCGGTGTTTTAATTTCTTATCAAAGGCTATGGCCATTCTTCCTTGGTAAGCTCGGATATGTTCCATGGCTCTCAATCGGCGTTCATCCAGTAGGGCCAGTTCATCATGGCGACTCTGGAGCCATTCGACCTCGTTGATCTGACTTTCCAACAGCACACAAAGTGAGGGGATTTCTAGCTCGATTGGGAGTACGGCTTCCATTCCGTAGGTAAGAGCAAATGGTGTTTCTCCGGTTGCCATTCTGACGGATGTTCTGTATCCCCAGAGAGCGAGGTGAAGCTTGTCAGTCTAATCTCTGCCTCTGACAGCCATTTTCCGAATGATGTTTTCCAAAGTCTTGTTTGCTGCTTCAACGGCTCCGTTGGTTTGGGGCCTATAGGGAGATGACTTGTGACGGGTTATTCTGAATTCTGCTAGTAGCCTGTCGCATTCCCCTTCAAAGTGGGATCCATTATCTAGGATGATTTCGGCTGGCAACCCGTATTTGCATATGATGTTCTCTTTGATGAAGAGGGCTATTTTCTTGGCTTCTGGGTCGAGCGGTATCTGGTGTTCAACTATGGAAGGGTCGAGGCCTGGCATATCTTTATAGGACCATGCAAACACATCCACGAATTCTCTTAGCAGCTCAATCAGAGCATCCTTTTCAGTTCCTTCGAAGAAACTACCAATCTGCGTCTCTTTAGGCTCTTCCGCAGTTCCCAAATTCACACATGTCAAAACCTCTTCGGCAGCTTGGGCTCGATTCGAACAACCTGCTTAAAGATTTCTTTGATATATTGTTATGCATAGTAATCCAGAAGTAACCCAGCCTGATGATGCTATGCATAAGGGATCGAGCGTTCATATGAGGTCCGCAGGCGCCGTTATGAACATCTTCCATTACTCTTTGGGCCTTTTCCTTGCTGATACAGAGTAGGAGTGGGCAACCCTCCCTTTTCTTTCATAACTCATTGCCAAGTATGACGTACTGTGCTGATAGTCTCTTTAGAGCTTGCAAGCTTTTGGCATGGACACCTTTTTTAAGTCTCCTTCTTTGTCAACAGGGAAGGATGCTTCACCATGCTTGAGATATTGGAAGATCTGGTTGTACCACGGCTCACTGACGGTTTCGATCTCAATTTCGCAACAACATGCAGGATTTTCTCGCCTACCGACCCTGAGGGAGGACGCGCACGCCTATGTTAGAAAATGTGACAAGTGCCAGAGATTCTTTGACATTCCTAGACTACCGGCAGTTGAGTACACACTTGTGATACCTACGTGGCCATTTAATATGTGGGGGATCAACATCATCGGACCCTTCCCTCCCGCCCGTGGTAATTGCAAGTATGTGATAGTAGCTGCTGATTACTTCTCCAAGTGGATAGAAGTAAAGGCATTAGCCAAGATAACGGAAGAGAACGCAATCAACTTTGTCCACGACTACATCTGGTGCCGATTTGGCCTCCCCCACACAATTGTTTCTGATCATGGACTCCAATTTTCTACGGAATTTACAACAGAATTGGGAAGAGTCAAAGTCCGCCACGCAAAGTCATCAGTTAGCAGACCTCAAGGCAACGGTCAAGCAGAAGCTGCCAATAAACTGGTCCTAACAGCCCTTACCAAGAACCTTGAAGGACGCGAGGGCAGATGGTTGGACGAACTTTCCCTAGCCTTATGGGCTGTTTGCACAACCACCCGGGGGCCAACCGGGGAAACCCCATTCGTATTAACCTTCGGTTCTGAGGCTATGGCACCAGCTGAAATGGCCATTCCAACTGTGAGAAACTCCCACTACGATGAGCAAGTCAACAAGGTTAATAGGCTCCTAGACCTAGACTTGATAGATGAAAAACGACTAGCTGTACAAGTGAGGATGGTAAACTACAAATAAAGGACCAAGGCATATCATGACAAGAGAGTCATCAGAAGAGTATTCCAAGTAGGCGATTGGGTACTTAGAAAAATTGAGGCAACTGGCCAGAAGGCAGAACAGAACAAGCTCTCCCAAAATTGGGAAGGTCCCTATATCACCACTCAAGTCATCCGAGAGGGGACCTACAGATTGAAGACTAAGGAGGGGAAGGATCTCAAGCATCCATGGCATTCCGACAATCTTCGAAAATATTATCATTAGTCTATTTTATTTTGTAATAGATTAGTTTCCCGTTTTCAGTCTTTTACTTTTTAGTTTGATAGGATTGCAGTTTGATGTAAGTAAGTTTCAGTTTATGAAAGCAACATCTTCCAACATGCAAGGCAACTATCAACTCCTGATACAAACACCGGAAGACGAGGATCCTATCCCCGACTCTTCAAAATACATGCCTAACGTCTTGACAAGGGTCCGCCTTGACTCAATGACTATAGGTTCCTAACAGCCAACATGAGGATCCTCCCTCGACATGCTGGCTCACCTTACATCCTGACGAGGGTCCGCCTCGATTCAAGGATTACAAGGATCAAACAGTCAAGACCGAAGACTTCTCCTCGGCCTATTGACTTGCCTCACGTCAAGACAAGGAAACACACTTTGTCACTACGACTAACAGGCATCACGTCTGACACCTGTGCACGAGTCATCTTCCTCAGCATAAGGTGACGAAAAAGAAGAAATCATCCAACAGTCAAAGCCGAGGAGATCCTTCCTCGGCTTATACGACTTGGAAGTATAGTCAAGACCGAAGGACCTCACCTCGGCCCAACAACTTACTTTATAACCGGGGAACGAGGGACCCTCCTCGACTTCCTCCCTACAAGCCTTGTACTTGTACATAGCATACAAACAAGCATCCAAACAATTCATTAAAACACAAACATGAATTGAAACAAAGGGACCATTTCATTGATATTCAAAAGAAATTACAAAGTCCTACCAACTACTACAGCAAAAGAAAAAGAAAAAAAATCCTAAGTCTGGGTGTCCTCAAAGGGCTTCTCTAAGAAATCCTCCGTGGCGGCATCAGGGGGAGGAGGGACAGTTTGTTCAACTCTTGCTTCAGCCTCCTCGGCACCTCCTCCCTCGACCTCGGCATCCATCCCCTCGTCTTCAATTGCCTCCACCAAGGCTTGGAGGTTGGCGGGATCAACTGACGGGGGCACCCAAGCCTCTCGGCCAGCCTGGGCATCTTCCCTGGCAATGATGGCCAAATTATACTGGGAGTAGGGGACCAGATGGTGGAAGGCCCTAGCCTCCTCGTCGAACTGGCCTTGGGTGATCAGCCGAGCAATGGTCTTCACATCCAGACCAGTTGAAGGATCGGCCAGAAGACGGCGAGCCAAGTGCAGATAACCATCCTCGAACATCGTGGCCGTCTTCTCGTCCACGGCGTCTTGGAAGGCCCGAATCTCCTTGAAACGGGTCACAACCTCCTCTTCCCTTGAAGGAAGGGTGGCTTCCAAGCCACGGCACTTGGCCTCAGCCTCCTCGGCCCTCACTTGGACCTCGGCCTTGAGCCTCCGCTCCTCAGCCAGTTCAGCATCCTTGAGCCGGAGATGTTCCTCGACTTTCATGCGGGCCTCCTGGCCTGCCCACGAGCCTCCTCGGCCCTCTTCACCTCGGCGTCTACCTTAGCATGAGCAGCCTCCAGCTCGGCATCTTTGGCTTTTAGTAGCCCGACCAAAGCGGCCTTCTCGGCCTCACCCTTCTTATGGGCGGCCTTGACTTCATGCAATTGCTTGTCCGTGGCCTTGGACAAAACATTCTCGTAAGCCATGACAGAAGCAAGCTGCAAGATAAATCAATGTCAGATATCTTATCAAGTATAAAGTCACAAGATCAACGAGACTAACGGTACAAGATAGTTACCTTGGCAATCAAAAGTCCCTTACGACACAGCAAGTTTTCCTTGCTCGGCTTGTCTCGAACAAGCTCCTCATAAGCCTTCTCGTCCATGGCCCTTTGAACGGGAGCTCGGCCCAATCTCAGTAAGGGCCCCTTCCTGTTTTGCAGAGGAATGCCCCTCAAACGTGGGACATTTGCCGCCATGCGCCGGGTAAGCTCCTCGGCCTCCTCTTGGGTTTTCACAGATTGGATGGTAAGGACGGGAGGAGCTTGGGGGTTGGAAGTCTCCACGGCAGCCCATTTAGCCTGGGGCTCCTCGGCAGACGCGCGTTAGGACCTCTTGGAGCCAGAGCGCCGTTGGACGAGGTCAACGTCCTCGGTTGACGGGATGTCAATCTCTCCCACAGCAGCATCAACATGGGGGCTATGCCCCTCGACAGTTGATGGATTATCTCGTTCCTCGGAGGCCACCTCCTCGGCATTAACCTCCTCGTGCAACTTAATGGGGAGAAGTTGGTCCCCCTTGGAACTGAGGATAAGATTGCGGCAGTTAGCCTCCTCCTTCCTGTCTGTCAAGGCCGATTGCTTGGCCTGCCTCCTCTTCCTCTTAATCAGCTCAACTGCACTCAGCTGCTCCATCTCGAGCTCGGCCTCCTGCTCAGGGGATAAATCTGCAAATACGAGGAAGAAAGGATTAGGTTGCGAAAAAGATTAAACAAAATCACAAGTGTTGAGAGAAAGGAGGAAACAATTACATCCTACGACATCAGTCTCTCTAAGGCACTGATCCACAGGAAGGAACGAGCTTGCATCTCGCACAGTCTTCATGGAAGACAAGACCAGGATGGGTTCTCCAGTCATTAAACCGCCTCCCTCTCTTAACATCGATGAGGGGAACTACCCCATCCATCTGTCCCGGCATCAGGCCTGCCTGGATATAGTAATGATCACTGGCCTCCAAGGCTACCCAGTCGAGGAGCCCGACCTCGACAAATTCTTCAAGGCACTTGATCAGGTCCTTGGTCCACTCATATCTCTGCACGGGACCAGTCGAGGTTGGCATGTCATAAGGAGAGGGGAACTCCCAGCCTTGTGGGCTCTCTACCCTTATCACATGGTTATCCCAGCCTCCTACCTTGCTGGACGTAGGGAGAAGTATCTTCGGCTTCTTAGATTCACTACGTAGAACGAGGAGACGAGTGCCCTTCATGTACCCAATGGAAAAGAAATGACGGAAGGCTCCCATGGTAGGCTCGTAACCTAAGCTACGGCAAAGAACAATGAAACTAACAAAGACCCGAGTCCCGTTAGCTCCCAGCATGGCCGAAACCGCCCTCACATCACCCAGAAACTCGTTGATAAAGGGGTCCAAAGGGAGACGAAGTCCCTGCTGAAATTGTTTGAAGTAGAAGTGAACATTGTTGTCATTATAATAAAAACTTCTCTCCGCGGCATTGTCTGCAAAGGTGGGCTTGCCAATGTAAGTTGGCCGAAATTCATTTCTATCCACCCCGTACTTGGTATACAATTGCTCCAACATAGGGTCCCCAACTTTCGGTGGTCTCTCTCGGCCTCGGCCCCCTCCATCTCGACCAACCCGTCCTCGGCCCACTCTCCCCTCGACTTGCTCTCCCTCGATGAAGGCATTGACAATCTTGGTGGATGAGGAGGCTTCACCCTCTCTTCCCGTCATATCTGCAAAATGCCGAGGAGTCACAGTTAGTTACGTCGTCCACGGCTGATATTGAGACGGGGAAGAGGGAAGCCCCTCCTCGTCATCACACTAAGGCCGAGGAGGGAGTCTTACCACTTAGACGCTCGCGAGCTATGTGATCCGAGGACGGGTAGAACAAATTAATGTGTTCCATTATCTCGGCCCTATCCTCAAGTAACACTATGCTACGACACGAAGAATCAACCCGGTCTATCCTCGTACTGTCTGGGTATTGGATGAACATTTGAGTACGGCCATAGTTTCTCAACATCTTTCCTATGTCATCCAGGTTCAGCATCAACCATGGTCCTCTCTCTCTCCGGTAAACCCTCAGATTGACCTTGTGATATCCATAAATGAATCGGGGGGAATGGTCCCAAGAGTGAGCCATTTTCTAAGGGGGAATGAAGGATTAATATGGGAGTTCAAGAACATTCAAGAAAATTAAAAACGTCAAGAAAAGTCAAGAATCAAACTTTCTGAGGATAAGCTTCAACAAACTCAACAATGGCGGTGTTTGAAATCTTAAATCTTACCAAAACCCTAGAAACTGCAGAGTACAAACGGAAATCAGTAAAGGGAGTAAGTTATACCTGTTTCTGGTGTTTAGACGGTTGGAATCAAGAAATGAAGACTATCACGCCGGAAAACCAAGGATCGCCGGTAATTGGGTTCGCAAGCTCAGGAAAAGTCGCCGGAGGTTCTTGAAGCTTCTAATACTCTCTCTTGAATTCGAAGTTGTGAAAGTTTCAAATGAAAAAGGGATTTTCATTTTTATACTCACCCAATCGGGTCAAACCCATGGGTAAAGCGGGTAACCGGGTATAGCGCCCCAAGAATTAATTGCGTTAACAACTTCCGAAGCATGTCAGACTTGGGGGCCCACCTCTCATCATCATGGCAATAACCGACGGATAATGAAACGGCGCACTACTGAAACGACACCGACGCATGGCAAACCTGTTCGTATTCAGTAAGCCAAGGACGAGATGACTTTCTCCTCGTCCTAGGCCGAGCTAGAAAGTCGGGGGCCATTGAACAGTATAAATCGAGATACGAACATGGGCTTGCCCGGGTCAGGCCCAAATGGATTGGGCTATAAACATAATCCATATATAAGTTATGAGAAGCAACCACGGGCTTCTTCGGTCTCGTATATCGTCATCGACAAGGATAATCAAGGCCCAATATACAAGTATAAATGCCCCAATTATGAGTGCCGAGGATACCTTCCTCGTATGCCGAGAGGTACCTCCTCGGCCTTAACATTGTCAACGGGCTCTGCATACCACTATTTCCTTGGCTCATCATGCTTCGAGAGGTCATGAATGACGAGGAGAGAAAAGTTCTTACCACGGCATATCTTCATATAACGAGGAGACAAAATCATGCGTCTCGGCATATCCACATATCGGCAGATCATCAACTGACGAGGAAGCAAAATCATGCTTCTCGGCTTACACGCAAATGCCGAGATAAGACATTTGTATTCCTCGGCTATCCATGAGCATTGAACAATTCTATTCAAACAAGGATTCAACAGTTATTATCCAATCAGGATTGTAACCATCTACATCAATTCAAGTCAAACAATGACTCCTTAACAGATATATTCCTCTTAGGATTATATCTTATCTCTTCACCAGTTCAATTCAATATGAATTCTATCAATCTATCCCTATAAATACAAGCCATATAGCACATTATTTGGTACGTTACTTTTTACATACAGAAACTCTGTTAATTTAGTTTCTCACCACAAAACCGTGACTTATTCTCACGCCGGAGGGCCTTCGCCGGTCAAGCCCCCGCTTAGTTTACGTGTTTTGTCTTATTTTCAGGCCTAGCAATCTCCGGAGCAAACGATCGCTTGGATTTGGGCTGATTTGACGATTTTGGCATCATCAAATCCGATTTGTGGAGTGGTATGTTGATAAAAAACCTTATGACGTGAGATTCTCTAAAAGTTCCTATCTGATAAATCCACTTTATAAAGTTGTTCAAAGGTTTTTGGCATACAACTTCTCGGGGAGGAGAGATAGCCCAGGCACACTAGAAAAAGTTGAATTTTTCTATTTATGGTGCATACAGAAGGGGATACAACCTAATTTAGGGTATTGGCTTTTGACACAATTTCAGACAGTACTGACTCATTCTGCAAAAGCACTCATATTATGATCATATATCACTCAACTTGCTATTAATCTTGATGTATTTGATCTCGATGCTAATGCTTTACATGAAGCATGTGTTTTGGATCCTTTGAATATGCAGACACTCGTAAGGATGGGCGTTGTGAGGGAACTAGAAGGTAAAAAGTTTGAATTTGTAGAACCATACCCAAATCTATCAAACTTAGCGTCACCAACGTCACAAGGAGGGGAAAATAAGACGGACCAGCCATCTACTTCTCAGTCACGAGATTTTGGAAATCAGTTCGAGAGAATCGAACAGGTGGTAAACTGCATGGAGCTGAACCAGATGGCCTATTTTGTACATGTCGGGTTTACTCCACCACAACCCCCCACTCCATGATCATCAGTCACCAGGGGAGTCCTTTTTTTATTATTGTTTCTTCTTCAAACCGGCCGGGATCAATCAATATGATAGTATGAACACTTTTGTTCTTTTCTTTATTTATGCAAACATGGGGACCATGTTGTGAATAAGTGTGTGTGTGTGTGGGGGAACTGTTGCATGTTTGCTAGCCATATCTATCTTTTTGTTAATTTTGGAGTAAATAGAAATATGCATGTGCCAGATTTTACTTTGCAAGAATAATGTCAACAACCATTACTGTTTTGGTTCACAAGAGAGAATGCAAAGAAATAGAATCTGATGCAATTGCATTTGAGTGTGTGTATTGGGTAAAAGTGAGTTAATGTACACATGTGAGCTTTTGGGACCTTTTATTCAGATTGGGCATAAAACGAACAATATGATATTCTTTTGATGTGTGTATCTCTCGTGTAAACCAACCCCCATAACTTGCTATGAACCATTTTTTGACATACGTGAAAATGATAAGTCATCTTTGTTCAACCACTTTAGACAAAAAGCCAAGCCGAATTTCCTAGTTAACCTCGTTGAGCCTACACCCATTTTTTATTTTTTTGTAACACACCATGTCAATAAACCTAAGGCCCATACAGATCCTCACACAACTACAAGACAAGTTCTTATGCATCGAATCTGAAATTTTAGGGAAATCAAAATTAGAGACTTAAAAAATCATGGATTGGAAAAGTTTGGAAATTATGGAAAAATGAGAATTTAATTCTCTTGGGGACTTTTGTGTATCATGTTGTTATCAGAGATAGTTGATGGTTTTGGTTCAATCTTGTTCAGTTGTAGCATGACTTCCTGGAATAATAAAGCATGATTTTTTCAAAAAGGCAGAAAGAGGGCTACCGGTGGTTTAAATGAATCTCGTGTACAAGTGTTGCTCTTTTCAGTAAAAAAAAGAAGAAGAAAGAAGAAAGAAAGAAAGAAGAAAGAAAGAAAGAAAGAAAGAAAGAAAGAAAGAAAGAAAGAAACAAAGAAAATGGAAATGAAGGAAGAGGAAGAAATCAGAAGGCAAGGAAGCAGTTAGCGTAGATGAATGACTTAGATACAAAATTGATGTTGGTTCTCAATTGATGTTTTCATTTGTGGATTAGGAGTTTAGGACTTGTTTTGTAGTTATCACCATTATTTTCCTTTTCTCCTCACCTTGACCCGTAGCCCGCTACAACCATTCTGAAAGTCCTTCATGCATGTCTATCATTCAAGTGGGGCAAGCGCAAGAGTTCACATTGATAGACCTGAGTAAAACACATGAACCTTATACACATGAGTGATTTGAATGACAACCGAGGAACATGATTTTATGTCTCTACACACTCTCAAATGCAATTGTCCAAATTTTATTTATGTGCATTCTCTTTTGTGAAGGTAATATGTTAATGTTTGATGCCTTATCCTTGGATGGTTTAAATATGGCATATGAATAGTTTTGTTTAATCGAAGTCGAGCAAAAAGATAAGTGTGGGGGTATTTGGTAGAGCTTAATTGTTATTTCCTTTTAGCCTTTAATTATTGTTATGTTATGCTCTATTTTGTTCTAACTGATGGATTTTGTTATGGTTTTATCATCAAAACTATCTTGGAGGCAAAGTGACGGAATTGAAAAGATAGGCATGAAGGAGGACAAAGATATACAAAACAAGGGCATGTCTTGTTTTCAAGCAACCCGGGATGTTTTGAGAGACGTGAACTGAAGTGAAAAGAACTCTTCCGTTGCAATTGTGCTTTTGAAGACTTAGACTCGTTCCAAGAGAGATTTCAGGAAGTCAAGAGGTTTTAAAAGAGATAAAAAGATTGAAGTTTGTTATGAAGGACATCAGACGTGAGTTGGTTTGTTTTTCATCTTTTTGGCTCAAGTATTTTTCCATAGCTATGATTAGCTAAAACTCATCTATTCTTGGTTGAAGGAATCCTCCATCGGAGCCTACGATTTGTGAGGAACCTATGTTTTACTTTCTTTGAATTAATTTCAAGTAGTAATTTCTTTTCAGGTTTTCATCACTTCAGTTTTTTCTTATGAATCTCTAAACATGCGCAGTTAGTTGTTTGTTTGAATTAATTCTTGCTAGATTTAATAGTGGATTCATAATTCATCTGTGTATTGCCATTGTAGCATAAGAACTATTTGATTTGCTGACTTCAGAAATCATTGTGTTCTTTGAAAATAAATTACCCGTATTAAATTGAATCACATAGGTTAAATCGTCATGTCTTGTTGATCTTTTCAATTCTTTATGCTCTTACTTAATTGAAACCAAAGATCTTATCCGAGGTCGTTAGTTAAGTAGGGTTAATTAGATTGCGTGTTTTTAATTAACTAATCGTATGAAAAGATAGATAATCATCACAACAATTATTTGAAACGGATTCGTTGATTATTTGTGTTTCAATGATCAATCAAAATTCTAATGGTAGAGGTAACCGTAAGCCAAGAACCCTTCTAATCTGATAAATTCTCTCAAAATTTAGTCTGTGTCTGTCTGTGTCTTTGTAATTAGTTATTTTTACCTTACTTTATTATTTTAATCATCCAACCAACTCCCCCTAGTGTTTAAGTGATCTGATTTTGTGCATTAGAACTCCTCGTGGGATCGATCCCTACTTCCTATAGTACATTATTGTACAGGGATTTAGGTATTAATTTGAGTGTTTACGACGGCATTACCAAGTTGTCATAAGTTAAACTTGAACTTAGCCCCATTTGAGACTTCCTCTTGCCTTCTATTTTTGATAGCACAAGGCTGAGAAACTAAAAGTGTAACGACCCGAGCCCGACCTGCTACGTAGGCACCACACACTGTCCCACTAAGCATCTTCTGAATTGGGTTAACCACAACCTATCAATGGATGATTTGATTCTTAGTATTAGTGTATGGGTCTTCTATATACTCACAGATCGTACCCCGACCCGTTCCGTAGGCACCACACACTGGCACACTAAGCACCTCCTCAATTGGGTTAACCAACGCCCATCAAAGGCCTCCAAAAGTCCTATGGATGATTTGATAATTAGTAGTAGTGCTTGAGCCTTCTATATATCACACTATATTCCCACATATTTTCGATGTGGGATGGGGGATATCACAATCTCCCCCGCTCAAACCCTTGTCGTCCATGGTAAGGTCAATTAATACCCAGATCGTACCCCCGGGCTAGCTCGCAAGCGTTAAGGCCGGGGTTGCGCTCTGATTCCATTTGTAACGACCCGAGCTCGAATCCCGACCCGCTACGCAGACACCACACACTGGCCCACTAAGCACCTACTCAATTGAATTAATCATAGCCCATCACTGGACTTCAAAAGTCCAATGAATAATTTGATTCTTAGTAATAGTGCATTAGTATTCTATATATCTCACTAAATTACCACATATTTTTTATTTGGGACGGGGGATATCACAAAAAGAGCTCCAGATAGAGCCGTCAATACGGGAATACGAGATGAGACGGGACGAAATTATGTTGTCCCACGATGGGAACGGGACGAGACGGGACGGGACAAAAGGGGACAGAACTAAAATATTCGGTCCCACCCCGTCCCATTTGCGGGATGCGGGATCCCGCGGGACCCATGCGGGACCCGTTGACTAGGAGGGATAAGCATTGACTTGGCGCCATAAATCGAAGACTCATTGTGGGAAACGTGTTTCAAGGCTTTATAGGTTTGTAATGGAAGTACACCTTTTGTCTTGCAAAAGAATTCACTGTTTTTTAAAAAATAAAAATAAATTGCAGTTCTTTCATCGAAATTTAGTTGACATGCTTTTGTTTTGGGATTTTGCAGCTTCCAAGTGGCTTGAATGAAGTCGAACGGCTGATTACAGAGTAGATTTATGCATGGTTTTTCAATTGTATATACACAAATGGAGCAGTAGGATAAACTCTCTCTGTTTAGTTGCATGTGCAATTCAGGTGTCACGAGATTCGTAGTCGGAGGTATGGTTTATGAAAGTTGTTACTCTGTTAGCCACTTGACCGAGCTCTTACTCTGTAATGTTGTACCACCGGATGTTTGAGACCGAAGCTTTGGTGGTTAGTTTATCAAGGAATTCTAGTACCAGCATGTTTTGGTTCTTTATTTTTGCTACTCTATTTGAATGCACTTAGAATAGGTACACATAAGCAAGCGTATACGGGACGGGATGGGCGGGACGAAATTACGTTGTCCCGCGACGGGAACGGGACGAGAGTGACGGGACAAAATGGGACGGGACAGAATATTTCATCCCATCCCGTCCCATTTGTATGGCGGAACTTGACGACTCTAGCTCCGGATAACAAAATGTAAGACCTACCATTATAATCAAACTAACATCTTCTTTATTATAACAATTTCTCAATAATACAATTAAGTACACCACTATAAAACAACGAATCCTTTGCAATATTGCATATTGAAAACAAAGCAATCCCAGAACTAATCCAACATAATTAACCCCAAAAATAGTTTGTTTCCTCAAATTGAATAAGGCCATTTCTAATTTGAAACATCATAAAACTCCACATTCTTACACCAAGATCACGAAAATCGAGAAGGCGACTAGCAGTGTAGTCACAAAAATGAACGATCCAATGGGTTGAGAAAGAGAAGCTGCAGATGTTGAACTAGCAGGCGTAGATGAAGAAGTTGAACTAGAGGGCGTAGACGGAGATGTTGAACTAGTTGGCGTAGACGAAGACGAAGATGATGGAGATGATGATGATGATGAAGGTGATGCGTCTACCGAGACAGTAGTGATCTTAACCTTCATTCCTGCATCACAGTGTCCCATAGTTCCACAGGCAAAGTATCGAGTTCCTGGCTTCGTTAACTTGACAACACTCTTTCCACCATTCATAGAATTAACTGCGGTCCCAATGTCGCAACTCTTGTATGCACTTTCCCCACTCAGCTCTACAACACTGTGCATTGAACTATACTTAAACTCTGCAGGTCAAAAGCTTAAATTATCAAACCTCGACATTTTCATCTATAAATTGCACAAATGAATGTGCACTATAGCGCCTCACATGTTGGAATGTGCGCTAGGCGCTATAGATGATGCATGTGCACTAAATGTGTGCTAGAGCACCATCTATATGGGCATTGTATATTGATGGCACTATACGCGGAATGTGCATTAAAGCACTTTCTGTGTAGGCTCTATAGCGTCTTGCACATAGGAATCTGTGCAAGGTGCTATAGATGACACTAGCACAATATATGTGTGTTAGATCGCACCATCAACGTGGGCATTAGGCATATAGATGGTGCTATACGCACATTTCAGTGTGCACGGTGCTATAGCGCCTTGCTTTCTGTCTCTAAAAAGAAACCATATGTATCAAAAACATGTTGCGCTTACCTAGCTGATCACCAACTTTAAACGTCTCACCAGAAGCCCAAGTGCTAAAATCAGTAGACTCATCCCAACCTTGGCTTCCTCCAACAACATGTTGTGCAGCTGATACTTCTTTTGTTACCAATGCAGCAAAAACGACGAGTGTGAGACATTTTCGCACAAGACCCTCCATTTTTAACACCCTTTTGAGATTCTTTATACACTTAAAACAAAAATTTCCCACTTCTCAATCTGCACCTAGTACATGAAGTACATATTTTCTGTTCTTGAAGTCTGTATTTATACAAAATATATTTGTATGTTTTTTTTTTGAGTTATTACAACGAAAGATGAAAGAATTTTGACACATTTCTTTATCAAATTCTGGTTGTGTGGTAGGTATACATTCAATTTGTATGATCTTACCAGCTGATGTTATGGGATGAGTGTCTGCAAAGCATTATCCTGGTAGTTCTAGAAGAACCAGCTTGCCTTTGAAACTAAGTTATCAAACTGATCAATTACGTGTATTATATATATACTCCCTCCGTTTCACTTTCACAATAAATGTCGTAGTCGAGGTGTCGAACTTCTTAAATTTTATGACAACTAGTAGCACTCTCTGTTGAGTTGTTTTCAAGTCTGTCGCCTAATTAGATAGGGTTTGACAACTTCATGAACCATTTAGAATTTAATCAAACTCGAAGAAATTAAATTTATTGTATATATATGAGTATTTAATTAGTTGAATATTTATTGACATTTTCGCGAGTAAAACGTGTAACCCAATAGCTGATATTGTTACATTATAACTGACCGATCGAGATCAGTCTGACATTAATAATTATTTATAATCAACTGTTATTACGACTGAAAAAGGAGAGAACTTGGTTATAAACAATGTCCTTAGCAGAAACACCCATAATGAAATCTGCATGAGCATAGTCCTTGATGTACTGCACACTTAGCTTATCTTCATCGTGATTCTTCAGACTATCGAGCAATGTAGCCACATCTCTGACATCTGACAATGCATCTTTGCCTCCATAACTGAGAAACAGTGGAAGGTTATGTGGAATGCTGGCTATGTCATAGTGGGGCGGTTTTGCCTGTCCGTAATGTTCCAAGTTGAAGTTTGAGTTTCCGTAGTCGTATTTTGCTAGTATCCCATCCCTAACAGCTGCAAATATACAACGTCTGAATGAGAATGAATTACTCGTTAATAATTTCGTTAAACTCATTAAATCATAACTTAACATACTCTGAGCCAAGTGAACCAAGTTCTTGGTAGCGGTTGATTGAGGCTCGTTTTTCAAGAAGAGCTCAACTGTGGAGGCGTTGAGGCAGCAGTTCTTTCCTGCATTATGTGAGACACATATTGTTAGCATACCCTTTAAGGCAAATTAGGCCCTGTTTGGAAAGGGATGTATGTAGAAAAAAGTAGGTCCAAAGCGCGAGTAAAACGAGAAAATATAGTCATGATCAAGGAAATGGATATTCAATCCAAACATAGCCTCAATACGTCATATACAACAATGTAAGCATAGCCGGAGAGGTGCTATAGTGCATTTTCCAATGTGCAAGGCGCTATAGCGCCAACATAGAGCACTATATAGCGCCTATACATAGAGAGCGCTATATATACAGGGGCGGAGCCAGGAATTGGCCGAGGGGGGGGCAAGATTACACGGGGGTTCGGGGGCAGCGCCCCCGAAAAAAAAATTTCGGGTCGGACAAGTAAAAAATGGGTCGGATCCATGAAATACAATGTATTTTAGTTAACAAAAATGATAAAAGTAAATAATTCAAAGAACGATTGAAATAATGTTGAAGTATTTAACGCAAACAATTTATCAAAATATATTACTCGTACAAAAAAGAAAATCAAATTTGCTAATTAAACTTGGGATAATAGGAAGAAAGACCAAAAACAAAAAAAATGGGAAAAGCCTAACTAATTAATTAAGATTGAAAAAATGTGAGGAAATTAGGAGAAAGAGAAAAACAAAACTGTTAAGAGAAAGAATAGCAGATGGAGAGAACGAAATAAAATTAATTGAAATGTAGGTAGCAGGGTTCGAACATGGACCAAAGGCTTTAACTTTACCCCTTCTACCGCTGAACTGCACCACTCACTGGTGCTAATCTTGAAGTTAATTATATATATACATATATAACAAAAATATGGGGGGGGCAAAAAAAAAATTTTTCCACTGCATTTTCGCCGCTGGGGGGGGCGAGTGCCCCCTCCTGCCCCCCCCTGGCTCCGCCCCTGTATATATAGTGCCTATATATAGAGAGAGCTATATATAGCGCCTATATATAGAAAGAGTGCTATACATAGCACATGTAATCAATAGGCGCTATATATAGCGCCTATTGGTACAAGCTAGGTACTGATAAAATTACTACCGCATGTTTTTGGTACTGAAAAGTATTGCACAACTTACCCGTAAATGCTGCCATTATGTCGTAACAGTCAACCCCTGGCTCGAGACATAAAGCCTTTATGAAGTTTGACACTGCTTGGCTGTAATGCGATAAGGAAAGAGCATTGTTTAGCTAAACCAACTTATAAATGTAAATTTATAATGTGTTTTACTGAAAGATTCTATGCTTAATTTACCCTTTGGGATTGAATTCAGAAAGACCAAAAAATGTAGTAATCTGTTAAACAAGAATTCACACATTTTAGTTGATAGTAAAGGGAGAAAACATGTTAAAGAAGTGATAGAGTTTATATATAAGTATTGCCTCGCCAACAAAGGATCTGGCGGCAACAACGCCGAGAGCAGTGGTCATGTGGCTCAAATAGGCGATCGGGCTTAGTAAGACGGCTGATTTGACTTTGTCAACTTGTTTTCCTTCTGAGAATGATGCCAATGCAACCAATGTACCCTGCCACAATATTTCAATGATACACATATTAGCAAGCAGTACAAAGATTAGAGTTTAATGACTGTCTACATAAAGTTTATGTGGGCCCGACCCTTCATTAGACATCATGTCTACATAAAGTTTATGTGGGCCCGACCCTTACATCAGAAGAATGTGCAAAGACTATAATTTAAAGAGACTGTCCACATAAAATTCATGTGGGCCAAACCCTTGCATAGACAGCAGAAGAATGTGCAAAGACTATAATATAATTTACGGATGTCTATATAAAGTTCGTGTGGGCTCGACCCTTTCTTGGACAGTAGAAGAATGTGCAAAACTCTTACCAAGGAATGGCCGACGTAGTGGACCTTTTGGCCGGTTTGCTGGAAGACGAAGCCGATGGCAGTTGGGAGGTCATGAGTCACAAGATCATCCCATGTCCAGTTCCAGAATTCCTAATAAATCAATAAGAAATAAATAAAAAGTTTATGCTTGAATATCATCTCAAAAATGCCTCGACAAATCTGATTAAGAACTGTTGCTAGTGAGTGTGTACTGACTGGGGTGTTAGGGTCGAGTTTGACGTGGCGTCGGCTGTATCGTGTTCCCCGAGTGTTGGCAATCCATACGTCGTAGCCGCTATCGGCTAAGATCAATGCAAGGGATTGCTGAGGAGAATTCAGAAGCCAAGTAACGCCATCCTGCACCACCACCAGAATTCTACTCAAAATGACACTAACTTTAGAGTTTAGACATGTGAATTGATAACTTAAAGATTGATGAATTCAGATTCATTTATCTATTATGTCACGAATTTGTTTATTTATCAAGCACCTTTGCTAGTTTAAACTTCTAATTTAAAAAGAGGGTAAAAATAAAGTAGATTTATTTCCTTTTTATTTTATTTCTTTTTGTGGCTAATGTGATAAGACTTAAACTAGTGTAGTTGGATAAAATTAAGGGTCAGATTGCACATGAGACGAGTGAATGGTTAGATATCTTAGCCGAATAAAATGTCTAAAATATTCTTAAATAACCTTTTGAACATGGACCGTCTAAATTGAAATAAATTGTTGGAGAGATCGAGTACGCATTGACTGCTTTGTGAAATTCGAATCCAACTTAGACTAGCTACTAAACTTGGAACCGCTCATCCCTCTATATCACTCGATCTCCACTACAACAAAAGAATGAAATGAAGCAACATATTTCTTTCCCTTAATTGGAAAAGTTGTTCCCTTCATCTTAATGTTCAGCTATAATGAGAAGGCGAGACGAAACCACATCTCTATTAATTTCGTGGTCGAGATGAATAGGTAATGGCATCTCGCCCGATTTGAAATATGTATTGGATAAGAGGTTGAAAACCAAATTTGTATGTATCGATAGTGTACAAGGTAGCAGCACAAGAGAAACGAGTTTGATAGTTATCCATATCGTACACTTGGTGTACGGAGTAGAAGAAAGAGCCAAAGTGTGCCGAAAGGCAAAGCGGCATCTCACAGACTAATTAAGGCCAATGGCACTTTACTCACGTCCATAATCTGGACAGATCAGTTGCACCCTTGATGTGTCGCCCTGCATGTAATGTAACTATCCCCCGGATTCGGATTTTGGGTTCCGGGTAAGTAAGGGAAGTTCGATCACACAACAACAGCCAAATTTTATAGTAAATGAGTTACGTATTTTGTATATTTTATGATAACATGAGTTACCTTTCTTATTGTACACTACAAATTATTATATTTTATAGGAAAAAAAAGTAAACTGAGTTACATTTTTTTACATGAGTGGTGTAGTAACATAAGTTATAATAAAATAAATACTACGCAATCAGACTAGACTGTTATATTGGAGCGAACAAATGCCATTTTTAAAGGTCAACGTGACCATCTCGTGGACTTTAAAACAACGGCGGAGTCAGGGTTTTTTTTTTTTTTGAAGAGTGGCAAATTTAAAAATTAGTGTTATTTTTTCTTAGTACAAAGGGGGATAAAAGGATAATTTTCAATATTTTTTAGGACTAAAAAGATAATTTTGAAAATATGGAGGAGGCAATTGTACCCTTTTGAATGGTTGTAGCTCCAGTATAGACCATTGTCAATGGCAGAAAAAGTGAGATCCTTCTCTCTTTCTTTTCTTACTAAAGGACAGATCAGTAATTCTACTTTTTTTGACCAAAATCAGGCAATTCAAATTTACAATATGATCTAAAACTAAAGTCAAATTTTAATGAACATACCACAAGAACACCATGTTGCAAAAGAACAGGCTGCTTGGGCCTCCCACCACCACCGCCGCCGCTACCTCCTAGTCCCTCTGGAATCCGTTGCATGCTTAATATATACCCATCATCGGTCGTCACCTGAAAACATACACAATTAAATACGTAAATTAACGTACAACATTTTTATGCACTTTCATTAACTTTTAGTTAGAGAAAAGATCTTACGTCGTACTCTAGACACTTATAACCATAAATGGTAACTGCAGAGGCACATATCCCGAGAAGTGGTGGGTTCAAGATCAACGCATTGCCGGTTTCAGTGCCCGATCCTGCGGTCAGGGTTCCTCGACTAGAACCCAATGTTCCATAAGCCTGAAGATGAATTAGAAAGATGACTAGGAAGCTCAACATTGTTTGTTTATGTTGGACTTGGAATTGGACACTCATCTTCTTTTTTTCTTAAATGTATGTTTCTTCAGACCTGGTTACAGAATTGGAAGGTTGTAGTGAGGATCTCTGTTTTGAGAAGAAAGGTATTTATAGAGAGGATTTGGTTTTGTATACTCCCTCCGACCCACGTGAATGCAAACTTATTTCTATTTTGGTCCGTCCCACGTAAATGCAAACTTTCCAAAATGGCAAAGAATATTCACTATTCCACCCACTCATTCTCTCTCCTACTTCACTTTTACACTCACAATATTTTCTCTCCTCACTATTCCTCCCACTCATTCTCTCTCCTATTTAATTTTTCATACTCACAACATTTAACTTTTTCTCTTTCTTACATCACTTTTCCTTAATTCCCACACCCAAAAAATTAGTTTGCAATCACGTAGGACGGAGGAGTATGTGTCAGTGTGTGTGTGAACAAAATCTAGAAAGAAAGAATGGGATAAAGGTTTGATTTTGTTAAGTTAAGATATTTATTTAGAGTTGGTCTTATGAAAAACGCGTTTTTTCTGTCACTTAAAAAAACGTGTTTTGGGTTTTCCCGTTTATGCCAGTGCCTGTTTAATAAACTGCCAGTGTGACAAAGTGCCAGTGCATATGTAACAAAGTGCCAGTGAAAAAAGTGTCAAGACAGCTTAACAAAGTGCCGGTGCAACCGGCACTGACACTTGGTTAAACTGACACTGACACTTTTATACGGGCACTTTTATATACATAAACTGGCACTCTTCACACTGGCACTCTGTTACACTAACACTGGCACTTTGTTACACTAATATTTTTGCTGGCTCTCAAAAACAAAAGCACTGGCATTCAAAAAAACATGGACTGGCATTCAAAATCACGTACACTGGCACTCAAATACACATACACTGGCACTCAAAAAACACTGATAATCATTTTTGCTGACATTCAAAAAAACATGGACATGGCATTCCAAAAAACATGAACTGGCACTCAAAAAAACAAACACTGGCATTAGTATACACTAGAACTGGCACATCAAATCTCCCAGCAACCCCTTCGCCCTGGCACTCCTAAATACATGAACTGGCACTCAAAAAAACAAACAATGGCATTAGTTTACGCTATAACTGGCATCTAAACAAAGCCAAAAATCAATCACCCCAAAATCAATCACCACGCGAGACGATGAATAGAGCTTCACCAATTGCGCCAACCAGTATGTGAAATTGTTGTTAACATGCATATAATTGTCGGCAGTTCCAATTTCAAATTAACGGAATTATTGAAAGCAGTAGCGCCGTTTAAGAAAACCCATCAAATTCGAAGAGATTCTGTATATAATGTTCAAGAAAATCCATCAAATTCGTACGCCTCCATAGCAATCAAATGACGAAATTGAGAAGAGAAACGAGCAATTAACAGCATCAACATAAATTAAAACCCATCAAATTGGTATGCCTCCATAGCAATCAAGTGACGAAATTGTGGAACTCACCATTGTCGCTGCTGCTACTTTCGCCGCCGCCGGAAAACGTGAGGTCGGGGATAAGAAATATAGGGAGAGGGGTTTGGCTTTGTTACGAGCGTTGAACGAGAATGGTGATCGCCATTTTCGCCTATGAGAGAATGTGTTTGCGTTTAGTGAGAGAAAGTGAGAGAGAATGAGCCGTCCCGTTTTTTAAAACACGTTTTTTGTTAAGTTAACAAAAAACGCGTTTTTTTACAAGTTTTTGACATTTATTTATCTTGGGCCTTTTTTTCTTGGAAATAAAAAGGGGGCATCTCAAAAGGGAGGGGCAGTGGTAGGATCTGGATTGGATTTAGTGTGGTCGGACCGTATAACATTCTTCTGATGTTATTAAGTCAATTAACTCGTTAAGCATATTGATGTCGTCTAGTAATTTGGAGGGAAAAACGTGTTAAAAGACAATTTTACACCTCAAACCTTGTCTAACGACCTTCATTTATAACCGTCAAGCAATTCGACGACAAAAACTCATCATAATGGGAGGGATGTTAATGTGGGCCCTAGTTAGTTTTTCTTCCTTATCTCTAGTTATGATTATAGTATACATTTATAGAATATGTACAATCATACAAATAGATAACAAAAGTGATAAAGATTACTAACAATTGTGTGCGCGCACACAAACAAAAAGTATTCGGGTAGAAGATTGTACGTGCATAAGCACGCTTTATGTTACAGAGAATGATGCGTTGGACGATTAAATGACGTCTGTACAAACACTTTATGGGAATACTTTAAATAGAAAAAGAAACTAAAATACTCCGTACAGCAGGTTGTTATGAAATTAATTGAGTCGCCGTTGTTTTAAGAATTAAATAACAATGAATTGAACTGATGATTATGGTTTGGATTTATTGATGTAAAAGTAGGCCGGAAATTCGTACATAGTTCGGCTTGAGGCATCTTTTTGTTCAATGTTAGAAGCTTTTATCCGGGAAGAATGGAGTGTGGGGTCCATTATCTTACGTGTGGTTGTTCTACTGGCCCCACATTCAACGGCAGGCACATTCTGACCATATCATTCGAAGGGCTAACCAGATTTTGGCTATGAAAATTTGAATTTTCAGTTTTAGTAGCACCTTGAAACCTTTTTTTAGATGATAGACCAGAAATTTTTCTAATGCAAAATTGAAAGTTAGGTTAAGGGTTAAATCTCGTTGACTCAGTGACAAAGAAGGCAACTACTCCCTCCGTCTCGTAATAAAAGTCATAAAAGTCGTAGTTGATTTGTTAATGTTTTTAAAAAACGTATTTTACTAACTTATTCCCTCCGTCTCACACCACTGTGGACCATTTTTTTTGGTACGAGAATTAAGAAAAAATAGGAGAGAGAAATAGGTGAAGGAGATGTTTGTGAGTATGAAAAATTAAATAGGAGAGAGAATAAGTGGGAGAATAGTTAGGAGAGAGAATGTTGTGAGTGTAAAAGTAAAGTAGGAGAGAGAATGAGTGGGTGGAATAGTAAAGATTCTTTACCATTTTGGACAGTTCACACTAATGTGAGACGTTCCAAAAAGGAAATAAGTCCACACTGGTGGGGGACGGAGGAAGTATCTAATATACAATACATGAAGGAAATAACTTCCTCTTAGCCTGGGTATAAAGAGGGGCTAGGATTTAAAGTTGGAGAGTTGATCGGACGGCTGTGAGCATCTTAACCTCCACGTTCTTTCCATCTCCTCGAACGTTCACGCAGTAATTCCTCTCTCTCTCTCTCTCTCTCTACCTATGTCTGCGTTTCTTAAAAACCAAAATATAGCATATGGAATTTCTAAAAAAATATCCTAAATAGTTAAGTTCTTCATTTTTATTTATTGTTTTGATGATTCCGTTTGATTAGAGTATGCATTTTTAAATTTTGCTTTGATTCAATTGAGAACCATGAAATTGGAATTGCATACTTCCTGCTCTTATATATCTTTAATTAGGGTTTCATTAGTAGAAAATTTTCTTTTTGGTGGATCTAATCCTGGGATTTTTAGCTTTAATTTCCTACGACTCCACAGCTTCTTGGGTCTTTCCCAATTTCAAATCTTAAGGGTATGTTTGGCTACTCAATTTCAAGCTTTGGATTTGTAATTGGAAGAAATCTGTGGAGTTAATTTGTTACCTTCAATCCCAAATCCAAAGTTTGGAGTTGGAGTTGCCTAACACACTCTAAATTGGTTTCTGAATATCCCTCCTCCGTTTATCTCAGAATTGCATCTTTAGACTTTCTTGCTTTCTAACTGTTTGATAAGTTGTCCATTTGACAGAAGCACCAGAAACTAAGGAGAAGCCTGCTGCGGGTTCTATCAACAAATGTATTTTCTCTACCATCTCAATTTACACTACTTTTCTTTTGCCTATACCTTTGTAATTTAAAGCAAAGATTTGATGTGTTCTTCCTTTGTTCAGACGCGGTGCTTGAGCGAGTAGCGACAGAGAAGAAGGATGTACTGGTCAGAGCTTGAGAAGAAAGCGAGAAGTCAAAAGCAGAAAACAAGTAAGAACTTTCTTTAACCTGTGGTTGTAAGATCTCCCATGTGCTACTATCTTTTTCACTCTAATCCAACATTATTGATTTTCAATATCTATAAATTATCTTCAAACCCAAATGAAATAAACTTACATGTAATGAATTTGTTAATAGAGCTGAGAAGAAGCTATCTGAAATCACATCGTGGGAGAACAGCGAGAAAGCATCCATAGAATCGGAGATTAGGAAAATAGAGGTAACAGCTTTAGATCAAGTTTTTATTTATTTATTTATTTATTCACATATATATATGTGTGTGCTTTCATCCTCACTTGATGGATTATTTGAGCTCTAATGACATATTTGGATGTGAGCAGGAGAAACTAGAGAAGAAGAAGGTCGGATATGTGGAAAAAATGAAGAACAAAGTAGCAATTATCCACAATTGGTAGTTCAATACTTTCCAGGTATTCCACTTCTCCATCAACGCCCATGATGATGGCATGGGTTACTGGATATTGAAGTAGGTTCTAATAATCTAGGGTTTCAGCTAATTTGCAGACCCAGGGCATTTCGCTCAAGGGGCTTCTTTTAAACAACATGCTAAATCATCAGCACTTCCACCAATGCCCGCAAGGAAATCGAATGGACCTTCTGGGAGGGTTGAGACTGAAGAAGAGAGGAGTTTGCGAAAGAAAAGAGAATTTGAGAAGCAAAGGCAAAAAGAGAAACATCGGCAATAGTTGAAGGATTCCCATAATAAAGTGCTCCATCTTTCTCTTACCCAATTCATATTTTCTATTGTGCCTAACCCTTTGACAACTCTCTCTTGCAGAACCTAAACAATTTTTGATGTTTGTCTGCAATCAGCAAGCCATTTGGTTCCCTGTGAAAGAAACAATTATGGTGAAGAAAGATGGATTTTGGTTTGCAATTTTAAAGCAGTCTCACTCTTTTTTCCAGCTTTTATTTATTTATAATATTTGCCTTTTTATTTTATTTTAATTATGATGCATGCATTTAGGCTTGATTCTGATGTTGATTTTTGTTCCATCCAATTTAATGGATTATTTTCTTTTACTTTTAGTTTCGATTTTGATCTTGATGGTTATGTTAGTAGTGGTGCTGGAGGTGTTAATGATGGACAAAGTGGGGTTTGTGAAGAAGCCGATGGGTAGGAAGGCATGGAGTTTGCCAAAGAAGCATATGCAGATTGAGTAGCTTCTAACGTCCACACTCTCAATAAGGTCTTTCTGATTATAATATTGTCTCCTACGCATTCATCCACTTTTTATAATTTTTTTATTTATTTATCGAATCTTCCACGCATTCATCCACTTCCTATAAATTTTTGATTTGTTTATCGAATCTTCAAGTACTCCCGGTAGGGATGTCAAAGAAAAAGCCTCTACCAAACGAGCTACTAGCAAAACTTTGAACTTTGAACCTTGAACCCATGACCATTTATAAAATTTCATGCTTCTTTTTGTTTACAATTATCATCATCTTCACTACACTTTTGTTAGTCTCTCTGTATCAAAATAAACGTCCATATTTCTCAGTATCAATAACATGAAAAGTTGTCCCTTAATACTTATTTTCAATTAACTTTGGGACGAAAGGAGTATGATAGTTTGTTTTCGTAATAAATTTTTCATCAGACTTTTGGGATTGGGGCAGTCCTATTACACAGATTGTCATTAAGGTGGCTTCTATAATGATAGACTTATTATAAAATTACTACTCCATCCTCCCTAAATAAATATTACTTATTTAATTTATTTTTCACAAGGAATAATGTGCTTTATCTTGGGACAGAGAGAGTAATATTTGTCTGTTCAATGTTCACTATTGCTTTCCTTACAAATTTTGATGTTACATTGAGTTACCTTTAAACAAGGTTGTATAGTTCTTTAAAAGTGTAAACTAAGGTTGAGATCCTTGATGGCCAATTACACAAGTTCGTTAAATCATTCACTTATCTGAATGCCATCACATTATCCATTTTCACTTTCGTTGCAGTTAAAGGAGCTTGAACCTGGTGTTCTAGAGTTGCTGGAAGCTCAAGAGGAATAAGGACTCAATTGGAGGTACTGTGTGTCAAAAGCTACAATGATTTTCACCTTTCATCAATGCTATATTTATATGCAATTGTCAAGCTTAAAATCATCACGAATGATGTTCCTCTCTCTCAATTTGTTAACTCTGTTTTTATTTTGTTTTGAATGTTACGTAATACAAATTGTAAGCTTTTATATTTTGATCAATTTCATGATATTGTTGACGTTTTAATGTTATTTATTTTTATATATATATATATATATATATATATATATATATATATATTTTTTAACTTTATCGACATGTATACCGACCCGTGCCATTGGCACGGGCTGGAGAGTACTAGTCTATAATACAATATAGAGAGGATTTAACTGCCTCTTATCTTGGGATAAGTGGTGGCTAAGATTCATTCTTGAAATATTAATCTAACGGCTGAAAATATGCATCCCTCCCACGATAGACTGTAACCTCCCCTAACCTCCCCATTTACTTATCAACGACGTCCCTCATTTCTACCTTTCTCAGCGTCAAATTCCCCCTCCCGGTAAAGCCCTCCCATGGCGGCTCCTTCCAACACCCACTCCTCGATCTAAATGTGTTTTCGTGAATAGGGAATCACCGTCACTGTCGACGTAACTCCGATAAAAATGGCGGTAAGTAGAGTGGTAGTTGTCTCAGCCCTACAATTCGCTTGCTCCGACGATGTCACTTCCAGCGTCGCCACCGCTGAAAGGTCTCTTCCTCTCTCAAAAATGTTTAATTTCCTCAATTTTCAGTTTTAACGCCTACAAATTGCTAACTTGTGCTTTTAGGGTTTTGCTTCCAATCGGCTCACCATATCGATTTCCTAATCTATCTAATTGATAAACAAAAATGAAGCTATAATTTTAGCTTAATTTCATTCCTTTTATCGTTCCAAAAGTAGTTTTTTTTTTTTTTTTTTTTGGAATTTGTCTTACTAAGTTTTGATTGAGGCGAGAGAATTAGTCATTTACCTATTGCGAGATTGATTGATGCCATTTTGACCTATTTTTTGTTCCGTAATGAAAATCATGACTATGCCACGGGAGGAAGAACCCATTTAAGTACGAAAAATGATGTACGGACATAAAGTGCATTACGATACGTGCGGATCAACACTTTGTTAACCAAGGTTAATTGCATATCTTTAACGCCACTTCGAAATTATATACTCCCTCCGTCTCAAAATTATTCAATTTTTTATATTTGTTCTTGATAGTAAGAGGTGAATACGAATTTGAGAGTGGATGAGCATTGTTTTTTTGTTAGGTTCTAAAATAATACACTCTCTGTCTCAAAATTAATTTTCAAAAAAAAAAATCAAATTTCCTCTTGATTATAAGCAAATTTGAAGAAAAAAATTAGACTTTTATTTTGGGACGGAGGGAGTTGAAGAATTAGTATGTGAGGTTTACATGAAAGAGTTTAATGGCTTTCGGTGGGTTACAAAGATAGTAACAGTCGGAGTGAAGGTTTTGAAGGTTGTATGTGTGTAGTCTGTGCAGCGTGTGTGTGTATTGTGTGCAGTGTGTGTGCATGTGTTCCTGATGTGTGTGTGTTAGTTGCTGCCATGTGTGTGTGCATGTGTTCCTGATGTGTGTGTGTGTTAGTTGCTGCCATGTGTGTGTGGGGTGGGATGGCAGCCGTGTGGGGGGGGGTAGGGTAGGGTGAGTGTGTGTGAGTCGTGTAATGTGTGAGAGGCAAATGTGTATGTCATCTCCCCTAATTTTATCTCTGTTCGATCAAGCTTTCTCTCACTCAAATTCCTTCACTCTACAGCATCACCATCATACATAATTTTATCACCATAAATGGCGGTGGATTTGTGTGTGTGTGTGTGGTGGAGGGGTGGCCGGTGAAGGGACAAGAGGAAGACATTATAAATTCACAGCATAATCAGACCCTAACTTTTGTCTAGAAAGACCTACACCTTAGAGCCCAGCTTTTTGCATGCTTACAAATAGCTCTTCTGTTTTTTTATCTGAGCTCGAGCTTTGCTTGAACCATGAGACCTATCTTTGAGCTCGATAACTTCACTCAAGCTTTACTTCATTGTAAATTAAGGCGCGTGAATATTATAAATGTTACTCCATGATATACCAAGTTTATTCAACTGTCCTAATCTTTAACCGAGCACTTAATGCATATATAGGGAGTTTGACAACACGGGTGAACTTCGATAAACACAAGTCGAAGAGCCAGAGCTGAATCTTATGCTTCAAGTATGGCCATATTACCCATTAGATTGAGTGACTGGCCACCATCAACACTATTGCCGTGCCAATCTAAGTTTACTGGGTACAAATATTATGGAGGAAATTAATGTCGAGGTTGGAAACCACATTTCCATGCAAAAAACATTATATTCTAATTCTCTATCAATGCAGTAAAAACATATGTCGTTTCTATTGACTTTCAATTGGTTGAGAGCTCATCATCGGCTCCATACAGACCTCTGCATTGAAAAATATAAATGGATTTTTCTTTTGTTTTTTTATTATGAAAAAGTGTGGATGAGGAGGACATGAAACCTTGCCTCGATCCTGTCATGACTTGAAGGCTACACAAATGGGCCATATAAATAGGATAAGGAGATATACTCAACAAGATAATATTTATCGATAATCTGTCCCTAATGGGATTTGCTTACTTTAAATTTCAACTTATATGCACACACAATGTTAGAGTTACACCAGCTTCAATGGACTTGGAATATATGATTTATACACAGCATGTTAGAAATATGGGGTTGAAATTTTCATTAGTCATATATTTGTAACGGTTTAAAATTACATTTAAAACGTCGTATAGTTAGCATGCGATTTCAGTTACTCCACAACTTTCTCTTTTCATACTGTCTCCATTTCCTTACTGACCCGTGCCAATGGCACGGGCATTTGAGTACTAGTATTATACAATGCTAAAATTGTACTAAGTTGATTTGTCAACATTTTTAGAGTTAATTACCAACTTCGTCACTAAAGTATTGACATTTTACCTATTCATCACTAAGGAATATCTTTGTACGATTTCGACCACAATCTAAGTAATTAGTTTACCCTGTCATCATTTCGTCTCATTTCCGTCCAAATCTCCGTTAAATCAGCATATGTGGCACGTTGACGTCATTAAAATGCTGACATAGCCTTTAATTTGTTCTAAATATATCCCTGGTATATTGATCTTTTTGCAATTTGATAAATAAACTTTTTTTTTTTCATTTTAACTATTGATATTTAATTAAATTAAAAAATTGATATTTGTAAAACTATAATACATTAGCAAATTTTTTTTAAAAAAATATTATTATTAATGTTATTTGTATTTATTAAAAAAATAAAAGTAATATATAATTCTATATTTATATGTTATAATATACAACATCCACTACATATCACCGTCACGACCCAACTCACTGCTGTCATCAACCACCACCATCACACCGCCATCATCAACCACCAAGTAAATTTTTAACAATTATAAATTAATTTTCTAAAAAAATCATCAATTTTTTTCTTTCTAATTTTTACTTTTTCTTCATTATGTCATACAACCTTTCACCACTACACAACCAAACCACCACCATCCACCACGCCATCACCACCATCACTGTTCCATCATCACTCCATCACCACCGTCCACCATCTTCAAACAACCTACACTCAAATTCAAAATCAAACCCACAACTAACCTTAAAACCAACAACCTAACATTCCATTCAAAATTAGATACTTGAACAATTATAGTCAAACAAACACATCCAAAATCAAGATTCAAAATAAAAAAAAAATACCTTAAAAAATCCCAGATCTGGGTTCCATGGTGGACGAAATCCAAAATCAAGTTTCAAAATTTCAACAAAATACCTTCAAAAATCTCAAATCTAGGTTCAATTTTGTACCAAAAATCGAATTTGAAAGGAGAGATGGAGACAGAAGTTGTTGTTCGCCGTCTTCTCACTCGTCGAGATGTCGTTCGCCGCTAATGCTCCTGCGCCTAGCCCAACTTCAACCGCTAGCCCCGCATCTCCTTCGTTCGCCGTCGGTTGCGCTATTGCCTCCGTTCGTCGGAATGGGCCGGGTAGGGAAGAAAGAGAGAGGGGGAGGGGGGTTCTTTCCCATATCTATTTTGGGGGATACAATGTTGATGAATGGTTGGGATTGTTGTCGGTTAGAGGTCTGTCATGGAGTGAAGGGAACGCCGGAAGAGAATTTGTTGGGTGGAGGCGTGGTGGTGGGGGTCGGCGGTGGGTTGGGACGGGGAAGGATGGTCGCTAGGTGGGGGATTGGGCCAAAGATGAAGGACAGATTTATTTTTTATTTCTGTTTGTTGCCTTTTTTTAATAGAAATTTAGGTTAATGAGGAGGGGGGTCATTGTAAATTAGCCACTACAAGAAACAGCACTATATACGGTGGTTAAAATCCGCCGTATATAGTGTATCGTATAAAGTCGCGACGTATATAATATTTACGGCGGATATACCGCCGTATATAGTATTTACGGCGAAAATACAACCGCCGTATATAATCAAGGACAAATACGGCGGCTGATAGACCGCCATATTTAATGAAATATAAATACGCCGTATGTATCACAGCCGTATTTGAGGAAGGTTTATACGGCGGTTAGGTGTCCGCCATATATATCGAAATCTTATATACGAGGCGGGTTTAGGTGACCGCCGTATATAATGAAATATTATATACAACGGATCTAGGTCCCCGTATATAAGAGACGAGTCGTCCAACACAGTACGAGTCATCCCCATTTTGACCCAATCTGATACCCTCGTCCCCCTTTGGGGACGAGTCGTCCATTGAACTTATTTACGGCGGATGAACTAAACCGCCGTAAATAACTAGTTTATTTATGGCGGCTTGATTCATCCGCCATAAATAAGTAGATTTTTTTTTCAGTCAGGCCTGTATTACTCATTTTCCCCAAAAATACATCGGCAAGAACCAAATGCAACCTGTACACACACAAATGCAACCTGTATAAAATAACTAGGCTTCGTAAATGTATGCAATACAATGTCAAGACAATATAACCAATAACACAAAAATGATTGTAGCATATCCAAAACTCAATGTTTACATGTATCAATTATAAGTAGAAAAATGACATTGTAGTTTATGACAGTCTTAGATTAGATAATTTGTTGCCCTTGTCTTCTTCACAATAAGCTTCCTGCCCCAAGAGCTTTTCTCCCATTTGTTCTTGACATCTGCGATAAATATCAAAGTCAATTATGCTAGCCACCACAAGAAAAGCGAAGGAAACTAATAGAAATCAGAAGGACCATTTCTGACGCCATTCATACATTTTCAATTACACTATAACATTTCAATATAAACAAAATGGGTAAACATCTTCTACATGGGAGGACCTGATTAGCCCTAGATCATTTGAATAGCTTGTCTAATGTGGAACAAAAAAAACAGAATATCATCAAATGAAAATCACACATCACTGATAGCCCCATTCAATTTCAACTTTATGCCAGGGAATTCTACAATGACTCAATCCACAATAATTTATCATACCAACCCATTCAAGCAAAAGTTTAATTGTCAAACAACTTCTTACATGTATCAACTTAGTCAGTCCTGCTATTCTCCAGTCATTGAGCAGTAGTTATAAGAATATGAAGGGGACCGACAACCCATTCCAGGCAAACTAGAAAATGTGGTTCACGAAAACTAGTGCATAGTGTTATTAGATTTATAGGATTGAGAAAATGAAAGAAATGGAGCGGAGTAGGAAGCGTGCCAGAGGACCGATGTGAGTCCCGATGCTATCGCACTAGCACTAGCACAACAAGGAAATGCAAAGGAATATTAAAACGTAAATGAAATGAACACAGTGTTTAATACTTATCTACAAAGCAATATGTCAGAGACAATAAACTTCTCTTATTAAAAAACACTTTTGAACTCGACACAAAGAAATAATAAGAGAATAACTAAAAATAACCAAAAGAACTCTCTTATAAAAACACTCCTCTCAAGTCTATATTTCTTCAACTTTTCAGTAGTGTATATTTTCGTATGTTGTTATCACCCTTGGGACTTGTATTTATAACCAAGGACCTCCAAGCTAACGGGTAAGGATAAACTTGGATAATGAACTTCTATCTCTTCAATCTTCATTATCACTTCAAGTCTTCATTTATCCATACGAGAGTCCCTAATTAAATCACCAAAATAATACTAAATGTATAACAATTTTTGGTTAATAGGTTAGTGGATATAAATAAAATATATACATAATTTAATTATAAAAGAAAGTAACAAAACATAATTAAGTCAACCTTTTGACTTGGCTAAGTGTGATGCTATCACACTTTCAATCTCCCCGTTTTGTTGCTTGCTCAAAAACAAATCTCAAGCATAATATATATTAACACAATTAAATAAGCTAAATATTATCCAAAACATGATATGAGATGGAGAGCTCCGAATGCTCCCCTAAAAACTAGCTAATAAAAACCATAAGCCACCATGTTCAAACACATGTCCAAAACAAACTAAAACAAACCAAGCAAAAGCAAATCACCATTGTTCCTAAAAAGCAAGAAATTAAAATTGTTTTTTAAAACATAAACCACATCATAACCCATTCGGCTCATGGGTCTACTCCACTTCGATTTGGGTCAAGGCCCATTTCTTCTTGAGTTTCGCGAGTAATTCCCACCTAAAATGATTTACTTACGTCTTGAAACACACGGGCTGGAACTAGCTCCCCCTTTTTGATCGTAAAGCGCATCCTTTGCGTACTCAATAATTTGTTCCTCCTAGCCGAAACTTCCTTGAATTACACCCTCGTATTCGGCATCCACCTCTCCAAAACTTGACTTCATCTCGTGATTACCTTTAATAGATCTACATGTGGTGAAGGAGATGCACGTACATCATCGGTAGCATCAATCGGTTCATCTTCATCCACATCTTGGGCATCAATTACCGGATCATCCGAGAATGCTACAGAAGATCTACAACCCTTGTGGGACACTCTAACACAAAGGGTTGGATGTTAAAAGGTTCAATCTTATCCACGCACCTATCGACATGAGAATTTCTACCCCTTGTTTCAAGCACAAACCAAGAATTAAACAAGGGAAAGGAAGGTCCGAGGGAAGCTCTTTCTCGCAAACCGAACAATACTACCAAAAATAACTTCACCCAAGTTGAACTCAATACCATTGAAAATTCTATAGATTAGGTCAAGATGAGGAACTCAGAATAATGTTTTTGTTGGAAGATGGTTTCCAGCTGAAAGTTGAAATTTTGAATAAGAAACCACACAAGGAGGCGAAAGCATGGTACATTTGAATTGTGAGTGCCATGCTGGGTCAAGTCCATTGGTTATAGATTTGGCAATATCATTTTTTGGTGCCATGGGTGGAAGGATGTGAGGAGAGGGAGAATGGAGGAAAATGTCGATCATAGCAGAGAGAAAGAAACACTTCGACCACTGACATTCACCCTTTCAAAACTATCGACCTAGGTCTTGGATTGATTGGACAAGATTAGCATAAAATTCACTAACAAGTGAAGGGTAATAGAAAGTGGGGTAAGACACAGAGTGTAATGAGTCCTTTTTCTTCCGTAAATCTTTTCATACCAACATCCTCAAAAGTTTTGTCAATGACTCTCTCAACCAAAAACCCTTTCTTTCTAAAGAACCCAAACCTTTCCTTAACCGACTTAGACATATATTTCTCAGAGAGCGGGGGCTTACCTTTCTTGCAGATGGCTTAGTTCTTGGGAATGCCTAGGCTTAGGCAACTCACTGGGAGGCACTAGACTTTCTTAGGCTCCGTCTTGGCGAGGATGCAGATGTGAGTACATCTTCACAAAGATCCTTCTTTCGCTCTAATTCCTCTCTCCCAAGCTTATAAGTTTCATCCTCGTTTCATCATCATCCGACCCAACGCCGATGCTTGGGCGTAGATAGTCCCCGCAGCCTTTAGCCTTAGCTTGCCTCACTTTGCCTTTGCCTTTCTTCAGTCCAAGAGAGCTTGAAGGGGGATATGCTCGCATTCATCATACTCTTCAACCTCATCGCCCTCGTAGTGTGCCCCAGTACCGCTTACCTGCAGATGATTGAGCGGTGGCTACAAAGTAGCCGAGTTGGTAGGAGGTGATGGAGTTGGAGATGTAGTGGTACCTTTCGTAGCATCGCAGGGACGAGGTGCGTGAGATCTTACTAGGTGGCAAATCCCCTGTGCATCACAATGACATGAGGGAAGATGTCACCTAGGTCTGAGCTGCGTAATCAACTATCTCATCGCCTTCCTTCAGCCTCCTCAAGATCTATTGACCGAGCTTTTCCGGGACACAACTTTAAAGGCCTCAAAGATCACTCTCATCTCGATTCACTCGAGTAAACAAATACCAATTCAAATATTTCCTTCGTTGAGACACAGCTTACCGTACGAACTACCGTGAGCCACTAGCCGTTGTTTTTCCTCTCTTCCTCTTCAAATCAAGCCAGTGGGATCATACTCCTCATTATCATCTTCAATGAAATCTGGTTCGGCCATGTTAGGCGTACCTTAGGAGTATACTCTCCCATGTTGGGAGAAAAACCCCTCCGCCTCAACGACCGCTTAGGGCCTCTAGACAATCCCGTCATTGCACCAACAGCCTTTCAAATCCCCTGATTATCAACATCAATTGCATTGTCAACGCACCAGGAGCGAAATTGTGACAGGGGTAGCCTCAAGATCGACAAACACCTCCACTGCAGCCTTCGGCTGGGGCCACCGGAGATGGAGGAGGCGAACGATCGGTGGTCGGGGATGAGGGCTCGAAGGAGACGCCATGAGCAAGAGGGAAAGAAACAGAGAGATTTTGGAATTTTTAAGGGTTTTGATCACAATGGCCTATGAGGGTTTAAAGGAGGAGAGGGTTTTGGTATTTATGTTGATGTGATTGCACTTATTACTCACACTAGGCTTAGGTCACTTAGGAGAGTTCTAATTTAATTTGAACTAAACCATCAACCGAATCCCTTAGGCCGGCTGATATCCTTGGAGTAAATGATTTCTAAACATCCTCGAGACTTAGATGATAAAGATAACTCCGCCAAAAATTAGTTTTTAATATTTAGATAATGTACTTCTGCCATAGATACATTAAAAAAATCCAAGAATTATACTCCCCCTAAATATATGGACATTTAAAAAAATTTAGGTAATTTCTTATTGAGCATAAAATAATTTAACAAAAATAAATTTGAAGTAAAAAAGCATTTTGATTGGAGATTTTCACCAAGGACCAGCCGAGTTGACAAAATAAAAAATCTGTGTAAAACTAATGATGCATAATTTACAACACATGTGAAGGATACATCTCAAGATATGTGTGGCATAGTATGTGATTACATCAAGGTACGCATTTCCTCTAAGAAAGTCAATGAATCGTACCATCTTGTCTTGCTTGGCCTCTAGAATGCTTCCACATATAATTTTTTTTTTTTTTTCGTGGAAAAATATATTATGGGTAGCTTTCAC
>JAFEMH010000391.1:0-190000 GCA_022495995.1 Adenophora triphylla var. japonica
ATATTTAAAAATTTAATAATTCATAATGGTTTGGTGGTATACGCACCAAAAATGAAATTATTTCAAACCCAAGTTAGATTTTTAGGTCATAATATTGATCAAGGAAAAATTATTCCCATAGATAGAAGTATTGAATTTGCTTCTAAATTTTGATGTCATAAATGATACAAAACAATTACAAAGATTTTTAGGAAGTCTAAATTATATTTCGAGACTATTATGCTAATTTGGCTAAAGATACGGCTATATTGTATTCTAGATTAAAAAAGAATCCTAAACCCTGGACTAAGGAACATTCTCAAGCCGTAAGGATAATTAAATCTAAGGTTAAAATGTTTACCTTGCTTGTCTTTAGAAAATCCAAATTATTTTAAAATAGTAGAAACAGATGCTTCCGATATAGGATATGGAGGTATTCTAAAACAAGTGAATCCTGAAAATTCAAAAGAAAATTTGGTTAGATTCACTTCGGGAAAATGGAATCCCACTCAGCTGAAATATTCAACCATTAAGAAAGAAATGCTTTCTGTGATTAAATGTATTTCAAAATTTCAGGATAATTTATTAAATCAAAATTTTTTACTAAGAATCGATTGCAGTTCAGTAAAATCTATTATTGAAAAAGATGTAAAAAATCTTGTAGCCAAGCAAATATTTGCAGGATGGCAAGCTCAACTATCTGCCTTTGAATTTGACATTCAATATATAAAATAAGAAAATAATTCTTTTGCTGATTATTTAACTCGAGAATTCTTACAGGGAAAATGACAACCCCTAATAGGGGAAGAGGTCGCGGTAATGGCCGTGGTCGAGGACGAATACCTTATCAAGAAGGAGATTGGACAATTTGCCAATCTACCAATATACCAATCAGGCCAATTTACCCCGTTAGGCCAAGAAATATGCAGCAATCCTCTGCCCCAAGTAAAAAGGAAGAAATGGCTTCCACTTCAGCACCTAATTCGATGATATCTTATAGAGATATTACCATTCTTTGAGAATACTCAAGAGCAAGAATACTATGAAAATCCCATCACGAATTTGTGATGTATATTGAGATGAGGACCTCAAAATCACTAGAAATGATGCCTGGTCAATTAAGACCAGATACCTCGAATCTAGAGGTTATCCAGGCCTCCATGGGCAAGCAAGACCTAATTTGGAAATATTGCTCTTAGTTACTGAATCAGTAACAATTGCTCATCACTACAATAGTAGTAGTGAAGAGAAATTTATAAATTATAGTAAATGCCATATTAATAAAATTCTACTCCCTAGAGAGTGGGGATTAAATCCCAATGGCGATAAAGCGGTGAAAATAGCTGAAGGCCAATATGCCTATTTTAATTATTGGGATTATATCCAAGCATTTTCAAGGTATTTTATTATCAAAACCCCAAGAACAAACATTCTTGGTTTTCTCAATAAATCCGAAATCCTGGAAAAACCGGTTCCCAAATTGGTTTTATAAGCTGGTGGTCAAAATTTGGTCCTTCTTTGGAAATTTTACCAAAAGAAATTGGAAATTTATATAATCCCTTGGTGTGATAATAGTCCACTAGTTGCACAATTGCAAACGAGAGAAATTAATTTATGGACAATGTCCTTTTTTATTCTTTGCAAAATTCCAAATTCCATGGATTTGGAGGTGGACAATATCCATCTCATGATGATCTTGATATACCAATTTTACAAAGAAATTTCTTTTTAAATGGTGGGGTAGAATGAATGAGGAAGATTTAAAAAAATTGACAGTTAAAATTCAAAATGTTATTAAGGATGACCGTAATCAAGGGTCTAAAGAGCAATGCTTCCAGTCAGGCTCTATGAGTAGCCTAAAAATCTATTTTCAGAGAAAATATCCCAAAGAATCGAGAGGAGAAAGATCATGGTGAAGGTTGGATCACATGAAGAACCAATTCCTCTCGGCCTTTCCCAATCGAGCAAAGAATGATGATTCTAGAGGAAAACGATTGTCATCACATTGGGTCACTTGACTCTAATTAATTCTTTCAATTGTTTGGCGAGGCTTCGGCCAGACTGAACCCAACTCAAGAAGATATTTGGGACTCCTTAATAGAGGCAATATCTCGTAAGCTAAAGGTTTTTAACGACAAGGGAAATCTCGGCAAAGATTAAAGGGAAATGGCTAATCCCAATTACAATTTGCTTTTGATGAACTTAATAAGAATGAAGGATAAGCTCTTGAAGGAAATTAAAGGAGATTGATGATGAAATTAAAATAGAATTAAGAAGGAAGAATTCTAATGATAGGTGGACTAATTTAGTTATGACCCTAGATAATGTATTATGGACTAAAAAACAAAGATAACTAAGTTACTTAAATCTAAAGTTAAGATGCTAATTCATGGGATAATATCACGGGATGATTAAGCCTTCGCACTTTAAAGTATGTCGGCAAATGGACTGAATGGACAGCAATAATGGTTGCTTTAGGCGGCAAGAATCTTGCTTTAATAAAAGTAAAAGTAAAGTAGTTTGTTTTCTTGTAATGAAAGTCATTATTGACGGTGAGTCGATGGGGCCCAAGTGTACCCGGCTTCAATAATGTTCGCTACTTTTGTAAAAGTTGTTTGTTTTATTTATTGACTTTTGTAAAGGAAAAGTTGTTGGTGTGTGTCCAATTTGAATGTACGAGTGTACGTATAGGTGTCCTTCTCTCCATCTATATAAGGAGAGCTTGTCCTTCGATTGTAATTACGTTTTGAAAACTAATAGAAAATTTTCTTTCATACTTACTCTCTCTCTAAATCTTCTCCATAAAAACACACCTACAAATACACTCTCCATCTCCCATTAAAAAGTGGTATCTAGCAGGAGAGATGGAGTGTATTGTAACGTGTAAGTTATTGAGAAGATCTATAGTTGATAGAGGATTAAAGTATGAAGAGAATGCATTTTTCTTGGTTAGCATTCAAGAACATTTAATCCATGCACTTCATAGATGGGTGGAAGATACGTTGCCCGAACATGCGTCCCATTGACAACATTTTACAAAGTCGAAATGAAGCGGCAGTCTTTACAAATCTACCATCTCACAACATCAAGCGTGTCGATGTAATACTTGAATTAACAAACTACTTTTACTTTTATTGAAGCAAGGTTGCTGACTAAAGCGATATGCTAGATAAATTTATAATTCCTAAAAGGAACCCAGGTGCGCCAATATTTTACTCAATCATCCGTGATTGTGAAGATATTTTTCGGATATTCTAATTGTTTGCTCTAGGGTTTTCTAGAGGCTATGACCTAGATCTCATATCAAACAATCCAATATTCATAAAGCCATTTGAAACTCCCGGACTGAGCTTTACCCATTTTATTCCAATTTCATCAGCAAATTTAATTGGAAATTCTACTAATTCTTCACTTCTTTAATTAATTCCCATCATGATGATCGGTTGAATCATCCGGTATTCATCATAATATCTTTCTTGATGTGACCGTTGGCCTAATAGATGTCTTGCTAAGTATGACTTATTAACTTTGAAAAGTAAATGACATAGAATCATCATCTTTTTTGGTCATCTTCAGAAAGCAAGTTCTTCGGTTCTTAACGTCCGAAGGGACCTTCTAGACGGTATAATCTTCACGTATTCGGTTTGTTTTAAAATGGAACCAGGCTACTGAGATCTGGTGGAGCATTACTTTGGAGGCAGTTACACGTCTTTAATTAACTTTTAAGGATTTTTCTTTTAAATTAGGATCTCATTGTCTCTATCATTTAAAATGCATTTTTTGTTGATCGGCATTAAGAATCATTTAGAGATATAATAAATATATACAAAAATTATTATTACGAATATAATAAAACATTAATTAAGAAGAAAGGACATTGATCCATAGTAGTAAACGAATTTATGACGTGTAAGGCGACTAGTGATACACTTTTAGAAGAGATTATAAATTGTATTGTGTGATGGTGTGTGAGATTTTCAGAGATAAGAAGGAACCAAATTTATTCTAATTTCAAAACGTAATTTGAAGCGTGATTTTCGAGTTTCAAAGATATATTGATGGAAAACCAAGAATGTTTGTTCTTGAGGTTACGATAATAAAATACCATTTTGGACACCACTCTTGGATATACAATAATAAAACAAACATAACATAAAGTAGTGGGCGTTATTGAAGCATTGGTTTAATCCCACTCTCTAAGGATAAATTTGTGTATGACATTTCCTATAATTAACAAATTTCTACTTTACTTTTCTGTGTATTAATAAGCAAGATTAGTGATTCGGTAACTAAAGCAACCATTATTCGGCTTAAAGTCACGTCATGGAGGCTGGTGCGGGGCTTGACTTTATCTATGTGATGATTATCCCTTTGTTGCATCTTTATCTTTAGATGCAATGTAAGCTTAAGCCTTTTTCTTTTAAACCATAATAATCTTTTCTCGCGCAATTGTGTGGTCTCTATATTATTCTAGAAGTGAAGCCTTCTTTCTTCCTTTAATTCTTCTTGAAGCTCCTTTATTTCTTTTAAGAGCTTATCCTCCATTCTATTAAATTGTTGGCAATGATTGTACGAGTCGCTTCTTGATAAGGTATTAAGATTAATCTTTTCGCGGAGATTTCCTTCTATTAATTGTAGCCTTAGCTTATTCCGTGAAATTACTCGGTTATTAGAGAGTCGACCAAATATTTTTCTTGAGTGCTATATTGAGATGTCAGGGCACATTGAAGCCGATAGACAATTGAAAGAATTAATAGAGTGCTGAATTGACACATCATTTTCAATAATAGATTTTACCGAATCCTTTGCAATCTTTGATTGGGAAATCTTAGTAAAATTTTTGATTCTTAATAAATCATCTCGAAATTTTGACCAATATCATTAATCACGTAAAAGCATTTCTTTTCTTAATGGTTGAGATATTTCCAAATTGAATGGGATTCATTTTAGGCCTAAGTGAATCTGGAACCAAATTTTCTTTTGAATTTTCAGGATTCACTTGTTTTAGAATACCTCCATATCCTATATCGGAAGCATCTGTTTCTACTATTTTAAAATAATTTGGATTTTCTAAAGACAAGCAAGGTAAACATTTTACCTTAGATTTAATTAACCTTACGGCTTGAGAATGTTCCTCAGTCCAGGGTTTAGGATTCTTTTTTAATCTAGAATACAATATAGTTGTATCTTTAGCCAAATTAGCATAATAGTCTGAAATATAATTTAGACTTCCTAAAAATCTTTGTAATTGTTTTTGTATCATTTATGACATCAGGAAATTTAGAAGCAAATTCAATACTTCTATCTATGGGAATAATTTTTCCTTGATCAATATTATGACCTAAAAATCTAACTTGGGTTTGAAATAATTTCATTTTTGGTGCAGATACCACCAAACCATTATGAATTATTAAATTTTTAAATATTTTTAAATGTTTAAAATGTTGTTCAATTGTTTTAGAAAATACTAAAACATCATCAATATACACAATTATAAATTCGGTGTATGGATTAAAAATATCATTCATAATATTTTGAAATTCAGAAGGAGCATTTTTTAATCCAAAAGGCATTACATTCCATTCATAATGTCCAAATGGGACAGTAAAGGCAGTCTTATACCTATCAGATTCACTAATTTGAATCTGCCAATATCCTGATTTCATGTCGAATTTAGAAAAGATTAAGGCTTCATTCAACCTATCTAATAAATCCTTTTTATTAGGAATTGGATATCTAATCCATTTTAACACTTTATTAAGTGACTTATAATTTATTACTAATCTAGGAACACCTCGTTCCTTTTCAGCTGCGTTATTCACATAGAAAGCAGTGCAGCTCCAAGGCGATTTAGATTTTCTAATCAATTTTTTCTCTAATAGAGAATTAATTTCATTTTTACATAATTCTAAATACTTTTGGTTTATTTGAGCCGGTCTAGCCTTAGTAGGGATTTGTTTTTCATCAAATTATCTACATAAGGTAAAGAAACAAAGTGTTTCTTTCTATTCCAAAAAGCATTAGGTAAATTATTACAAATTTCATTAGTAAATTGTTGCTCAATTAATTTAATTTGATTTTGAATATTACTCTTCTTAAGTTGTTCATTAATATTCAATATTTCTATTTCCTCTTTAAGAAAACATAATTTTTTTTCTTTATTTAAAAGAATATCCCTAACTTCATTAAGCATACGGTGCGAGGATCTGTGATAAATTCAAATATAATTTATTTACCCTCTATCATGGTAGATATACCTGTTTGATCAATATTAATTATTGACATTATTTTATGAAGGAAAGGGGTTCCCAATATAATTCTATGGGTAAGACCTTTTACCATAATAAAAGAAGTAGGTAAACAAATATTTTGATTACAAATATAAGCATTCGATAATTTGTATTTAACTCTTAATTTATCTCCTCCTTGGGTAAGAGATTGAGTGGTTTTTGAAAAATATTTAGTAGGAATTATTCCTTCTCTTAAGCAATTTAAATCCGCACCACTATCAATAAGTGCTATTTCATTTTCTAATATAAAATCTCTATTAATTGCAAGAGTTATTTTCACAAACCATTTTTGTGATGTGACCTGGTCTAAAAGATTTAAGTATCCTTTTAAATCATTATTACTGATAGAAGCAAGATCTTTTTCATTGTTGCTAGAAGTAGCTACATCTTGAATTTCTTTTAATTTAAGAGATTTTGTTTCTAACAAGGTCATTCTTGTAGATAGGGATTAATTATTTTGTTTAATTTGAGATATTTCAGATTTTAATAAGTTTATTTCTCTTATTAAATCATTAATAGAAACAGGTGTTTCTTTAACATTAGATTGTTGAAATCTATGTAAAACCTCACTTAATTGGCAAGGCGCTTCTACTATTAAAGGTGATTCCTCTTTAATTAAGGTTTTAAGAATTTTTTCTTTTAAATTAGGATCCTTAATTGATTCTATCATAGTTAAGGCTTTTTCTTGATCCGCATTAAGAACATTTAATCCATGCATGTCAACAATGGATTTCCAGTAACTTAATTCGTTACTTAATTCATTACATTGACAATTATTATTGCTTTTATCTACTTCCTCTCCCCCGAAGAAGTTGTCTCTACTAATTCGAAATTTGCTTCATTAGAAGAATCTATTTCCTCTGCAGAATCAACAAGCATTATCTTTTTTAATTGTGAACGTAATTGTTCATCTTTTATTTCATTAAGGGCTTTCTTAGTCCAACATTGATTAGCATAATGGCCAATCTTACCACATTTTTGGCAACTTATCTCAAGCTTTTTGGCTTTTCTTTTTCCATTTTTAGGCATGAATGCTTTTCCTTTTTGCTTAGGCTTAGCCTTATAATAACGCCTTTTATAATTCTTTTTATACGGATTTTCGTAATAAAGATTTATTTTTCTTATACACAATTTTATGTTTTTTATTTATTTTAAATTTTTTATCAGGCATTAATGATTTTCCTAGATCAAAGGCAAATTGTTCACAGAATTCACCTAATTGGTGCTTTTCTGATAACTTTTGCTTTTTTAATTGATTTTTTAGCTTAATGTCATTACACAAATCTAATCCTTCATTTATGAAACTACTAATTAATTGCCCATAAGTCAATTCAGAATAATTAATATTTATTCCATCATTCTTCATCCTTAAAGATTGCCGAACCTTTTCAGCAAAAAGATGAGAAAGGCCATCTATAAATTTAGATTTCCAATGGGTTGAATTAGGGTTTATTAATTGACAAATCCTAGATAAAAATGTATCTTTGTACCATCTAAAATGGGTTAAAGGTGGGCATCTTAGGTTTTGGAGAAGTGTATGCAACTTCTCGGCTATTGGAATAGTATTTCCTACAAAATGTTGTAGGATAGCAAGACACAATGCATACACTGCATCTTCTTCTCCAGTAGTGGCCATTGCACTACCTGGTTCAATTTTAACCAATTTTTTATGATTTCTTATTTCTATTTTTTGAGGTTCAGTAAGATAACGATCCCACCATCCTCTTAATTGGCCAACAAAACCAGTTATAACAAAATTTGCTATGGCACTATCGCTATTGCCATGCTGTTTACATACAGTAGAATACATCATTATTCTATGTATTACATCTAATATTTGTTTGTCATTCAAGCCATCAATATTCCACTCATAAATGGCTTTTCCAGAATAAGAATTCTGAAACGGCTCAGGTTCTTCAAAAAGAAGATCTTGAGGCGAGGGTCTTTGATAGTAATATTTATCAAGAGGCTTAGGAGCATAAATTGGATTTAATTCACTAATATTATTATTAGTGTTTAAATCAGCAAACATATTAGTTAATTGATTAATCTCCTCATTCTCTTCTGAGGATTCAGATTGAGTCTCAATCTCAGTCTCATCATTTTCAGAAGACTCATTCTGATTTGATGTTCCTTCTTTAGAAAGAACACTGAGTTGTAAATCCCTCAATTTTTTTTCTAATATATGAACAAACTCATTAGTATTATCCTCCGATTTAAATCCTTGAACCGGGATAGGAGGTTGAATCATAGGAACCTCTGTTTGAACAGATGAGGATGATTCTTCTTGGTTTACTTTATTAAATTGATTTAATTGATCAATTATTATTTTTTGTTGATCCATTTGTTTCTCAATTGTATCCTTAAGAGAATTCAACTCTTTCTCCAGTAATACAAATTGATCACCTAAAAAGATCAAATAAGTGTTTGTATAATTTTGGAATTTAATTAGAGTATTTAATTCTCTAATGGTTACTTGAACATTTTCAAGTCTATGCAAGCTACCATAGGCAGTGGCCTCAGTATCTTTATTTAAACAAAAGGCTTGTTCTGGTGGAAAAGGCGACTTCACTGTTTCCCCAATCTTAGTATTCCAAGTCCTTTGAATTACTAAAATTTCATTACTTATCTCATCTATATGATGATTTAAAAACCATTTTACAAAGTATGTAAGCTTTTGATTTTTCTCTAAATACTCGTAATATTTATTTTTGAATTCCATTAATTCTTCGTGTGAGTATTTATTAAAATACCATTCACGAAACTCTTTATTGTCATCTTCTTGGAATTCCCTATTAAGAATTCCTCTTATATGACTTCCTGGCGAATAATCCATTATATATGAAAACTCATCTCTGATTGAGTAGGGGATTGCCTACTCTTGTTTTCAACTTTATTATAAATTCCTTTTGAAATATTATTTTGACTTATTCTTATTTTTTCTACAGAAGATTCTTCTCTCTCTTGAGAGGTGGAAGCTCTAAAAGTCTCCTTAGGGAGAGTATAGAATTCACTAGGGGTGGAATACCTTGCCGACATTGACCTAGGTAATTTTATAGTTCTTTGAGAACTAAATTTAATTTCTACATCTCCTTTGGATGTTTGAATTATTTGATCTATCTGGTTATTTAATTTTGGTTCAGGTTCTATTTCCTGCGGAAGGGACCAAGTTGTAGGGAAATTTATTTCATTCCATTTAATTAACCTATTGGTTGCTATGTTCGAGTTTAATAAATTAGTTTGGACTACCGTAGTAGTTCCTGAAAATGATATTTGTTTTACTTTTGGATTTAAAGTGTGTAAAACCTTATAGTAAATCCTATAGCATATTGCTATTATTTCACTTCCTTGTTTAAAATTATAACCACTAGTATGAATGGTCAATAATTAATATTGACCAAACAGGTATATCTACCATGATAGAGGGTAAAGAAATTATATTTGAATTTATTACAGATCCTCAGACCCGTATGCTTAATGAAGGTAGGGATATTCTTTTAAATAAAGAAAAACAATTATGTTTTCTTAAAGAGGAAATAGGAATATTGAATATTAATGAACAACTTAAGAAGAATAATATTCAAAATCAAATTAAATTAATTGAGCAACAATTTACTAATGAAATTTGTAATAATTTACCTAATGCTTTTTGGAATAGAAAGAAACACTTTGTTTATTTACCTTATGTAGATAATTTTGATGAAAAACAAATCCCTACTAAGGCTAGACCGGCTCAAATGAACAAAGAGTATTTAGAATTATGTAAAAATGAAATTAATTCTCTATTAGAGAAAAATTTGATTAGAAAATCTAAATCGCCTTGGAGCTGCACTGCTTTCTATGTGAATAACGCAGCTGAAAAGGAACGAGGTGTTCCTAGATTAGTAATAAATTATAAGCCACTTAATAAAGTGTTAAAATGGATTAGATATCCAATTCCTAATAAAAAGGATTTATTAGATAGGTTGAATGAAGCCTTAATCTTTTCTAAATTCGACATGAATCGGGATATTGGCAGATTCAAATTAGTGAATCTGATAGGTATAAGACTGCCTTTACTGTCCCATTTGGACATTATGAATGGAATGTAATGCCTTTTGGATTAAAAAATGCTACTTCTGAATTTCAGAATATTATGAATGATATTTTTAATCCATACACCGAATTTATAATTGTGTATATTGATGATGTTTTAGTATTTTCTAAAACAATTGAACAACATTTTAAACATTTAAAAATATTTAAAAATTTAATAATTCATAATGGTTTGGTGGTATCTGCACCAAAAATGAAATTATTTCAAACCCAAGTTAGATTTTTAGGTCATAATATTCATCAAGGAAAAATTATTCCCATAGATAGAAGTATTGAATTTGCTTCTAAATTTTCTGATGTCATAAATGATACAAAACAATTACAAAGATTTTTAGGAAGTCTAAATTATATTTCAGACTATTATGCTACTTTGGCTAAAGATACAGCTATATTGTATTCTAGATTAAAAAAGAATCCTAAACCCTGGACTAAGGAACATTCTCAAGCCGTAAGGATAATTAAATCTAAGGTAAAATTTTTACCTTGCTTGTCTTTAGCAAATCCAAATTATTTTAAAATAGTAGAAACAGATGCTTCCGATATAGGATATGGAGGTATTCTAAAACAAGTGAATCCTGAAAATTCAAAAGAAAATTTGGTTAGATTCACTTCGGGAAAATGGAATCCCACTCAGCTGAAATATTCAACCATTAAGAAAGAAATGCTTTCTGTGATTAAATGTATTTCAAAATTTCAGGATGATTTATTAAATCAAAAATTTTTACTAAGAATCGATTGCAGTTCAGTAAAATCTATTATTGAAAAAGATGTAAAAAATCTTGTAGTCAAGCAAATATTTGCAGGATGGCAAGCTCAACTATCTGCCTTTGAATTTGACATTCAATATATAAAATAAGAAAATAATTCTTTTGCTGATTATTTAACTCGAGAATTCTTACAGGGAAAATGACAACCCCTAATAGGGGAAGAGATCGCGGTAATGGCCGTGGTCGAGGACGAATACCTTATCAAGAAGGAGATTGGACAATTTGCCAATCTACCAATATACCAATCAGGCCAATTTACCCCGTTAGGCCAAGAAATATGCAGCAATCCTCTGTCCCAAGTAAAAAGGAAGAAATGGCTTCCACTTCAGCACCTAATTCGATGATATCTTATAGAGATATTACCATTGCTGAGAATACTCAAGAGCAAGAATACTATGAAAATCCCATCACAGAATTTGTGATGTATATTGAGGATGAGGACCTCAAAATTACTAGAAATGATGCTTGGTCAATTAAGACCAGATACCTCGAATCTAGAGGTTATCCAGGCCTCCATGGGCAGGCAAGACCTAATCTGGAAATATTGCTCTTAGTTCTTGGAATCGGTCACTGCTCATCACTACAATAGTAGCAGTGAAGAGAAATTTATAAATTATAGTAAATGTCATATTAATAAAATTCTACTCCCTAGAGAGTGGGGATTAAATCCCAATGGCGATAAAGCAGTGAAAATAGCTGAAGGCCAATATGCCTATTTTAATTATTGGGATTATATCCAAGCATTTTCAATGGTATTTTATTATCAAAACCCCAAGAACAAACATTCTTGGTGTTTCTCAATAAATCCAGAAATCCTGGAAAAACCAGTTCCCAATTGATTTTATAACTGGTGGTAAAAATTTGGTCCTTCTTTGGAAATTTTACCAAAAGAAATTGGAAATTTATATAATCCCTGGTGTGATAATAGTCCACTAGTTGCACAATTACAAACAGAGAAATTAATTTATGGACAATGTCCTTTTTTATTCTTTGCAAAATTCCAAATTCCATGGATTTGGAGGTGGACAATATCCATCTCTCATGATGATCTTGATATACCAATTTTACAAAGAAATTTCTTTTTTAAATGGTGGGGTAGAATGAATGAGGAAGATTTAAAAAAATTGACAGTTAAAATTCAAAATGTTATTAAGGATGACCGTAATCAAGGGTCTAAAGAGCAATGCTTCCAGTCAGGCTCTATGAGTAGCCTAAAAATCTATTTTCAGAGAAAATATCCCAAAGAATCAGAGGAGAAAATCATGGTGAAGGTTCTGGATCACATGAAGAACCAATTCCTTTCGGCCTTTCCCAATCAGTCAGCAAAGAATGATGATTCTAGGAAAACAGTGTCATCACATGGGTCACTTGACTCTATTAATACTTTCAATTGTTTGGCAGGAGAAACTCAGCCCGAGCCAACTCAAGAAGATATTTGGGACTCCTTAATAGAGGCAATATCTCAGCAAGCTAAGAATTTCATGACAGTGGGAAATCTCCAGCTAAAGATTAAAAGGGAAATGGCCAGTAATCCAATTAAATTTGCTTTTGATGAACTTAATAAGAAGGAAAGGAAGCTCTTGAAGGAAATTAAGGAGATTGATGATGAAATCAAAATAGAATTAAGGAGGAATTCTAATGCATGGACTAATTTGGTCACAGCCCTAGATAATGTGAGGTGGACTAAAAAACAAAAGATAAAGTTACTTAAATTAAAGTTAAGACTAATTCATCTTCACAATGTCACGGGATGATTGGACGGCCAAGACACTCAACTATGTCGGCAAATGAAGACAATGGACTTCTAGCAATAATGGTTGCTTTAGAACTGAGAATCTTGCTTTAATAAAAGTAAAAGTAAAGTAGTTTGTTTTCTTGTAATGTAGTCATTATTGACAGTGACGATGGGGCCCAAAGTGTACCCGGCTTCAATAATGTTCGCTACTTTTGTAAAAGTTGTTTGTTTTATTTCTTGACTTTTGTAAAAGTTGTTGGTGTGTTGTCCGAAATGTACAGGTGTCTGTATCAGTGTATCTTCTCTCCATCTATATAAGGAGAGCTTTCCTTCATTTGTAATTACGTTTTGAAAACTAATAGAAAGAATTTTCTTTCATACTCTCTCTCTCTAAAATCTTCTCCATAAAAAACACACACAACAAATACACTCTCCATCTCTCCATAAAAGTGGTATCTATGGAGAGATGGAGAGTGTATTTGTTGTGTGTGTTTTTTATGGAGAAGATTTTAGAGAGAGAGAGAGAGAGTATGAAAGAAAATTCTTTCTATTAGTTTTCAAAACGTAATTACAAATGAAGGAAAGCTCTCCTTATATAGATGGAGAGAAGATACACTGATACAGACACCTGTCCATTTCGGACAACATACCAACAACTTTTACAAAAGTCAAGAAATAAAACAAACAACTTTTACAAAAGTAGCGAACATTATTGAAGCCGGGTACACTTTGGGCCCCATCGTCACTGTCAATAATGACTACATTACAAGAAAACAAACTACTTTACTTTTACTTTTATTAAAGCAAGATTCTTGCTGTCTAAAGCAACCATTATTGCTAGAAAGTCCATTATCTTCATTTGCCGACATAGTTGAGTGCGGTCTTGGCTGTCAATCATCCCGTGACATTGTGAAGATGAATTAGTCTTATCTTTAATTTAAGTAACTTTATCTTTTGTTTTTTAGCCCACCTCACATTATCTAGGGCTATGACCAAATTAGTCCATGCATTAGAATTCCTCCTTAATTCTATTTTGATTTCATCATCAAGCTCCTTAATTTCCTTCCGGAGCTTCCTTTCCTTCTTATTAATTTCATCAAAAGCAAATTTAATTGGATTACTGGCCATTTCCCTTTTAATCTTTAGTCAGATTTCCTTGTCGCAGCCTTAGCTTGTTGAGATATTGCCTCTATTAAGGAGTCCCAAATATCTTCTTGAGTTGGCTCGGGCTGAGTTTCTCCTGCCAAACAATTGAAAGTATTAATAGAGTCAAGTGACCCATGTGATGACACTGTTTTCATAGAATCATCATCCTTTACTGACTGATTGGGAAAGGCCGAAAGGAATTGGTTCTTCATGTGATCCAGAACCTTCACCATGATTTTTGCCTCTGATTCTTTGGGTTATTTTCTCTGAAAATAGATTTTTAGGCTACTCATAGATCCTGGCTGGAAGCATTGCTCTTTAGACCCTTGATTACGGTCATCCTTAATAACAGATTGAATTTTAACTGTCAAATTTTTTAAATCTTTCTCATTCATTCTACCCCACCATTTAAAAAAGAAATTTCTTTGTAAAATTGGTATATCAAGATCATCATGAGAGATGGATATTGTCCACCTCCAAATCCATGAAATTTGGAATTTTGCAAAGAATAAAAAAGGACATTGTCCATAAATTAATTTCTCAGTATGCAATTGTGCAACTAGTGGACTATTATCACACCAGGGATTATATAAATTTCCAATTTCTTTTGGTAAAATTTTCAAAGAAGGACCAAATTTTGACCACCAGTTATAAAACCAATTGGGAACTGGTTTTTCCAGGATTTCAAGATTTATTGAGAAAAACCAAGAATGTTTGTTCTTGGGGTTTTGATAATAAAATACCTTTGAAAATGCTTGGATATAATCCCAATAATTAAAATAGGCATATTGGCCTTCAGCTATTTTCACCGCTTTATCACCATTTGGATTTAATCCCCACTCTCTAGGGAGTAGAATTTTATTAATATGGCATTTACTATAATTTATAAATTTCTCTTCACTGCTACTATTGTAGTGATGAGCAATTGTTAGTGATTCAGTAACTAAGAGCAATATTTCCAGATTAGGTCTTGCCTGTCCATGGAGGCCTGGATAACCTCTAGATTTGAGGTATCTGGTCTTAATTGACCAAGCATCATTTCTAGTAATTTTAAGGTCCTCATCCTCAATATACATCACAAATTCTGTGATGGGATTTTCATAGTATTCTTGCTCTTGAGTATTCTCAGCAATGGTAATATCTCTATAAGATATCATCGAATTAGGTGCTAAAGTGGAAGCCATTTCTTCCTTTTTTTCTTGGGGCAGAGGATTGCTGCATATTTCTTGGCCTAACGGGGTAAATTGGCCTGATTGGTATATTGGTAGATTGGCAAATTGTCCAATCTCCTTCTTGATAAGGTATTCGTCCTCGACCACGGCCATTACCGCGACCTCTTCCCCTATTAGGGGTTGTTATTTTCCCTGTAAGAATTCTCGAGTTAAATAATCAGCAAGAGAATTATTTTCTCCTTTTATATATTGAATGTCAAATTCAAAGGCAGATAGTTGAGCTTGCCATCCTGCAAATATTTGCTTGGCTACAAGATTTTTTACATCATTTTCAATAATAGATTTTACTGAACTGCAATCGATTCTTAGTAAAATTTTTGATTTAATAAATCATCCTGAAATTTTGAAATACATTTAATCACAGAAAGCATTTCTTTCTTAATGGTTGAATATTTCAGCTGAGTGGGATTCCATTTTCCCGAAGTGAATCTAACCAAATTTTCTTTTGAATTTTCAGGATTCACTTGTTTTAGAATACCTCCATATCCTATATCGGAAGCATCTGTTTCTACTATTTTAAAATAATTTGGATTTTCTAAAGACAAGCAAGGTAAACATTTTACCTTAGATTTAATTAACCTTACGGCTTGAGAATGTTCCTCAGTCCAGGGTTTAGGATTCTTTTTTAATCTAGAATACAATATAGTTGTATCTTTAGCCAAATTAGCATAATAGTCTGAAATATAATTTAGACTTCCTAAAAATCTTTGTAATTGTTTTGTATCATTTATGACATCAGGAAATTTAGAAGCAAATTCAATACTTCTATCTATGGGAATAATTTTTCCTTGATCAATATTATGACCTAAAAATCTAACTTGGGTTTGAAATAATTTCATTTTTGGTGCAGATACCACCAAACCATTATGAATTATTAAATTTTTAAATATTTTTAAATGTTTAAAATGTTGTTCAATTGTTTTAGAAAATACTAAAACATCATCAATATACACAATTATAAATTCGGTGTATGGATTAAAAATATCATTCATAATATTTTGAAATTCAGAAGGAGCATTTTTTAATCCAAAAGGCATTACATTCCATTCATAATGTCCAAATGGGACAGTAAAGGCAGTCTTATACCTATCAGATTCACTAATTTGAATCTGCCAATATCCTGATTTCATGTCGAATTTAGAAAAGATTAAGGCTTCATTCAACCTATCTAATAAATCCTTTTTATTAGGAATTGGATATCTAATCCATTTTAACACTTTATTAAGTGACTTATAATTTATTACTAATCTAGGAACACCTCGTTCCTTTTCAGCTGCGTTATTCACATAGAAAGCAGTGCAGCTCCAAGGCGATTTAGATTTTCTAATCAATTTTTTCTCTAATAGAGAATTAATTTCATTTTTACATAATTCTAAATACTTTTGGTTTATTTGAGCCGGTCTAGCCTTAGTAGGGATTTGTTTTTCATCAAATTATCTACATAAGGTAAAGAAACAAAGTGTTTCTTTCTATTCCAAAAAGCATTAGGTAAATTATTACAAATTTCATTAGTAAATTGTTGCTCAATTAATTTAATTTGATTTTGAATATTACTCTTCTTAAGTTGTTCATTAATATTCAATATTTCTATTTCCTCTTTAAGAAAACATAATTTTTTTTCTTTATTTAAAAGAATATCCCTAACTTCATTAAGCATACGGGTCTGAGGATCTGTGATAAATTCAAATATAATTTATTTACCCTCTATCATGGTAGATATACCTGTTTGATCAATATTAATTATTGACATTATTTTATGAAGGAAAGGGGTTCCCAATATAATTCTATGGGTAAGACCTTTTACCATAATAAAAGAAGTAGGTAAACAAATATTTTGATTACAAATATAAGCATTCGATAATTTGTATTTAACTCTTAATTTATCTCCTCCTGCTTGGGTAAGAGATTGAGTGGTTTTTGAAAAATATTTAGTAGGAATTATTCCTTCTCTTAAGCAATTTAAATCCGCACCACTATCAATAAGTGCTATTTCATTTTCTAATATAAAATCTCTATTAATTGCAAGAGTTATTTTCACAAACCATTTTTGTGATGTGACCTGGTCTAAAAGATTTAAGTATCCTTTTAAATCATTATTACTGATAGAAGCAAGATCTTTTTCATTGTTGCTAGAAGTAGCTACATCTTGAATTTCTTTTAATTTAAGAGATTTTGTTTCTAACAAGGTCATTCTTGTAGATAGGGATTAATTATTTTGTTTAATTTGAGATATTTCAGATTTTAATAAGTTTATTTCTCTTATTAAATCATTAATAGAAACAGGTGTTTCTTTAACATTAGATTGTTGAAATCTATGTAAAACCTCACTTAATTGGCAAGGCGCTTCTACTATTAAAGGTGATTCCTCTTTAATTAAGGTTTTAAGAATTTTTTCTTTTAAATTAGGATCCTTAATTGATTCTATCATAGTTAAGGCTTTTTCTTGATCCGCATTAAGAACATTTAATCCATGCATGTCAACAATGGATTTCCAAGTAACTTAATTCGTTACTTAATTCATTACATTGACAATTATTATTGCTTTTATCTACTTCCTCTCCCCCGAAGAAGTTGTCTCTACTAATTCGAAATTTGCTTCATTAGAAGAATCTATTTCCTCTGCAGAATCAACAAGCATTATCTTTTTTAATTGTGAACGTAATTGTTCATCTTTTATTTCATTAAGGGCTTTCTTAGTCCAACATTGATTAGCATAATGGCCAATCTTACCACATTTTTGGCAACTTATCTCAAGCTTTTTGGCTTTTCTTTTTCCATTTTTAGGCATGAATGCTTTTCCTTTTGCTTAGGCTTAGCCTTATAATAACGCCTTTTATAATTCTTTTTATACGGATTTTCGTAATAAAGATTTATTTTTCTTATACACAATTTTATGTTTTTTATTTATTTTAAATTTTTTATCGTGCATTAATGATTTTCCTAGATCAAAGGCAAATTGTTCACAGAATTCACCTAATTGGTGCTTTTCTGATAACTTTTGCTTTTTTAATTGATTTTTTAGCTTAATGTCATTACACAAATCTAATCCTTCATTTATGAAACTACTAATTAATTGCCCATAAGTCAATTCAGAATAATTAATATTTATTCCATCATTCTTCATCCTTAAAGATTGCCGAACCTTTTCAGCAAAAAGATGAGAAAGGCCATCTATAAATTTAGATTTCCAATGGGTTGAATTAGGGTTTATTAATTGACAAATCCTAGATAAAAATGTATCTTTGTACCATCTAAAATGGGTTAAAGGTGGGCATCTTAGGTTTTGGAGAAGTGTATGCAACTTCTCGGCTATTGGAATAGTATTTCCTACAAAATGTTGTAGGATAGCAAGACACAATGCATACACTGCATCTTCTTCTCCAAGAGTGGCCATTGCACTACCTCGGTTCAATTTTAACCAATTTTTTATGATTTCTTATTTCTATTTTTTGAGGTTCAGTAAGATAACGATCCCACCATCCTCTTAATTGGCCAACAAAACCAGTTATAACAAAATTTGCTATGGCACTATCGCTATTGCCATGTCAGTTTACATACGATAGAATACATCATTATTCTATGTATTACATCTAATATTTGTTTGTCATTCAAGCCATCAATATTCCACTCATAAATGGCTTTTCCGTAATAAGAATTCTGAAACGGCTCAGGTTCTTCAAAAAGAAGATCTTGAGGCGAGGGTCTTTGATAGTAATATTTATCAAGAGGCTTAGGAGCATAAATTGGATTTAATTCACTAATATTATTATTAGTGTTTAAATCAGCAAACATATTAGTTAATTGATTAATCTCCTCATTCTCTTCGAGGATTCAGATTGAGTCTCAATCTCGGCCTCATCATTTTCGTAAGACTCATTCTCGATTTGATGTTCCTTCTTTAGAAAGAACACCGAGTTGTAAATCCCTCAATTTTTTTTTCTAATATATGAACAAACTCATTAGTATTATCCTCCGATTTAAATCCTTGAACCGGGATAGGAGGTTGAATCATAGGAACCTCTCGTTTGAACGAGATGAGGATGATTCTTCTTGGTTTACTTTATTAAATTGATTTAATTGATCAATTATTATTTTTTGTTGATCCATTTGTTTCTCAATTGTATCCTTAAGAGAATTCAACTCTTTCTCCAAGAATACAAATTGATCACCTAAAAAGATCAAATAAGTGTTTGTATAATTTTGGAATTTAATTAGAGTATTTAATTCTCTAATGGTTACTTGAACATTTTCAAGTCTATGCAAGCTACCATAGGCAGTGGCCTCAGTATCTTTATTTAAACAAAAGGCTTGTTCTGGTGGAAAAGGCGACTTCACCGTTTCCCCAATCTTAGTATTCCAAGTCCTTTGAATTACTAAAATTTCATTACTTATCTCATCTATATGATGATTTAAAACCATTTTACAAAGTATGTAAGCTTTTGATTTTTCTCTAAATACTCGTAATATTTATTTTTGAATTCCATTAATTCTTCGTGTGAGTATTTATTAAAATACCATTCACGAAACTCTTTATTGTCATCTTCTTGGAATTCCCTATTAAGAATTCCTCTTATATGACTTCCTGGCGAATAATCCATTATATATGAAAACTCATCTCTGATTGAGTAGGGGATTGCCTACTCTTGTTTTCAACTTTATTATAAATTCCTTTTTGAAATATTATTTTGACTTATTCTTATTTTTTCTACAGAAGATTCTTCTCTCTCTTGAGAGGTGGAAGCTCTAAAAGTCTCCTTAGGGAGAGTATAGAATTCACTAGGGGTGGAATACCTTGCCGACATTGACCTAGGTAATTTTATAGTTCTTTGAGAACTAAATTTAATTTCTACATCTCCTTTGGATGTTTGAATTATTTGATCTATCTGGTTATTTAATTTTGGTTCAGGTTCTATTTCCTGCGGAAGGGACCAAGTTGTAGGGAAATTTATTTCATTCCATTTAATTAACCTATTGGTTGCTATGTTCGAGTTTAATAAATTAGTTTGGACTACCGTAGTAGTTCCTGAAAATGATATTTGTTTTACTTTTGGATTTAAAGTGTGTAAAACCTTATAGTAAATCCTATAGCATATTGCTATTATTTCACTTCCTTGTTTAAAATTATAACCACTAGTATGAATGGTCAATAATTAATAGCATCAAATAAATTACTATCAGATAAAGATAGAGTCAAATTAGGAGATACATCAAAATAAACTGGTCCATGGCATAGACTAGTTTCAATTAAAGCTGCTAAAGAAGGCTTGAAGTCTCTACATCTACCATCTCTAACATATGCCATAATACTTGAATTAACCCCTAATAACGTTAAGGGTTTGAATGCAATTTGCACTAATCCTATATGGATAAATTTATAATTCCTAAAAGGAATCAAATCTTTTTTACTCAACAAATTAATTGTTTGAGTATTTTCGGATATTCTAATTGTTTGCTCTATGGTTTTAATAGCAAACCTAGATCACATATCAAACAATCAAATATTATAAATTTGATTCGAAGGAATAGATGGGATTACCCATTTGTTCAATTTATTCAAATTTTTAGGATATTCTACTAATTCTGCATTTTTTATTAATTCATCATGATGATCATTATCATCCATATTCATCATAAACTTGATATGGTTGGCCGAATAGTAGATTTCTTGCTAAGTATGATTTAGTAACTGAAAAAAATAAATGACATAAAAGTACAATTTTTTTGGTCATCTTTGCAAACGAGTTCTTCGTTCAACTATCAATCCGAAGGGATAGACGGAAGAAATCCAACGAACGAATTTCTCATTTAACTATCAACCCGAAGGGATAGACAGAATAAATTCCAAAATCAAAGATGGACGGAATATTTTTAGCAAAAATTTTCTTTTTTATTTTCATCATAAAAACATCCTTTCGCCATCCTCGGCATTCACGGCTTAAAAGATGAATTCTCAAGAAAACACTAAAAATATTTCCATTTTTACTCTTTTTTTTTTTTTACATACTTAGCTTAGTCTACATCTCCGACCAGCCACCACAATTTAGCTACTAAAGCACATTAAATATATACAAGAATAATAATTACAGAATATAATAAAACATGAATTAAGGTTAAGGAATAGGAATAGTACCTTGGACCAGCCCCAAATGGAGTAAGAGGCTCTGATACCACTTTTATGGAGAGATGGAGAGTGTATTTGTTGTGTGTGTGTGAGAGTGTAAGAGGCTTTGATATATATATATATATATATATATATATATATATATATATATATTCCCTTCGTCCCATGTGAATGTAAACCATTTTTTTGGACACAATAACTAAGAAATATTATTAAGATAATGAAAATGTGTGGTAAGAAATGAAGAGAGAGAATGAGTGGAGTTAATAGTAGGTTGGTTGAATAAATTGTATGGTGAAAAATGAAGAGAGAGAATGAGTGAGTGGGGTAGGGTGAATATAAAATAATAAATTTGTTTCCATTTTGGACAGTTTGCATTTACGTGGGACGGACCAAAATGGAAATAAGTTTGCATTCACGTGGGACGGAGGGAGTATATATTTATTCAAAATTTCAAATTCCTAATTATCAAAAAAAATAAAATAATTTTGCTGTGACCTTATCCATCCAGCGACATTACAAGTTTACAAAAACCCTAACCCTATCATATCTCTTTCATTTCCGCCGTTTGGTTTTCTATCCCTCTCTCTCTCGTCTTTCTCTCATCTCAATTCTCAACCCTAGAAATCAAATTGATTTTACATGGCGGCGCCTTGATTTCGACTCAGCTGTCCAACCACGGCACCACCATCGATCTGTACCGACGGCGCAGCTGTAACGGAAGTAATTAATCTACGACACAGATTTGTTTTTTCGTGCGAGATTGCAGAACATCATTACTCTGTTATTTTTCCTCTCAAATATCCAATAAAAGGTAATGATTTAATGAGATTTTGATGTTATTTTCTCAGTCTCTACCTCCAATCTACTCGTATTTTCAATTTTCTTACAATTTTGCATCTGAATTTAGTTATTAGGGTCTAAATCATGTTTATGTTTTTCTCTTTTGTTCCTCTATTTCAGTTAATTTGCTGTATGTCTGAATATTTTTATTTGAACTTTGTTTATGTAATCGTCCTATATTTTGGTTTCATGAAAAAAATAGTTGTTGCATGTTTTATCTTTAGAAAAAATATATAGTAGTGTAACTTGTGGAACCGATGGAACCGGACATGGACCAAACCATTGGTACCGGACCAATGTGACCGGTCCTGTAATGTAATGGTCTGGTCCTGCACCTGAATTTAGGCAGAACCGAACAATTGGTCTGGTCCTTTTTTTTTTTTTGAAATTTTGATAAAATCCGGACCAATCCGGATCGTGAACACCCCTACTACACACATGCACACACGTGAGCTAGGCCGGAGGTGGCTCCGGCGAAACCCCTTCAACGTGAGAGTAAGATTAGCTGTTCACAGAAATGGTAAATATGGAAACCCTAGAGAGAGAGAGAGCTTAGAGAGGAGAGAGAGACATACCATGCAAATGAGCTATTTTCTTAGTTTATACTCTCAAGCCCCCATGTGCCTTGCACATGGGGGACACTTGTCAATCATCTACCAAGGTTCCTCAACCAACCTCAAACTTAGTGGGATTTCACTGTTCACCTTGTCAAATCAAGCTACAGTTAACTGCTTCGTCGCAGTGCGGGATCACGTTTCTAGTAAGCCGCAGGCGACAATCTCCAACTGGGCGGTCCACATTCATAGTGCGACCTACCTTAACTATGTCGACAACGCTACTTCCTGCCCTCGGCTCGTATCTGCTCGTTCGCTTCTCCAGGGTATCAATCTCGTCCTACTTACTCCCATATGTCGCGGTGCGGGGTTGACCTATCTCGCACGCCTCTTCCCGCCCCAGGCCCCCCTTATGGCCCACATATACATACTTGGCCCATTTCTACAAGCGCTAGGCCCATTAAGGGATGCTGGGCCCACTTGGGCCCAATCCTATTTTTCAATATCGCATCAGAAGCCCCCAATTTCGAGACCTGGATTATTCATGATCCAGGCGAGAAATTTACTAAGTCGCTCAAAATTTTTCATCTCGCTACCTCCCTTCAAGGAGCGAGATAGGGGCATTCCCTTACACCTACGCAGCCACGTGTCAGCTCAGGGTTGATGGGTCTGGGCGGTTCGTCAGAGCCATACACAGTCTCGATTTCCGGGCCCCTCCTTAAATAACCACATTAAAAGGGGAGGGAATTTCAAAATTCGAACCAACATTTATTTTCTAGGAACCTCCGAATGCCCCTTCGTCTCCACAACGCCTCTTCGTCTCCACTACACTAAGGTCAGTCCCAAGCTCCTCACTTTTCACTTTTCAGTTACTCAGCCTTCGAATTTTCTATGTTTCTTCGGTGAGCCATTTCTTGATAAACCCTTTTTTTCTCTCTAATTTCACCATTTCCACCATTTGTTTTCACTATTTCCTTGATCTACTCACGTTTACGGTTGAAAACCTTCGATTTGGGGTCCCCAGGTGCATTTCTGGCAATTTTCTTTGCATCCTTGAAGTTTTCGGCCAAACTCCGGCCAAGTTCATCATTTTCGTCCGTTTCTTCAAACTTTCCCAGGTACTTACTTGATTTCCCGCATTTTCCTAAATTTCCGCTTTTTACTTCTATTTTTGTTATCTCGCATTATGGCGAGAACCAAGTGTTGTGCTAGGGCCATTAGATTTGGCCAAAGTCTGAACACGGGGGAATACTATAGGGTTGAAATAGGGGTATGGGCTAGGATCCCGCGCGAGGACCTCAATACTATGCTCATGCGCCATGATGCGGAGGCCGCCGTTCTGGATGCCTTAGAAATTAGGGGTCCCCCCTTCTTGCACAAATCTACCCCCATGCAAACTTTCCATAACACTTTTGAGTTATGCTCGCACATTTGTGCTTTTTACCGTTCCCGCTTTGATTCTAATTTTTCTGACACTGACTATCCCGCAGCCCCAAATTTACGTAGTCGTCGCTTCTATAAACAGGTTCTTTCCAGCTCCAGCGAAAGGAGCGAGATGTCTTCTACTAACTCCACATCCAGCCACGATGTCTCAGATACTCTTGCCGCGGAAGCATCATCCCAAGCCCAGGTTTCTTCTGAACAACCACTTGTTACCGCTGTGGCGACAACCAGCACTTCTTCTTCTAACTTTCAAACCCCTTTGCATGCTAAATTCGATATCAACCATAATGTTTACCGCATCGAGCCTTATAATGGCGACCTAAACCTTGTCATCATGCAACAACGAACGGACGGGGTTGTTGCATACGTCTCACAGTTGGAAGCCGGGCTTAGGTTTCCCTTAGACCCATTTATCTGCGCTTTCCTTCACCAAGCTCAAGCCGCTATAGTAGACCTTCACCCCAATGTTTTCCGCGTTCTGGTCAGTTATATTGTCATATGTAGGGCCTTGAAATACGAGCCTTCTCTCACTCTTTTTGTTCATTTTTTTGACGGTTACACCGCCGTCTCCCAGCGAGAAGGTGTAACCGAGAAACGTTTGTCTATCAAATATGGAAAGCCCAAGATCCTTACTGCCCTTCCCGGCAAAGTACATAACTGGCAATCCAAGTCGCTGTTTATAACTTCTCGCATTGGGTGGTCGTATTCCGGCGGCAATTTAAGAGAGATTATTCCAAAAATTGAAACCAAAATGGCCTTAGTTTCTGGGGATACTCGCCTTAAGGAACGAATCCTTAAATTCCTTGCTGATGCATCTGATATTGGCCTTGCCCTATTTTCGTGGCGAGAAATTCTTTCCAGCCCATCTCTTCTGCGGGAATTTGGCTTCCCTGATTTTTCTTTCCCGACTGATGAATCCCACATAACAATCGTTCACACTCCTTATCCCTGTTGGGACATCCACTCTAAGGATTGCTTTGGCTCGGAATGTGAACCTTGCCAGCGAGAAGATCACTGTTGTAAAGCTATGTATGAAATATACAGTATGAATTCTCGCCTTCAACTCTATTTTGTTTACTTAAAGCATTTAAATCACCTATTCCAGGCATTCAAACAACTTTTCCTTTTGATTTTCGCAGAATTCAGAAACATGTCGCTAGCCCAACGCCGAGATGCTCTTGCCAACATGGATGGCCGCCGCAAAAGGCTGGCTGATACCCGGCAAGTAGCCCTTAGCCAATCTGCCGAGAAGGCCATCCCGATCTCAGTTCATGGAGATGATTCAGATGCAATTGCCAAAGAGAAAGTTGTTGCTGCCACGGAGAAAGTCGCTGGTAAATCCATTGCTAGTCATTCCCATAAACCCCCTAAACCAAAGACCCAGGCACGAGGAACTGGCCTCCACTTAAGAGATGAAGAGGAGCTTGAAGGCGAGATTGCCCAAGATCAAGAAATGAATCCCCCAGGAACTGATGTCGCTGCGACTACTGAATCCCTTGAGCAAATCCAAAGTCCATCTTCCCGCCCACTGAAGCGATCTCGCCCTACTGACGGCACTCCTTCTGAGCACACCGGCCCCATTTCCGCTGGTACCGGTCCTTCTGATCCTCATGTCGCAAGCTGGTTCAAACCCGGCTTTCAGATGCCTATTGATGAAGCTAGCCTGCTGGAACTTAGCCGCGAAATCGGTGACGTTCCCGAACTTCCTGACTTGGATGTTTGCTCTGCCAATCAGGACTACAATATGCTCGGCGGCGGCATCATTCAACGATCTTGTGTGCCGCAGAGGGTTAGAGAGTATGAAAACCTCAATGAAGACTATGTTGCGAATGATGCAAGCTTTCATCTCGCCGGGGTAAGTTATATTTTGCCGCCTTACTTTCATTTCATTTCTCACTTTCTCCTAACTATATCTCCTATCTTCAACAGATTTCGAGCATTCTTTATGGCTTGAGGAATCGATGCAGCAAGGCTTCTATTGAGTTGGAAAACCGCAAGAAAGATCTCAAGCGAGTTCGGTCTGAGAGGGAGAAGATTAAGAAGAAATTTCAGGATCGGGAACAATACATTGCCGCTCTTCAAGAGGAAAAGGCTAAGCTCGCGCAGACTGCAAAAGATCTTTGCCGCTAGATGGAGGCACAAAAGCTCAAATTTGAAGAGCAACACAAGCTTTTGGCAGCAGACTTGGCGGCCACTGTAAAAAATGATCTTAACAACAAAACTGTGATTGCACAACTTCAATCTACCATAACCGAAAACAAAAACAAAGCTGAGGTGGAGGCGATGGACCTATACGACAAAGCTCTTATTCACTGCATGCGTGCTGCGGCGGCAAGTTCTTGCGACATTCCATCTATAACCCATGACTTGATTGCTAAATGCGGTTCTGAAACCATTTATAGCGATTTTTGTCGCTTGGGTCATAGCTTGGTACCATACGATAATGATGAGCTCGCAGAACTAGCCGCAGAAGATCAGCTCCTTGGTAAACCTGCTTGGAAAGTTCCTGCTTTAGCCAATCCTGATGCCCTTACCCTCTGGACCGACCTGATCAGCGAGAAAGCACAAGCTCATAGGCAAGCTAAGGATGCCGCCCAAGCCGCGAGATCTACTCAAGCCACACCAAACTCTCCAGCTACCTCTGGCGACAACCATAATGGTCCCGCTCTTTGATTAACTTCTTAAAACAATGTTTCATTTGGATTGGAATTTGGGGTCTGTACTAAACAATTTACTTTTCCGCTCTTAAACTTTAATTTTGCTGCTCTGGATGTCACCCGTTTGTGACTTAACATTAACGGTTCACTTTTTGGGAAGCTGCGGTATGCGGTTTCTATGCTTGTCTTAACAATCTTTTTGAATGTCGCGGTTTGCGACTTTATCTTTATGATTTATCTCTACTTGTCACTACTTTGTTATTTTGCTTTGATAGTTCATCAAAGAGTTACTTAGCCCAACTCATCTATATATATACTACTCCCTTCAAAAGAGTGAGGCTTGTCTTTAGGCAGCCTTACTCCTTCATTATGATCCCTGCTTTATCATGTTGTCATTTATCATACGTGTATGTAATAGTCTCGCGCGACTTTTAAAAACTTATTTTCCAAAATGTTTCGAACTTCAATGGATCTCTTCGAAATTACTCTTATCAACTTTCTTGATCGTGCTTGTTTGTCGCCATTTATTTACCTGAATGTCGCTACATAGCGATTTTACTTTAATATTTTAGCTTTTTCGCTTATCCTTTCGCTTTGTTTGCCATAATTTGCCTTTTAAAGTTCCAACTTCTTCATGTCGCTATTGTTACTTTGCTTCGATAGTTTATCGAAGATTCCTTTACCATCACTTACCTGTACACATACTACTCCCTTCAAAAGAGTGAGGCTTGTCTTTAGGCAGCCTTACTCCATTGCTAGGATTGTATGTGGCAACATTGAGCGGCCTAATCCTATGGCCGAAAACATTCCTTATCTCGAATTACTACCAAGTCGCATACGTGCCTGACATCATCGAGCCAGGACTTTTCTCGCCATAAACCAAACAGCTTCATTCTCGCCTGACATTGTTCAGGCTAGAGTCTTATCAATTTTGTCGCACCAACAGTTCGGGATGTAAGCCCTTCGGACAGTTCGGGATGTAAGCCCTTCTTTAGCGGCACCCCTTCTTGTCGCCCTCTTCAAGCTTTTGCGGCAACACTTCTTGTCACCTCTTCAAGCTTTAGCGGCAACACTTCTTGTCACCTCTTCAAGCTTTTGCGGCAACACTTCTTGTCACCTCTTCAAGCTTTTGCGGAAACACTTCTTGACACCTCTTCAAGCTTTAGCGGCAACAATTCGTGTCACCTCTTCAAGCTTTTGCGGCAACACTTCTTGTCACTTCTTCAAGCTTTTGCGGCAACACTTCTTGTCACCTCTTCAAGCTTTAGCGGCAACACTTCTTGTCACCTCTTCAAGCTTTTGCGGCAACACTTCTTGCCGCCAATCCATGAAACAGAAAATAATGTTGTTAGAATTTCACAAGAATATAATCATGCTTCCACACATTTCGATAGAACATCTCGCCACCATTTCTATCATATATACAAATTACATGCCGCCAGATCAGCAAATTTTACATAACTTTTTCTCTCCATGCGACAAACAAAAAACTAGATAAATTACAAGAAAAAGTTATGCAACTTTTGTTATCTAGGGAAACAAACAAAAAGAAATGGAACCGAGAACGCGGCGGCTTCATTGATAGAACTGTTTGAGGTGATCAACGCTCCAAGCATTCCTCAATTCCTCCCCATCTTGCTTCCTCAATCGATATGTCCCTTCTCGCACAACACTTGACACTTGGAACGGGCCTTCCCATTTCTCGTTTAGCTTGGTATACCCCGGCTTGGCTCCAGTTACTTCCACACTCCTCATAACCCAATCTCCGACATTAAAAGATCTTTTGTTAACTCGCTTATCATGCTGGGCTTTCATCTTCTGCTTATAGTTGATCATCCTCATTCTCGCATACATCCTCCTTTCATCAATCAAATTCAAATCATTGCACCTCCTTTGCCCGTTTCTCGCTTCATCATAGTTAGCCACCCTATAAGTCGACAAGGCCATCTCAGCAGGCGCCATGGCCTCTGATCCATAAGTAAGGGCAAAAGCAGTTTCTCCTGTTGAGCCCTTGTTTGTTGTTCTCACGTACCACAAAGCTATTGGCAGCTCATCCAGCCAGGCTCCCCCTCTTCCTTCCAAGTTCTTGCGCAAGGCGACAAGGATTTGCTTGTTTGCCGCCTCGGCATGCCCATTACACTGCGGCCTATAAACTGCCGACATCCAGTGCTTAACATTCACCCTTTCGCATTCCGCAGAAAATTTCTTCCCGAATTGTGTGCCATGATCTGAAATGATTGCTCTTGGAACCCCATATCTACACCAAATATTCTCCTGCACAAACTTAATCACTTGGTCCTCACTGATCGTCGCCAAAGCTTTCACCTCAGTCCATTTAGTAAAGTAATCTACGGCGACAACCACGTGCTGACAACCACCTTTGGCTTTTGGAAAAGGGCCTATCAAGTCAATCCCCCACATGTCGAAAGGCCAAGTCGGCACTACGGGAGTCTGTTCTGTTGCTGGCTGGCGGGGAATGTTACCAAGCCTCTGGCACTTCTCGCATCTCTTGACATACACCTCGACATCTTTTCTCAAGCTCGGCCAATAATACCCGTGAAACAAAACTTTATCTGCAAGAGTTCTCGCTCCAGGATGGCCTCCACACACAACTTCGTGAATCTCAAACAATACCCTTTGCACCATGCTCGGCTCAATACATCTTAACAACGGCTTCGAGAAAGATTTCCGGTACAGCACGCCATCTTGTACTGTAAACCGCGGGGAAGTCACCTTTATCAATCTCGCTTTCTCTTCATCTTGCGGCAACTCCTCCTTTTCTAAAAAATCTTTCATCTCCACCACCCAATTCTTCTCGACCTTGACAATCTCTAAAACTAGTGGCCTGTCAATTGCCGGTATATCCACAAATTCAATCGAAGGCTCACTAGTCGAGCTTTGCCCCTCGGATCCCGCCGATCTGCTTAACTCATCAGCCCGCGAATTCTCAGTTCGGTCAATCTGTACCAACTCCCAAAACTCGAACCCCTTCAACACATTTCTCGCCAAATTACAATATTTCATCAAAACAGAGTTAAAAACTCCATACTCGCCCTTTATTTGATTAACAATCAGCTGGGAGTCAAAATGGATCACGATTTTAGTTAGCCCGATGTCTCTCGCCAACTCAATCCCGGCAATCAATGCCTCATACTCTGCCTGATTATTGGAGACATTAAATTTGAACCGTAACGCCTTCTCATACTTAATCTCCTCATCTGGCGAGATAACAGTGATTCCCGCTCCACCTTTATCTTTGGACGACGAACCGTCAACATGCAAAATCCAACAGTCTAGCGGCCTCTCCCTTTCTTCAATCAAACTGGGTGCAACTTTCTTTGCCGCTCTCTTCTTGACTACATCTTCCATCAACTTGGCCTGGGATCCCGTAAAGGATGTTTCCACAATAAAATCAGCCAATGCATGCGCCTTGATAGCCCGGCGAGACTCATATCTCAAATCAAACTCAGTCAACTCAATCGACCATTTCAGCAACCTTCCTGCGGCATCTGGCTGTTGTAAAATATTTCTTAACGGGGCGTCACTCAATACGACAATGGTGTGCGCGACAAAATAAGCTCTCAATTTCCACGCGGCAATAACCAAAGCGTATGCCAGCTTCTCGGCATTAAAGTATCTTGCTTCAATCTCACTTAATGCCTTCGATACGTAATATATCGCCCTCTGAGTACTCCCTTCCTCTCTTACCAACACTGCGGCTACAGCATAATCTGAGGCCGCCAAATCTACAAACAGCTCTTCTCCGTAAATGGGACTGCACAGCAGTGGCGGCTTTCCCAAATAAATTTTCATTTGCTCGAAAGCGGCATCACACTCGGCATCCCAAACAAAACTCTTCACTCCTTTCAAAACTTTGAAAAACGGCAAACACTTTTCCGCCAACCTCGAAATGAATCTTCCTAAAGCAATGATCCTCCCATTCAACCTTTGAATCTCGCGAATCGTCTTGTGAGGCAACATATCTAATAACGCCTGGATTTTCTCTGGGTTAGCCTTAATCCCGCGTCGGTTTACCAAGAAACCCAAAAACTTTCCCGACGTTACCCCAAACGTGCACTTACTGGGGTTCAACTTCATCGAATTCCTTCTCAAATTTTCAAAAGTTTCTGCGAGATCCAAGACATGGTCATTCTCTCTGGTTTTTATTACCATATCATCAATATATGCTTCCAAATTCTACCCAATCTGTGATTTGAAAACTTCATTCACCATTCTCTGATATGTCGCTCCAGCATTCTTTAGCCCAAACGGCATCATCTTATAACAAAAATTTCCTTTCGGCGTCTGGAAAGCTGTTTTTGCCTTGTCCTCCTCGGCCATTTTGATTTGATGGTAGCCGGAATACGCATCAATGAAACTAAAAACTCGGTGGCCTGCAATTGAGTCAACCAACTTATCAATCTTAGGCAGCGGGTAGCAATCCTTAGGGCAGGAGGAATTCAGATCTGTGAAGTCGATGCACATCCTCCACTTCTTATTCGATTTCAAGACCATGACTGGGCATGCTAACCACACAGGATACTGGATCTGCTCTATGTTTCCCGCTTTCACCAATTTGTCTACTTCCTCCAAAACCGCCTTTTCTTTCTTCGGCGATAAATGTCTAACCTTTTGCTTGAATGGCTCAACGTTTGGGTCGGCATTCAGGCAATGCATGGCGACATTCTCGTCAATGCCCCTCATATCTTCTGGTCGCCACACGAACATATCCAAATTCTCCTTCAAAAATTCCACTAAACGTTCCCGCTCATCTCGGAACAATTGCTTTCCAATCTTAACCTTTTGCTCTGGGAAATAGCAATTTATTTCAACCTCTTCCAACTCTTCGCCGGCCTGAATCTCAGGTTCATCCCGCGTCTGCAAGGTTTCGACTTTGATCCTTTTCCGCTTCTTGCTAACGGGATCCTTGGTGGGAACCAGCTTCTGAGGGTCAACAAACTCATTTCCTGTAGGCTGCCCATCGGGATTCTCTACTTCAATCATTTCACAATCCTCCTCAGATTCACTATCAACAATTTCTTCAAACACAATCTCCTCTATTCTACCCATCTGGACGAACTGAACAACTCTAGCATAACTCCAACTCGAAGCCACATTCAAGATCTCTACTCCCAAATTAATCTCGCTGCTGACCTCATGCTCGGAACTCACATGCTCAGGCTCTCGTAAGTTGACCACTTCCCTTTCTCGCGCTTTTTCTGACTCGACCAATCTGGCCTCAGATACTTCACTAGCAACTTCAATAATCCCGATTTCCACATTATCTGGGATCCCGCTTGTCCCTGCGACCATCATTGTTGTGCCATTCTTCATACTCTCAGTCATCACCCATTCGAAATCCTCATCCACCATCTCAACCACATTAATCCTCAATTGGCGAGAATCAGAATTTGTTGTCAATGAGCTGGTAGATGCCCCCTTGGCCTTCATCATTTCCTTCTTCTTTCTCGCCACTGTAATTGCCTCACTTTTTAAGCAACCCACACCCCTGGAAGTCGGATACTTCACCCTTTGATGCGGAATGGACAGAACCATTTCAAAGCTTAACATGAAAGGGATCTCGACAATTGCATTATAGGGGGAAACTAAGTCAATCACCATAAACTCTACATTCTCACTTCTCGCCATTTCACCCTCACCAATATCTACCTCCAACATGATTGTCCCCTTCACCTTAACCGAATGATTGGTGAATCCCTCTAGAAATCCTTTATAAGGCACCAAATTCGCGTCAATGTAATTCATCCTCTTAAAAGCATCATAATACAAGACATTTCGACTGGCTCCCGAATCCACCATCACCCTTTGAACAACGCTATTTCCCGGAAAAATAGTTATAATCACTGGCTGGCTCCCATGATTCTTTGTTGCGGCCAACTCACTCCTAGAAAAGCAAATCACCCTGTCCTCGCTAGCGACAAACTTAGGGATATCGAAACTGTGCGACAACATCATAATTTGATTATCCAACTGGGCCACGCTGGGTAATGGATCTTGAATAACATCAACTATATTTCACTCCCGAGTTCTATCCTACATGTCCCCTTCATCTCGCCGGGTATCTCGCTCCAGATACTGTTTGAACTTGCCCTTATTGATCTCACCCTGAATTACCCTTCTTAAATTGTAACAATCCTCCGTCACATGACCCTTATCCTTGTGATACTCGCAATAACTGCTTTGGTCTCTGGCCATGTAAGTTCCTTCCTCGATGGCAAAAGGTGCAGGCAAATCCTCCTTCCTCAAAATCTCGGTTATGGTGGTATTCAACCTGTCGTACTTGAAAACTCTCCTCTGATTCTGACCACCACTACGATTGGTTCCACTGCCCCCAGCTCTATTCCCGCTGCGACCTCCTTGTCCACCCTTACTTTCATCTTTCACCAGATCAATTCTTTCCTTGACCCTCTTCTTTCCGGAACCGGTGGCCAAGTGGGCGACCTCCACTACTAATTCTTTACCGCCGCTACAATATGCTCTTACTCTTTCATACAATTCGCCAGTTGTCTTCGGCAACCTCATACAAAACTCCTGCTTGAAATGCCCGGGCAACAAACCCGAATTATATAGCATAATAATCTCGCCCTTGCTAACATCAGCAATCCGATTTGCAACGCCCATAAATCTGTCAGTAAAAACTGATATATCCTCCCCTTCATTCTGTTTCAAGCTGCACAATTCAGTCTTTTGCGCGGGCTGGGCTCCTGACCCACTGAATCTCGCTAAAAACTTAGCCTTAAGATCCTGATACCCGAGAACCAATTCCGCTGGCTGGGCCAAAAACCACTCCAATGCGTGATCAGCAAGAGTGCTTGCAAACGCCTTACAGATCACAGCTTCATTCTCCGTTAATAGCGACAATGTAACCTCAAACCTGCTAATGTGAGTGTTCGCCCTTGAATTTCCAAAATAACTTGGCAGGTTTGGCATACGAAATGAAGGGTCAGGAGCGGCAACCTGAATACTTTTCACGAACGGAGCCAAGTAAGAACCCTTTAATTCGGCGGACTTAGTTCCTGCCTCAAATTCTTTGATCTTCCGGGCCATCTCGGCCATCTCAGCTTTCCACTTATCTTCCTCATCTTTCTTTGCCTTCATCAATTCGGCGGCTTTAGCCATCTCGGCGGCTTTCAAAGCCTCAGCAACCTTAATTGCTTCCGCAATATCTGCGGCTTTCTTTGCCTTTTCTCTCTCCTTTTCCCAATCCTTTCTTTCCCGCCGCCGACGATCTTTATCGCGCGGCAACACCTCCTCTTGGCGAGCTCTATCAGACTGCCTGGACCTTTGCGACCTTTCCTCCCTGTAGGTACCATCATCTGAGTATCTCGAACGACTAGGCACATAATCCCTGTCCGCTGTTGATCCTTCATCACTTTCATATTCATAATAATAGGATTCATCACGTGAGTTTCCCGATTTGTGATATATCCTCATCCTCCTCCCTTCCTCACGCTCTGGATCCTTTCTCTTGCCGGCAGCTCCCTCAGATCTCGCCTTGGTAACATCTCTCCTTCTATGATCTCTGGCTGTATCCTTTGGCGGCGGCATATCCTTCGCCCGTCTATCATCTCTCTGAGCCACACTCTGACTAACATCCCGATCTTCTCCTTGAGCCCTTCCCGCCGACATCTTAGGCGGGATCTCTGTGGGGGCATAACCCATCTTTCTTAGCCTCTCATTATTTGCGAGAACTTTCCTCAATTGGCTAGCTGTCGCTCTTGCCTCCTCAGTCCTCAATGGAACGGGATTCTGCTCACCAGTTTTCCCTTTATTCTTTTCAACCCTCTCTCTTTCTTCCCGCCTCCGGATACTCCTGATTGCCGAATCGGTCTCAGAAGTATGTACCTCGCCTTCCCGCGCAGTCCTCGATCTGGTCCTGCGGGCATCCTTCTAGTTGGGGGTCTCCAGCACCGGATTCTGGGTAACTTTCGCCTGAGTATCCTTTTCTTGCACCATTCCGGTCACTTTCTGGGCTCACAATCCAAATACTAACCAAATCAAACAACCACAAACGCCTGCAGCAGGCCTGGAGACAGATTCCTAGGCCAAGAAACACGAAACTTACGTACAGAAAAAACCCTAACACCCCCCAACGCCTTCAAACGAAGCACAGAAACCCAACAAACTTTCGCCAATCAACCAAAAGAAGAAATTTCAGGTCCCGGCAACGGAACCAACTGATGCTGCCATTAAAAATGATTGCACAGGAACTGAATCTAGCTAGAAGGATGCTCCGGCTGCTTCCCTCTTCGGTTGATCTCCTACACACATGCACACACGTGAGCTAGGCCGGGGGTGGCTCCGGCGAAACCCCTCCGGCGTGAGAGTAAGATTAGCTGTTCACAGAAATGGTAAATATGGAAACCCGAGAGAGAGAGAGCTTAGAGAGGAGAGAGAGACATACCATGAAAATGAGCTATTTTCTTAGTTTATACTCTCAAGCCCCCATGTGCCTTGCACATGGGGGACACTTGTCAATCATCTACCAAGGGTCCTCAACCAACCTCAAACTTAGTGGGATTTCACTGTTCACCTTGTCGAATCAAGCTACAGTTAACTGCTTCGTCGCGATGCGGGATCACGTTTCTAGTAAGCCGCAGGCGACAATCTCCAACTGGGCGGTCCACATTCATAGTGCGACCTACCTTAACTATGTCGACAACGCTACTTCCCGCCCTCGGCTCGTATCTGCTCGTTCGCTTCTCCAGGGTATCAATCTCGTCCTACATACTCCCATATGTCGCGGTGCGGGGTTGACCTATCTCGCACGCCTCTTCCCGCCCCAGGCCCCCCTTATGGCCCACATATACATACTTGGCCCATTTCTACAAGCGCTAGGCCCATTAAGGGATGCTGGGCCCACTTGCCCACTTGGGCCCAATCCTATTTTTAATATCGCATCACATCTTCAACAATTTAATGCAAAAATTGCAATATTGCTCTCTAAATTGATGCAATTATGGCACCAAATATCTCGTCATAACCAACCAGCTTACTTCACGTCTTGCTCCAAAAAAAAAAATCTGACTATTTTATATACTATCATTCTGTTTCATTAAAATATTTTATTAAACATTTTTATTTACTTAAATAATAGGGAATTTGTCCCATAAGTTCCTTTTGGAACAAATCACTTCTCACTAAGTTTCTCATTGTATTAAAATGCCCCATAAGTTCTCATGTTGTATTATGTGTAATACAATATTTAGTTATGCAGTAGTTTAAAATCATAATACTGCATCCGCACCACCGCCTCCGCCACAGCCCAGCTTCGCCGCCGCCGTCTGCTATCGCCGCATGCCGGATACCGGTCAATTTTCGCCGGAATCCGGTCAATTTTCACCGGAATCCGGCCGCTAATCGCCGGAATCTCGCCGGAGGTCGGAATCTGGTCGCCGGACAATGGGCTTCGGACTCCGGTCACCGGCGGCCGCCGGAATGCAGTATTATGGCCTTAATTGATGTTGTATTTTCGAAACATAATACAACATCATAATACAACATGGGGAAGGAACTTATCGGGCATTATGAAACTTTTTTAGAACTTATCGGGCATAGTCCCTAAATAATATTACGTATGTTAAAACCTTTTTATATATATATATACATATATATATATATATATATATATATATATATATATATATATATATATATATATATATATATATAGAGAGAGAGAGAGAGAGAGAGAGAGTTGGTCTTATAAAAAACGCGTTTTTTTTTAAGATTAAAAAAAATTATTTTTACACTGGCACTTGTAAGTACCCAAATCCGGATCGTCCAAATCCGTCAGAAAGTTAACCGAAATCCGTTAACTGGCCCGCTCCAGGTTAACCGAAACTCGTTAAACTCCCCGTTGTTGTGCCAACGAGACGTCCCGGGATCGCCCGTGCATCCCGACGTCGAACCGTACTTAGCACGTGACATCTCACGTAAAAGTATGGCTTTCCACAAAACGCATTTTAGGCACTTTCCGGGCGTTTCGGACATTTCCCGTTGTTATTTTTAAAAAACGGACAAAACCGGGACCGGACAAAATCCCACATGGTGGTGACTCGAGAGGGGCACGTGGCGGCCATGCCACCGCCCACACATCACCCTTCAATCAATTTCGGAGGAAAAGACCAAAATGCCCCCTGGTTTGCAAGCCAAGTCCGGTCGGACTCACTTTGTGCACTTTTCCCGAAATTGCCCGGCAAGTCCCCCAGTTTCCAAAATTCCCAAAACCCACGAAATTCGGTCAAGTCCGGTGGGACTCCTACCTGCAATTTTCACCCTATAAATAGAAGTTCTTTGTCGAAGGCAAGAAAGAGGATTTTTCACACCAAAAATCACCACCCCACGGTCCAAACTGGTTTTCACCCTTCCCGAGCTCCCGTTTTGTCTCGATTCGCGTGAAACCTTCGTATTTCGATCAAATACGCACCCTACAACTTCGAAACAACCTTTCGAATCACTTTCCGTGTCCCGTACACACCTCCCGAGCCAAAGGAGTCGACCCTAGTCATAGGTATAACTCCCTCTCTCTGAATCTTCCGTTCCGTCTCGGTTTATGCGCCAGTCGCTATAACTGTTTCGAACGTCATTATCAAAATGTAGACGCCTCCGTCTAACGGGGTCCGATACGTTTTAGCTCCTCGATCCTCTTCTCTTTCCGTAAGAGAAGTAATCACGGGTTAAAACGGCGTTCGGCCCGTTCCGTTTACTTTCATGTCATTTACAATTCCGAGCCGTTTGGCCTCGTTGATCGTCATTTACAATTCCGAGCCGTTTGGCCTCGTTGATCGTCATTTACAATTCCGAGCCGTTTGGCCTCGTTGATCGTCATTTACAATTCCGAGCCGTTTGGCCTCGTTGATCGTCATTTACGAATCCGGATCGTTTGATTCCGTTGACACCGCTTTAAATCTTTGTCATTTACAAGTCCGATCCGTTTGGATTGTGATAGTATTTACTTTTCAAAAGTCCGAGTCGCAACCCGATTCGTTGATCGCATATCATTTAATACGCATTTTTCCCGTAAAAATCGTTAACAATGTAATGCCCGGTTCAAAACCGGAGTTCGTCCGTCGAACTCTCTTTCAAAACGCGCGAAGTGACGTTCGGCCTCCGAATGCTCATCTTCAAACTCAAAGTCAAAGCCGCCATTTGATACTTAAAATCATTTAATACGCTTTTTCCCGTAAAAATCGTTAACAATGACTCGTATGGCTCAAAATCGACGTTTGCCACGCAAACGCTCATTTCAAACTCAAAGTCGACGTTTGCCACGCAAACGCTCATTTCAAACTCAAAACCGACGTTTGTCATTCAAACGCTCGTCTTTTCAAAAGTCACCTAATCAACGTTTGTCATTCAAACCAAGATTAAGCTTGTCATTCAAGCCCCCATTTCAAAACACACACACACACACACACGATTTCGAGAAAGGTAGAAAGACTCGTCATGCGAGGCGTTTCGGGCGATCTCGTAATACTCTACCCGAAACGTAACCTGACCTCCGAACCTAACAATCTCTGGTACTAAAAGCTTTTTACTCGTTTTTGCTGCCAATAAAAATGATCCCCTTTTTCAAAGCCTTTTCCTAAGTTATTGCTACCAATAAAAACGACACCTTTTCACAAATAGCCGTTTCTCAACGTTTTGGGCTCAAAATACAAAAACCGCGTGGCGACTCCTCATTCTGCTCCTTCCCGTGAAGCGAGGTCTCAGACACCAACCCCCCGCGAAAGACAACCGCCTTTTCCTCACACCGGCACTCTTTTACACTAGCACTGGCACTTTGGTACACATGCATTGGCACTTTGTTACACATGCACTGGCACTGAGTTTCTGGACAAAAGGAGCGATCGTGCACATCCTTGGGGCGATCGCGCGGTGCCGTTCGATGGAAATGGGGCGATCGCGCCCTGGGAAGTGGTCATTTTTTTTAATCTAGAATTTAGGAAAAAAATTATGCACATGAAATTTTAAGATTTGTTATTGATGTACTATTAAAAATAATAGCATGAACAAAATTTTTATTTTCATTAAATATATACTCCCTCCGTCCCGGAACAATCTTCACACTTTCCCTTTTGGGCGTCCCAAAACTTACTTCACACATTTAAAACTTACCTAAAATGGAAAGGAATCTTTACTATTCCCTCCACTCATTCTCTCTCCTACATTATTTTAATACTCACAACACCATTATAATTTACTATTCTCTCCACTCATTCTCTCTCCTATTTTATTTTCACACTCACAACACTTTCAATATAATACTCCCTCCTTAAAACCAGTGCAAACAGTGTTTGTGAACCAAGTTTCGGGACGGAGGGAGTATATTTACTAATATGAATTATTATTTGAAGTTTAATTAATTTTTTTAAAAAAGGTTGAACTAATTTGATGAGCCCGTACCTTTCATACCGGGCCTAAGCTCGATCTGTTTCAAACATCAAGTATGATGTGGTATATCCAAAGACAGCGGGAACCAATACCGCGATCACAAATACCGTCAGCAAGATGACCAAGCCAGCCATGATCATGATTATCCAATAACGCGTTGACCATGTTGACCGCGGTCTCATACCAGACTCCCGATTTTCTCAATAGACTCCCGATTAAAGTCAAAACTAGTCAGACACGGGGCCGTACCTACTCTGACATCAAGGACAGACTTATCGCCATCGCATTAAGTGGTGGCTCAGGCGCATATCATGGGCGTAATGTGTCGCACCAACTGTCGCCTGCTTCACCTATCCTTCTCCAATCAAATACATCCATTTGCAGTAAATCTCACTTTATTGTATGAATCAAACAGTCGCGGACACGTGTAATAAGTCAAAAAACAAACCTCTCATCCAGGGATGACGTCATCAACAGCTCTCTCATACTATATATACAATCTCTTGTCCCTAAGGACAAGATAAGTAAAAAATCATCATTGTAAGCCACATTGTCTAAATCGTATCACACAACACCCTAATACATTCAAATTCTTATTCTAAGTTATAAATCCTTAGAGATCTTACTCTCACACCCGAGGGCATGAGTTGGATTAAACTTTGACTTGATATCTAACGGTGCTCATTGTCTTTGTTGTGTTATTGATACAACCATCGCATACAATCCAGATATCCATATTCAGTGAGACCCTATGCTATATTTGAAGCAACTAAATGGTTGCGCCATTTTAAAACACTGTTTAGCGTTGTTGTTGGACTTCAAATATGTGTCAAAATAGACTTTTGACGTTTTCTGGGACAAAAAGCCGATCCTATAAAATTGGGGCCTCAAGACAAACTAGTTGGTTGGGCCTTAAATTTCATTTTCGAATAATTGTACTATAGCATTCTCGAATATATACCTCTCGGCTCTCGCAATTCCTTTTCTTCTCCCGTCTTTATTTTTATTGGAGCCTTGGAGGTGTTTATTTTTCTACTTTCTTTAGGTTTACTATTATTGAATTGTTGTTTAATCGTAAACTAACAACAAAACTTAGAGACTTTTATTAATAAAAAAGATTGAGTTTTGACTAAGACAATTGAGTTTGATATTTAAATAGGTTAAGATAATTGTTTTAAAAAATGCAATAAATATTAGTAATATTGCAAAAAAAAAAATTAAGAAATATTTGACCAAAATGCTAATAATTCAAATGAATATTACAATAATATTGAAATAATTAATTAATGATTACAAACAATTCATTAAAAATATTTTGTAAAAAAAAAAAAATCAAATTTGCTAATTTAAAAGTATAGGAGAAAAGCCTAAAAAAGAGTAGGAAGAAAGTTCAACTAATTAAGTTGAGAATTTTACCCATAAGTTTCTTTTGGGAAAAATCACTTGTTCTCAAGTTCCTAGTTAATTTAAATGTCTTATAAGTTCTTATGAATCATTATATTATACTGCATTCTATATGAAGTATTTAAAAATTATAATACAACATCCTCAATATTGCCTCCTACCACCGCAATCGCCGCTTGCCGCCACCGCCGGCCGCGCCGTCCATCGCCTTCGCGTGCTGGAATCCGGTCACCGACGCCAAATGTAATCATCAATGATGCATTGTATCAGTAAGACTTCTGGTGATTTAGCCGGGTTATTCATCGGCTCGGGCACAAATGTTTATTGTTATAGAAATTGGAGTTTAATATATTCCCTTCGTCCCAAAATATCATTTGACTTTTTTGTTGAATTTTGACCACAAATTTATGAGAGATTAATCATGTTCATGAAATTTTAAAAGTTGTTGTTGATAATATTATTAATGGTGAATCAATAGGAATTTTTAGAATTTCATGAACATAATTAAATTGTCATATATTTGTGGTCAAAGTTCAACAAAAAAGTCAAATGGAACAAACATTTTGGGACGGAGGGAGTATATATTTACAGTAAAATTAAAATTTTAGGGGCCTAGGCGACCGCCTTACTCGTCAGGGAACATGGTCGGGGCTGCTTGGACATGTATTAGAATAGTATACTATATACATATACAGAGTATACTCTATTACTCTCTTACTGTAATCTAAAATTTGAACTCCGTCTTCATAATAAAACTTGTTGTTCTCTGTTTATATACGTAGCTAATACATAATTTGTGAATCACGTAAATTTGTGTTTTTTGTTTATATTTATTGTTTTTCTGATAGTCTTTCCAAATCTGATAAAACCAATATTTTTGCTAGTTTAATATGTCAATGAGCTTTCATTGTACTCATGCAATTTATATTCACAGCGTTCCGTAAATTAATTCCATTGCGCCTTATAATGTCACAACATATGGTTAGTGTGATGAATTTGAAATTAAATATGGAGCTTTTTAATCGAATAGTTTTCTTTAAAGTGGATTCATGCAATTTATATGATGATAATTTGAAACAAAAATTAAATGATTTGTTATTATAAATGCATATTATTTTCACCTTACTTTGTACCCATATATAACTCTTTAGCCTTCCTTTCTTTTTCATGCATGTAATTTTTCCTTTCTTTTTCATGTATTATTTATTAATTTGATATTTACTAGAATCAATTAATACTTATTGATAACAAGAGATATTGGAGAAAACAAAATAAATTGTTTAGTTCTAAGCTGAAATAATCATGATTGAAAATACAACAATCATGATTGAAAATACAAGATGACCTGATTTCATTTTTGAGAATTACTTTTTCGTATAATGTCATGAATTCAGATCTCAGTAACCATATTATGGTACTCATCATATGGATGGAGGAGATGATCTTCCAAAATTCTAAATGCAAAATATTAGAATGAGATTGAAAATTATAAGATGATTAGAGATATACAGGAGTCAGTTAATACCATATTTGTAAGGAAAAAAAGTTGTAAAGGAATTCAAAAAAAGTTTTCTTTAAGAAAATAACTGAAAATATATAAAATCGAAAGAAAAAAATCGGAAAATTAAATTAAATTGGGATGGAGGAAAGTCGAGGCTTGTGTTGGACACAATTTCCGTAAGAAGTAATTGCCCCGCACTGATGCTGACGGTTATTGACAATCTTCTCGTAAGATGCAACGACTTTCACTGTCGTTAATAGGAGCACTCCAAATTAACGACTTCAGCGAACAAATCTGAATATTTGAAACTTCTGGACTTGAAGGAAATTTATGCTTCAAGATGCTCTCTCTCTTTCTCTCTCTCTAACTTGCTAATGATAGTTGGATGAATGAATGAATGAAATTGACCATCATGAGGAGGCTATTAATAGTTTTCCAAGAGTTCTGTTGACCATTCTGTAAAGAGTCACAATTCTGCCCGGATCAATCCTGGTCGTCGGATCGCACCTGATCGAGAAACCAGATTCAGAGAACCGGATTCGATCCAGTGTGAACGGGAGTAACACCCATTCGCTTCAACATGCACCTGGTCTGCACCCATACACGAATGGGTACGGATCCTATCAAGCGACCCAAGGCCCACGAACATACACAACCAGAAATCCAATACACGACCCACTTCACCTAGATAGCCCAGACCTTAACTAGCAACACGTCTGGGCCGAGCCACCTCTAGGCGACCCAATGCAAGAACCGAACCAAACCGCCTGAACCGCTCGAGCCATGAACTTTGGAAATTTCTCAAAAGTTTAAGGCTCCAGAGCTCCTAGTGATAATGCGCACGTGCGAAGTGCAAAGTGTGCGACTCAAAAGCGCCCAATGCGGGTTTCGCGCACTTCGCGGTTGTGGTCCAATTTGAGCTAGTCCAAAACTAGCACAATTGGGTCACTCCTTGCATAGTTGGCCCATGAACCACTAGGTTGCATGGTAGGAGGATAACACTTGAATGTTACCTCCTTGAAGTGGATGAGTTTATAAACTCAACTACTTTTTGGTTTCTAGGTGTAAGTACCCAAATCCGGATCGTCAAAATCCGTTAGAAAGTTAATCGGAATCCGTTAACTGGCCCGCTCCAGGTTAACCGGAACCTGTTAAGTTCCCCGTTGCCAAGCCAACGAGACGTCCCGGGACTGCCCCGAGCATCCCGACGTCAAAGCGTACTCAACACATGTCGTTGCACGTAAAAGTACGGCTTTCCCAGAAAAACGCACTTTCCGGCACTTTCCGGGGGCGTTTCGGACATTTTCCGGACTGTTATTTTAAAAACGGACAAAACCGGGAAATAACGGCATGAATTCCCATGGCCTGTGAGTCACAGGGACACGTGGCTCACATGCCACAGCTCCCCCATCACCTTTCAATCAAATTCAGAGTGAAAAGACTAAAATACCCCTGGTATACAGTCTCAGTCCGGCCGGAATCTTTTGCAGGAAATTCAGAATTGCCAGCAAGCCCCTCCAATTTCCAAAGTTTTACAAAACCCCCCTGATTTCACCCTCAGTCCGTCCGGACTCATGCTGAAATTTCACCTATAAATACAGAGGCTGTCAAAGCCATTTACAACAACAAAATTTACTCCCTTTTACCCAAAACCCACAGCCTAAACTGGTTTCACCCCTCCCCGAGCTCCGGTTTTACCTCGTTTTGCGTGAAAACTCCATATTTCAATCAAATACAACTCCCGCCACCTCGAAACACCATTTCAAACACACTTTCGTATCCCGTATACGTCCCCCGAGCCAAAGGAGCCGACCCTAGCCATAGGTAGCTCCCTCTCTCATTAAACTCTCGTTCCGTCTCGGTTTACGAACCAGTCGCTACAACTGTTTCGAACGACATTGTTGAAATGTAGACGTCATCATCTAAATGAGGCCCGATACGTTTTAGTTCGCGATCCTCTTCTCTTCCCGTAAGAGAAGTAATCTCGGGTTAAAACGGCGTTCCGGCCCCGTTCCGTTTACTTTTATGTCATTTACCAATTCCGGATTGTTCGATCCGTCGAACGTCATTTAAATTCCTGTCATTTACAATTCCGGATTGTTTGATCCGTCGAACGTCCTTTACTTTCATGCAACTTTACAATTCCGAGCCGTTTGGCTCGTCGATCGTACTTTACAATTACGGATCGTTTGATTCCGTTGATATCGCACTTTAAATACTGTCATTTACAAAGTCCGACCCGTTTGGATCGTGATAGTATTTACTTTTCAAAGTCCGAGTCGCAACCCGATTCGTTGATCGCATATCATTTAATACATTTTTCCCGTAAAAATCGTTAACAATGTAATGCCCGATTCAAAACCAGAGTTCGACCTTCGAACTCTTTTTCAAAACGCGCGAAATGACGTTTGGAATCCAAACGCTCATCTTCAAACTTTAAAAGCCGACTTTTGACATTCAAAAACATTTAATGCGTTTTTCCCGTAAAATCGTTAACAATGACACGCCCGGTTCAAAACCGGAGTTCGACCTTCGAACACTCTTTCAAAACGCGCGAAATGACGTTTCGCATCCAAACGCTCATCTTCAAAACTCAAAATCCGACGTTTGACATTCAAACGCTTTTTTCTTAAAAGTCAACATTTGACACTTAAGATAAACGGTTAAAATCAGCCCTCGTGTCACTTTTCCTAAAACTTCAAAACCGACGTTTGTCATTCAAACGCTCGCCTTTTCAAACAGAACACCTAATCAACGTTTGACATTCAAACCAAGATTAAACTTGTCATTCAAGCCCCCATTTCAAAATGCAAACACACACACACACGTACACGTTTTCGAGAAAGGTAGAAAGACTCGTCATACGAGGCGTTTCGGGTGATCTCAATATAATCTTCCCGAAACATAACGTGACCTCCGAACCTAACAATCTCTGGTACTAAAAAAGCTTTTTACTCGTTTTTGCTACCAATAAAAATGACCCCCCGTTTTCAAAGCCTTTTCCTAAGTTTTTGCTACCAATAAAAACGACACCATTTTCAACCAATAGCCGTTTCTCAACGTTTGGGCTCAAAATACAAAAACCGCGTGGCGACTCCTCTCTTTCCCGAAAAGCGAGGTCTCAGACACCAACCCTCCGCGAAAGACAACCGCCTTTCGCATCGCGCGAAATCCGGGTAATTTCAGTTGGCGACTCCGCTGGGGACTTGGATAATTTTTTCAAAACTACCGTTGTTTTCAAAAAAGCCTTCCGTGGGTCAAACTTTCGTTTACCCTTCCTCGTTTTCGTGTGCGTGTGTTACTTTAAACCTCGAACGGTTTTTTTTAAGGGCATTACATTGTCGTCTTTTCAAAATCATACCATGTTTGTGCATTCCCATACATGCTTGATTTTCCATGCTATCTTTTGAACTGCGCGTCAAAATTATTTAAGACACATTCTGAAAAATCTCTGTTTTACTCAGAAAAAGAATTTTAGTGACCGCACACTACTCGCACTTGCTGCCTCGGTACACCGCACTTCACGTGCACATGCTGCCTCGGTACACTACACACTACAACCCGTAACCCGGGATGACCGTTCATTTGCACCTCGGTTGGTCTGCCACACACCTTTCGAGGGGGCACGGGGTCGTCCCAAACAGCCCATCCTAGCCCGTGTAAGCCATGCACTCTTTGTGTCACACTTCGTCCAAGACCCCGGTTGGTTTTTTGGTTTAGTACGTGTCATAAAGCCTAAGTGTATGTTTTTACGCCGGGTTCCGCCACGAGTCAAGCTCGAGAGATTGAGACCGAAGGTCGTTCCCGACCCGAAGTCTTGAGCTTTTCAGCCTTGACTTTGACGCGGAGCTCTGTCGAAAAATATACCCGAAGGTTCAATGTGACACCGTGTCACCAAACCCTCACCGTATGCACCGTGCCAGCCAAAACTTGGCCAACGTCAAAAGCTAAGGCCCCTCGCGCAAGCGAGTTAGGAGAGGTCATGCCAAAATTTTGGCACGATCCCCGCCTTAACTTAAGGACGTTGACTTCGACTGTGGCCCGTGTGTCTCATACGTTGGAAGTTTGCGTGATCAGCTAGCCTTAAGTTCACTTTTTCTTTTGTCGGTGGAACTCGCTTGCCTTATAGGACCTCGCTTGGGATTGTCCATCCCGAGAAGATGATCTATAAATGGAAACGAGGGGCTTATAAGCGTAGTGACGAGATCCACTGATTAGAGCTTTAGGGTTAGTTGCGAAAAAGAAGACACGCTCTTTTTCAACCGATTAGGACTCTGAGAAAACGCGTTTTAAGTAAACATTAATCGGTAACTGCACATTGCACAAGCCTGAAACCTTGAGCCAAATTCCCTTTTCCGAAGCCTAAACCCTGCCTTTCGTTCCCTGCAGCGAGCAGAAAGTGGTTCAGATTTCCGGGTCAACGCCTCGCCCAGTCACGATTACGGCGGCGTCGACGGTTCTTCGGTTCCCTCGGTTCCTCGGCCCGGAATATTCGACATGTCTAGCTCACCGAGAAATCGTGACGGAGAAGGACCCCCGCCACCGGTAACAGATATGACTTTGGAAGAAGCCATCCGGGCTTGTGAGGTTCTGAGGCGAAAGAAGATCAGCGAGAATTTCGTGGTATAGCTTGAATGAGCGAGGTATAGCGGCTATCCCCGATCAGACGGTACTTTCGTCCTGGTCGAGGACGACGATTCCCCGAAACCAGTTCCTCAAACCTTCAACCAGGTTCCTCCCCCGCAAACTTACGGGATGCCTTCGAACCAAGGAAACAGCCGACCTAGGCTCCACGTTGCCACCTCTCAGGGCAACCCTGTCATATATGGCCAAGCCAGTACTACTCCCATCACTCAATACCACCAGCGCACCGCTGAACTATCTCAAACAGATGCCAATATCCTTCAATACCCTCCTGGGTTCATCCCATTGCCTATACACGAATCCCAAAACACCGGGGACAAACCGCGATACAGTTCAGAAAAGGCCCCCATATATCCACATATATCAAGCCTTCCACCTCCAATCACTACCGCTCACATGGTAGCACCCGGCGCCGAGCCTCAAAGTCCACCACTGGACCCCACCTTAGCCTGGATGGTCGAACAGATGAAAGACCTGAAAGCCACCATGAGCAGCTCAAAGCAAGAAACGCTCAAATCCACAGATCCGGGAATGGTCACGCCTCTCCCTGCCAAGTTCCGAATGCCGGAGATGGACCGATTCGACGGAACCGAATTTCCTCAAACGCATGTCGACACCTACGTTCTCGGCATGAGAGCGAAAGGAGCAACCCTCCAGCAAATGGCCGACCACTTCCAGCATACGCTCAAAAGTTCAGCGTTACGATGGTTTCTAAGGGTCAAGCCTGCGGATCGCCACACCTGGGATCAGATCAGTAACATCTTCCTAGAACGGTACAGATCCAACTTAGAGTGGGAAACGAGTCGTGAGGACTTAATCACCACTGAGCAAAAAGCGGATGAAAGCGTCGGAGAATTCTACAAGAGGTGGAGTTGGAAGCTCTCCGAGATCATGGAGCCACTCTCCAAGGATGAACAGATGCGGATCTTCAAGTCCTGCTTAAGACCGTCCATCAGAACTCTCATCAGTCATCATTTCTTCCCATATCTCCGGGCCGTGGTCAATGCGAAGGCTCACGGTTCGAGAAGGATCTCAAGGAGAAGTTGGCAGTGCACGGCCATACGAGATCTGCGATCAGCGGTTGCATTCAATCTCGCACCGGCCCCGACAAAGGGAAGATACGTCTATTAACTACATCCATCGGGGACGGCGGTCGGGCAACGAAACCCGGTCCGCAAAGCAACAACTCCGCTCTCGAGAAAGCGACTGCTTAGTACACTTCGACAAGTTGGACATGCCGTGCGAGTAAGAAGCTAGAAGGGTTAATCAAGGAAGGTCTCCTTAAACCCGTTGCAAATTACAAACCCAAGAATCCCGTAGTCAATGCTGACAAGAGCAAGTACTGCGCCTTCCATCAGTATCACGGCCATACCACTGACAACTGCGTGGGGTTACGGTACGAAATTCAGAACCTGATAGAGGAAGGAAAATTGGAGCGTCCCCGTGGGCCCAATACAATCGGAAACCCCTTTTCGAACAACAACAGTGTGAATTCCAATGAATGGGTGCCCAAGAAGATTGCCGCAGAGCCAGTTCCTCCGCCTCTTCCAGTCGGGTCCTCATCAAAGGTCCACATCAGCTACGATGTTTGTGGCCCTCCGCTGCACAGAGTACGAGTCCCAAGACATGGTCAGGAGCAATCCTCCGAGAAAACAGAAGAAGAAGTCCTCTCAACAGAAACTGAGAGAAAGATACGAAGCTGGAGACACCAGTGTGGGTACACTCGGAGAGCCATTCGGGAGGTCCGATTACTACGTACTCTACTCCAGCCAGTCCTCCCTTCCTCCAGGCTATGCAGCTTTAGAGAAGACAGGGGTGGGAAAGCCGAAAAGTCCTGCTGACACCAGAGTTCAGGCCTCAGGGCACCGAAATACCTCAGATTTTGACAATCTCCCTGCCAGTCAGAAGCCTAACCCCTTGCGGGATCAGCCAAGGTTCAATTTGCCCAACTTCAGAGCACGGGCCGGCAAAGGAAGATCAAAGTCAGCTTGGCACTCGCACTCGATCAACGTGCTAACCAAGGGCAGCAACCGCCACAAATAGCCTCAACACAATCCCGGGGCTCCAGCCAAGGCTTTACCTCGCAAGAGGAAGACAGGAAATGGATGGCTAGATGACTCTCCTTCTTCGGATAGAGACCAGATCTACGATTCCCGACTGTATGGCAGTATGATCACTTTCTGTGACGAGGACCTACCGAGAGATGCCTCGAGGCACAACGAAGCTCTGTACATCACTCTCAAGCTCAACACCATATCACTCCCCGGAGTATTGGTAGACAACGGATCAGCCGTTAACGTTCTCCCTCTCAGCATGATGCGAGCCCTACGCATTAATGAAAGCCACTTGATTCCATCACCCGGACTATCAAGGCCTACGACAGCACGTCTCGTCCCATCCTGGGGACGGTGACTCTGGAGCTCTGGTTCGAAACCCAAATGGTGTCAGCAAAATTCCACGTGATGGACATTCCATCCGAATTCACAGCTCTGTTGGGACGCCCTTGGCTACATCACATGAAAGCCATAGCTTCCACTCTCCATCAGTGTGTCAAGTTCATTAATCGTCAGGGAGATCTCGAAGTCATCAGAGGAGACAGTTTCCTCATAGGGAACGAAGCCGAGACAGCAGCCAAGCGTGCCCGCAGCCAGGCACCGGGGCTACCTCCTTCAAATCGACCAAGGGACTATCAGGGAAAATCTCATCAGAATCCCTCAGAGTCCGGAGATGCTAACTATGTCAACGTTCTCGAGCAGGCAGACCCTGAAGCAGTACGATACATCAAGTTCAATTGCCGTTTCCAACATTTGGAGGCAGACTGGAAAGAAACCCTGAGCATCGCCATGATGCGGGCACATAAACCTCCTGTCTCCAATCGGAAATTTGTCATCATCCTTCAATCCTACTCTCTGGCCCCGCCAGGCGAGGAAATCTTCGTGATAAAGGTCAACAAGCATCGTCACACTCGTGATGAATGTATGGCAGTCGTATGGGATGTCCTCCACGAGGAATTGCCCGCTGAACCCCTCTTCTCCAGCGAAGGGCATGATGTTTTCCTAGCAGCTCCTGTTGGCGCGGCGGGGACGCGAGGCGTCCTTACGTTTGGGTCGAGCCGTCGAGACGGTGACGAATCGGGACTCTCCGGAGTCGAGGACGCGGCGGGCGTGGGCAGATCCCTACATTCACATGCTCAGTTTCGAGGACGGCACCCGTTTCGATCAGGTCAGCTATGACAAGGGCTCCAATACCATGGAGATTGTCAAGCTCAACGTCCGGTACGGGCGGTTATCCGACAATTGGAAGCAAGGCGGTTGACACGACAAAGAACCCCTCGATCAAGTGATCGACGATGACTTCGTCAACATCATCTATTCCAGATATCCTGATGATACCAAGGATCCGGTCCTTATTATCATATTCTGCAATGCCAAAGTTACCCTCGACGACTGCCTGCTCATGGTAAACGAGGACCTGGCTAATCGAGCTCAGAGCTCATCATCACTTCCGACTACCAGCCCCAGTGGCAACCAGCCCGTGTCGTCAGTCAAGCTTAAAGCCACAAGCGCCGCCAAGGCCCAGGACAACAGCGAAGGAGACAAAGCTCCCCACCCCGCTACAAATCAGATCAACCTCGGGAACGCTTCCAGCAGCCACCCCGAAAACATCTATGAAAGTCTTCCCCGCAAGGCAGAGTCAGCTTCCGACGAGGGAAAGGACCACCTCAGCATCAACATGCTCAAGTTCGATTCTGTTCCCAGTCGTCACGGCCACGGATTCAGACATCCTGCCAGCAAACTGCTAGCTTTGATAGACTTAGCAATCCAGCGAGATCACGAGACTGACAACCTTGTAGAGTTTAACACCCCCGTGTGTTCAATCAAGCAAATATGGGCGAACTTCTTGGTAGCCGAGATCAAGGAAGGCCGCATGGAATGTCCCAGCCCGACTTCCTTCGTCAACATAATCCAAGTGTTTCCGCCATTCGGCGATTTGGATGTGATCACAGTTCTAGAAACTAGTCAGACGGCGTGCACCTATGGAGAATGTTTAGCTCTCGCAAGGAAAGCCCTCATGGAACTAGCCGCTCAAGAGAACCGTCTCTGGGACGAAAACCAAGCTCAAAAGACCCACAGGGACCAAGCCCTTAAAGTGTCACAAGCAGCTTCAGACAGAAAGCTAGAGGCCACTCTAGACCAATTCGACCTCAAGGGTTTTGCTCACGACAACATACTGGACTACCGTCTGTTCTCATCCAACCCCCTCTGCCAAACGAGGGTGGTCAACGGTCCTGAAGACCTAGGAGAAGGAATGAAACAGCAGGAAGGGTATCAGTGCATATCTCCCCGAGAAAAGCAAGTTCTCTGTGAAAGCGACGACGAAGATGATGAAACCATTCTCTTCCATGCCAGGCATAAAGTCAACAAAACCGGAATCCCAAGGGTCCTGGGAGGATGGGGACGGATCATTTCCACACTCAAGCTAAAAGGCCAACTGAGAGAGGAAGGTCTATTCAAAAACAAGAGAAAGATGGAAATACATCTCTGACAACTGCTCAAGGAGATTCCACAGACTTCGGCATTCGTTTACAGAAACGATCAACTGGGACATGTTAGTACCCGGTCCGAAAAAAGGTAGTCCAAATACCTGGCCCGGTTGATATTAATTAGAAACCCTAGGGAAACCCTAAAAACCCTAAATCCATTAAATTCTTCCGTCTTTGCGCCGTCATTTCATCGGCTTGGAAAGGACGCCAGTTGGAAGAGCCGATCGGCCCTTTGCCCGTGCATTGGCCGATCGACCCTTTTATTTAGAGCCGATCGACCCTTCTATCCTAGAGCCGATCGACCCTTTAGAGGCCCAGCCCAGGTACCGAGGTATTATAAATAGGGGTGCCCGGCTCCCCATATGGACACACAATTTTCTCCGGGAGAAGCGAGACCATACTTGCTTTAACCCTCAGTTCTTCTTTTTCCTCTCGAATCGCCAAGATTCGACCCCCAAGTCTTGCTACAATTGGTAAGACTCTCTTTTTAATATTCTTGTTCTTTATTATTGTCTTTATTATTATTGTTTGCATGCTTAGTATATTATAATTGCTTTATTTCTTGCTTATGCCATATATGCTAGATTTAGGGTTGTTTTAATTATGCTATAGCCGAGGATGATCTAAGGTTTCGCCCTAAGAAACCCAATGGATCTAGGAACTATTGCTTTCCTTCCACCTTAGTTATAATTGTCCCATGATCAACAATTCCCCAAGGATGAACATTGATTAGTGTACCTTCCGAGGGCCTAACTCAAAGGTTCTAGGGTGTGATCATTAATTAATTCTTTCTCTCCCCTCCTCCTTATGCATGATCCCGTTTCTTCTATCTATTCCTGTAAACACCGCACACAACCAACACCCCATATGCTAGAAAGACCGATCCGTCGGGCAATAGGAGTGATAGCGTTTCTTCTTCATTGTAACTTGACCCCGAACCCAATTACATGTTTAGCCTTTTTTCAAAGCTTTGGGCTATATCAAAGTGGCGTGGCGACTCTCAAAATTAAACTAATATTTTAATATGGTTTAAAGCGAGTGTCACTAAATGAATATCCCATTTCGATTCGACAATATATGATTATTTATTTCAAACTTCCGAATGCGCGTTGCATCGGGACGGGGTATTCACAGTGGCGACTCTGCTGGGGACTGTTTTGAAACTTTTTCAAACTAAGTGGGTCAGACTTTCGTTTTCCTTTGTGGTGTTGTATTTTGCTTTCTTTTTATTTTCTTTACTCTTAACTGTTGCATTGCATGCATGCATTTCATGTAAATAAAAAATCTTTCTCTTTTTTCCTTAAAAAAAAAAGAATTAGACTTTTTACCTCACACTACCACTAGAGTCCGTGTCACACTGCACAGCTACCCCTTAACCCTTCGGAGAAGCCAAAGTGCGGGAAGTGTGGTGATCATGTTGCCTCCCTTCCGAGTCTCACTTGGTCATCCACTCATCAGTGCGCTTCGGCTGCACGGTGGGAGCCTGAAATCTAACCCTTGTGTCACCCACTTTGCTAAGAATACACTCCTTGTGACCGGTTGGTTTGACTAGCCTTTTCATGTAGACAATTAATAAGGTCTTTATGTTGAGTCACTACGAATCAGTGATAAGTCAAGATCTATAGAGAGAAAAGAGCACAAAAAATTTGATTTCCTTTTAAAGGATGTACCATGTAAGGTCGAGTGCTTGTTAAAAGATCTTGTCTTATCATAGGTCTGTAGTACTTCCCATAAATATCATCTTAAATGTCTATATGAGACGATTAGTCGTTAGGATCCACCACTTTAGGACATTTAGTTAGTTGCGAAAAAAGGGTATCCCTTCCAACCAAGAGTAGGGTCTATAAAATAGAGGGCTTTTTTTTGTAAATAAAGTGCTTAACTATCCCTCATTTTTAGGACCCTCCGAGGTCCGCTCTTCATTTTTAGGACCCTCCGAGGTCCGCTCTTCATTTTTAGGACCTTCCGAGGTCCGCTCTTCATTTTTAGGACCCTCCGAGGTCCGCTCTTCATTTTTAGGACCTTCCGAGGTCCGCTCCTCATTTCTAGGACCCTCCGAGGTCCGCTCCTCATTTCTAGGACCCTCCGAGGTCCGCTCTTTACTTCTAGGACCCTTCGAGGTCCACTCCTCATTTCTAGGACCCTCCGAGGTCCGCTCCTCATTTCTAGGACCCTCTGAGGTCCGCTCTTCATTTCTAGGACCCTCTGAGGTCCGCTCTTCATTTTTAGGACCTTCCGAAGTCCGCTCCTCACTTCTTGGACCCTTCAAGGTCCACTCTCCATTTCTAGGACCCTCCGAGGTCCGCTCCTCATTTTTAGGACCTTCCGAGGTCCACTCTTCATTTTTAGGACCTTCCGAGGTCCGCTCCTCATTTTAGGACCCTCCGAGGTCCGCTCCTCATTTTTAGGACCCTCCGAGGTCCGCTCCTCATTTTTAGGACCTTCCGAGGTCCGCTCCTCACTTCTTGGACCCTTCAAGGTCCACTCTCCATTTTTAGGACCCTCCGAGGTCCGCTCCTCATTTTTTAGGACCCTCGGAGGTCCGCTCCTCATTTTTAGGACCTTCCGAGGTCCGCTCCTCTTTTTTTAGGACCCTCCGAGGTCCGCTCCTCATTTTTAGGACCTTCCGAGGTCCGCTCTTCATTTTTAGGACCTTCCGAGGTCCACTCCTCATTTTTAGGACCTTCCGAGGTCCGCTCCTCATTTTTAGGACCTTCCGAGGTCCACTCTTCATTTTTAGGACCCTTCGAGGTCTGCTCCTCATTTTTAGGACCTTCCGAGGTCCGCTCCTCATTTTTTAGGACCTTCCGAGGTCCACTCCTCATTTTTAGGACCTTCCGAGGTCCGCTCCTCATTTTTAGGACCTTCCGAGGTCCACTCTTCATTTTTAGGACCTTCCGAGGTCCGCTCCTCATTTTAGAACCCTCCGAGGTCCGCTCCTCATTTTTAGGACCCTCCGAGGTCCACTCCTCATTTTTAGGACCTTCCGAGGTCCGCTCCTCATTTTTAGGACCTTCCGAGGTCCACTCTTCATTTTTAGGACCTTCCGAGGTCCGCTCCTCATTTTTAGGACCCTCCGAGGTCTGCTCCTCATTTTTAGGACCCTCCTAGGTCCACTCCTTATTTCTAGGACCCTCCGAGGTCCACTCCTCATTTCTAGGACCCTCCGAGGTCCACTCTCCATTTCTAGGACCCTCCGAGGTCCGCTCTTTACTTCTAGGACCCTTCGAGGTCCACTCCTCATTTCTAGGACCCTCCGAGGTCCGCTCCTCATTTCTAGGACCCTCTGAGGTCCGCTCTTTACTTCTTGGACCCTTCAAGGTCCACTCTCCATTTCTAGGACCCTTGGAGGTCCGCTCTTCATTTCTAGGACCCTCCGAGGTCCGCTCCTCATTTCTAGGACCCTCCGAGGTCCGCTCTTTACTTCTTGGACCCTTCAAGGTCCACACCCTCTACTGCGGACCGCCCTAGGTCCAGTCTCTCTAGCTTGGACCGTTCAAGGTCCACTCTTTGACCCTTCGTGGTGCTCTTCCTATACTATGACCACTCTCCCAATCTTGGACCATTCAAGGTCCACTTCTCATATCTTGGACCATTCAAGGTCCACTTCTCATATCTTTGACCGTTCAAGGTCCACTCCTCATATCTTGGGCCGTTCAAGGTCCGCTCCTCTTCTCTTGGACCCTTCAAGGTCCACTCCTCTTCTCTTGGACCGTTCAAGGTCCGCTCCTCTTCTCTTAGACCGTTCAAGGTCCACTCCTCATATCTTGGGCCGTTCAAGGTCCGCTCCTCTTCTCTTGGACCCTTCAAGGTCCACTCCTCTTCTCTTGGACCGTTCAAGGTCCGCTCCTCTTCTCTTAGACCGTTCAAGGTCCACTCCTCATATCTTGGACCGTTCAAGGTCCGCTCCTCTTCTCTTAGACCGTTCAAGGTCCACTCCTCATATCTTGGACCCTTCAAGGTTCGCTCCTCTTCTCTTGGACCGTTCAAGGTCCACTCCTCAATTTAGGACCCTTCGAGGTCCACTCTCTCTATCTAGGACCATTAAAGGTCCACCCTTCCACCTGCGACTCTTCGAGGTCCACCCTCATCTCTTGGACCATCCATGGTCCACTCCTCTACCTTAGACCCCCATGGTCTACAAGTTAGGACCCTTCAAAGTTCTACCTCTCATCTCTTGAACCATCCATAGTTTGCTCCCTTAGTCTTAAAACCATCCATAGTTTAGATCCTTTATCTCTAGCACCCTTCAGCCAAAGACCCACCTAGATCAAACCTCTCTCGACCCATCTAGATCAAACCACCATCTAGGGCCTACCTAAGCCAACTTATATTTGACCAAGGATCGAGTCATCTTCCTCTCCTTTTTTCACCAAACGGGCTCTTTTACATTTCATCCTCTCTCTTTCTCTAAACTTAACCCTGGTTGTATCATCAATCGGGGCCCCCTCGAACTACGGTGACCTGAGACTCGTATCTTAAATGGTAAGGGTTACGTAGGCAACTTCAGCCCGGTCAAACTCAAAATTGTGGAGGTCAAATATTTTCTCAAGGATGCCTTAAGATTAATTATGAATCTAATTCAACTCATTGGCTTGACTCCGCCATATGTTCTTACAGAATCCCACATCATGTCTCTGGAGAAAAGCATTGAAGCCCTCAAAGAAGTCTCAAACATGAGGTTGGGAGTGATCAACCTCCTCAAAGACATGCATGAAATTGAGCAATACCATTTGTCTTGCATTCACGAGTACTTGAGAAGAGATCCTCCTCTGTGCAATTCCGAGTCCCTATCATCCACATGCTTATGGTCCCACTTATGGTCCAACACATCAGAATTTCTCATTCGGGATGCTTCTTTGTGGCCACCAACCAACTAAAGGCATCAATACCCGAGAAGAAGATCAACAAGGAACATTTTGATGACTTAGGAATGCCTGTGGGTGAGTTCTTCGACATTTTGGTGGGAAAGAATTTGATCGAGCCGCTCGAGAACTACAAGCCTATTAACCCAAAGGAAGACTTAGATACATCCAAGTTTTGCGGATACCACAAGTACGCTGGGCATACCACCTGACAAATGTGTGCAATCGAAATGCTCAATTCAAAGATTGATCAACCAAGGGAAGACCCAAGGCCTCATTGATGAAGGAACCCTCACCCTTCGAGGGAAGATTTAGATTCATTCAGTCTTGTAGGTTCTAGTGCGTCTTTTACGTCCATTTTGGGCATTGATATGTAATGTCCACTTTGAACTAGTTACTTCGATAATAAAAAAGGTCTTTCTTTCTTTTCTCTCTAGACTTGAGACATAATCTCGCATTACTTTCAAGAAGATTGTTTTATTTATAATTATCAATTGGTTGCTAATCTCACTGATAAATTCACCGGCTAATAAAGTAAACAATGAATGAATGCTTTGATTGGAGTAAACAACTCACCGTTCCTTCTTCACACACACCATCCCTATACACCCTTCTCTCATACACTCTCTCCATACTCCACCATATACTTTTCATACACTCCTTGTACATACCCGTTATACCTTCTCAAACATACACTTCCCCAAATACACTCTCCCCCGCTTGACCTCCTTTCCATATGGTCAAGACAAGCACAAAGACCGTTGTTCCTCATCATCAGAAAATAGCTGCTCACGCCACTGCAATTTAAAGAAGATGCAAGGAGTTGTTCCTATCCTTCACAAGTGCTACATGAATATCAACTTGGGGCTCACCAACCCCCAAAACTCGCGTCTCCTCTGATTTTCCATTTGATCGATAAGCTTTCATTGAATATGCTCACATATCTTTCGCATGGTCCGAATATATTTTGCCTTACTCAATAAGTCGGTTAAATGAGTTTACATTTATTTTAAATACTCTTTTGAGAATGCCATCCAGTAGCGATTGAAGCTTGAACCTCTCACCATAGGAAGCCATAATCTTATCCTCACTAAATAATACCCTTTCATTTCAAGATCGACAAGTTTTGAAATCCTAAGAAAGAAACTCATACAAGGGGCTCCCTCGAAGGGACCACCTCCAAACCCAAGAGGGAAAAGGTAGAACCATCCTAAGGCATACACTAGGGGCTATCGCGAGCAAACAAATCCGAAGGCTTTTCTCGATAAGAGGGTGTTTTAAAATTAAAAAAAAAAAAAAAAAAAAAAAAAAAAAAACTTCATCACCCCGAAGTGAACCTCCCAAGGGTTGTGAAAACGAGATATCGAGTGAAGGTCCTATCGTGATCAAGTTACCTGCTGAAATCACAACAAACTCGCGAGAAGAAGCAACAGAGATCCCCTCTTGGACAAATTCCATAAACCCATTCCAAAGTCCATCCTCTCACTTTTAGAGGATTCCATCACCACCCTTGACCTTATCAAAATCAAAGTTAACCTCACTCTTAGAGGTTCTGAAGAAGCAGCAACAAGAGAATCCCTTCACCTTAGAAATTCCAAACACATCCCTCAAGCCAACCTCTCAGCAAAAGGCCCAGCCGACCTCTCACTTTAAGAGGTCATGTTAAGCATCACCCAATGGTCGATCGCAACCCAAAGACCAGCTACAACCGCTACCGGATGGCATTCTCAAAAGATTATTTAAAAGAAATGCGTATTCAGATTTTTGAGTCACTTGTTATCCTACGTGAGCATATTACATATTCTCTCAAAAGTTTGGGAACTCGTCCTATTCTTGAAATTCGTTCATTCGACTCCTCAAACACTGTCTGCAAAAGTCTCACTGGGGCTTGCATCCGTGCCTCTCAGCGGCACTCCGGTAAAAGCAAGGAGACACGCGCCAGGGACTACTCCCCTCGGCTTGCGAGAACAAAGGAACAAAGAATCTTCACTTGAAGGAATGAAAAAATCTTTGGGTTATAATCAGTCAATTCCCACTTTTTCTTCCACCCCAATCTTTTTTCTATTTTTCATTCTTTCCCATGAAGGAGATCAATGCAACGGCAGCCCGCACCACAATTACCACCAAGCAACAACGGAACATCCTACTCCTTCTAAAGACAAGCCCAATTCCAGCTTCTAATCAAAACAGTCATTATTTGTTCACTCATATAATTGGAATTTGATAAACCAATCAGTGAGGTCCATTCACGAGCAATCAAGATATAATTCTGAATAAAATAATTCTTCAAATGTCTCGACAAGTCTTCTTTTTCTACATCATAGGAAAATAGAGCCAAACACTGTCTTTCTATCTGCAGGGGCTTCCATACACTTTTCCACACCTTGTGATGCTTATACTCTCCCAAAAGAGTCAAACCCAAAAGCGAAAGTGTCATACACGAACTCGGGATCCATTCCCACCTTCGAAAAATGCGCCCCTGCACATATACATTTCCGAGTCTTGTCCAGCGACTGATTGACCATTGTTCGAAACGAGGGGTCGCCCCGTGGCCGCAAGATGACTCTGTCTGCAAATAGGGATGCATTGAATCTCTCCAAGCTGGGGCTTTTGTTAAGCTGTTCTCTCGGGCTCTCTTCGGGTTTGCTCTGCATCATCAAGCGGGGCTTCGCCATTCCCTTCGGGTTTGCTTTGCATCATCAAGCTGGGGCTTCGCCATTCATCATCAATCTGGGACTTCGCCAAGGTCACTTCATCAAACATTGGGGCTCCCTCAACAAAAATGGGTCGACTATGTGCTCTAACAAAAATCGGAGCTCCAATGAAATCATATCTAGCATGAAGGGCATCCCTTGTCATCAAGATCAGCATGTGGCAAACTCTTTGAGTTAGTTAGAAACATGATTAATCATAAGGCCTCTTTATCAAATAAACATGCTTTTAAAATACTGTCCTCCTTGGTACCTTGTTTACAAAAATCACTCTTTGGTCTCCACAAATTTTCAAACTCTTCAAATCTATCAAAAACGTATCTCTGTGACTCTCAAGATGACTCGGCCCTTATCTCTGGACATCAAACTTACCTAATCCCACCTTCTATCATCGACACTTACTCGGCCTCGCCTAGTTTAAACCAATAACCTTTCTGCTCAAACTGCCTTGTTTAGACTTACCGCAAATGTAAAACCCTAGCCTCAAGCCTAGGTGACAAATATCTTTCTAAACCCTAGCCTCAAGCCTAGGTGACAAATACCTCTCTAAAACCCTAGCCTTAAGCCTAGGTGACAAATGCCTCTCTAAAACCCTAGCCTTAAGCCTAGGAGACAAGACTCCTCTCTAAGCCTTAGCAATAATTATCCCAATCTTTTAATCGCTTGGTTCTTCGGCTCGGGAAGCCATAATAATCCCAATCAATTCACACAGCTATTCTTCATCAGTAAACAGTAGCCTAAGTCCTTTGGCAGCTACAGTTTCCCGCACATTTCAAAGGGTCCGTCCCGCATCTTCAAAGGGTCCGTCCCGCATTTCAGAGGTCTATCCTCCATTTCAAAGGGTCCGTCCCGCATCTTCAAAGGGTCTGTCCCGCATTTCAGAGGTCTATCCTCCATTTCAAGGGTCCGTCCCGCATTTTCAAAGGGTCCGTCCCGTACTTTCAAAGGGTCCGTCCCGCATCTTCAAAGGGTCCGTCCCGTACTTTCAAAGGGTCCGTCCCGCATCTTCAAAGGGTCCGTCCCGCAGAAGTCAAACTCTCACAAATCTAGGGGTGACTCCCACAAAAGTCAAATATTTGGCTTTTGATTCCCACACATTTTTTTCCCACATCGCCCCATACACTTTCTCTCAGTACGCGAATCAAGACTACACTTGATTTGTTCCATCACACACAATTTTCAAGGGGAAAATCAAGACTATACTTGAATTTCCTTTCCACACATTATCTCACAAATCGAGACTACACTTCTTGAATTTCCTTTCCACATATTTTCAAAGGAAAAATCAAGACTACACTTCTTGAATTTCCTTTCCACATATTTTCAAAGGAAAAATCAAGACTACACTTCTTGAATTTCCTTTCCACATATTCTCACACGGAAAAATCGAGACTACACTTCTTGAATTTCCTTTCCACATATTTTCAAAGGAAAAATCAAGACTACACTTCTTGAATTTCCTTTCCACATATTTTCAAAGGAAAAATCAAGACTACACTTCTTGAATTTCCTTTCCACATATTCTCACACGGAAAAATCAAGACTACACTTCTTGAATTTCCTTTCCACATATTTTCAAAGGAAAAATCAAGACTACACTTCTTGAATTTCCTTTCCACATATTCTCACACGGAAAAATCAAGACTACACTTCTTGAATTTCCTTTCCACATATTTTCAAAGGAAAAATCAAGACTACACTTCTTGAATTTCCTTTCCACATATTCTCACACGGAAAAATCAAGACTACACTTCTTGAATTTCCTTTCCACATATTTTCTCACGGAGAAGGCAAGACTATACTTGACTCTCCTTTTCGAACTACGACTTGGCTTGATTCCTTTTGGGATACGTAGGTAGCCCGACGTGGGTCCAAACGCTTGACCTACTCCTGGTCATCTTTTTTGCGACTCAGATCGAGTCCCAACCTCACATTCGCAAAATCACTTTCCTTACCTCCTGAAATCCCTTTTTTCAGGACGGATCCTTTCTTTTATCGTCGACCCCACTTGTCTTACAAGAAGCGTCGCCGAGGGGCTACTGTTAGTACCCGGTCCGAAAAAAGGTAGTCCAAATACCTGGCCCGGTTGATATTAATTAGAAACCCTAGGGAAACCCTAAAAACCCTAAATTCATTAAATTCTTCCGTACTGCGCCGTCGCTGTCAGCTTGGAAAGGACGCCAGTTGGAAGAGCCGATCGGCCCTTTGCCCGTGCATTGGCCGATCGACCCTTTTATTTAGAGCCGATCGACCCTTCTATCCTAGAGCCGATCGACCCTTTAGAGGCCCAAACCCTGTGTACCGAGGTATTATAAATAGGGGTGCCCGGCTCCCCATATGGACACACAATTTTCTCCGGGAGAAGCGAGACCATACTTGCTTTAACCCTCAGTTCTTCTTTTTCCTCTCGAATCGCCAAGATTCGACCCCCAAGTCTTGCTACAATTGGTAAGACTCTCTTTTTAATATTCTTGTTCTTTATTATTGTCTTTATTATTATTGTTTGCATGCTTAGTATATTTTAATTGCTTTATTTCTTGCTTATGCCATATATGCTAGATTTAGGGTTGTTTTAATTATGCTATAGCCGAGGATGATCTAAGGTTTCGCCCTAAGAAACCCAATGGATCTAGGAACTATTGCTTTCCTTCCACCTTAGTTATAATTGTCCCATGATCAACAATTCCCCAAGGATGAACATTGATTAGTGTACCTTCCGAGGGCCTAACTCAAAGGTTCTAGGGTGTGATCATTAATTAATTCTTTCTCTCCCCTCCTCCTTATGCATGATCCCGTTTCTTCTATCTATTCCTGTAAACACCGCACACAACCAACACCCCATATGCTAGAAAGACCGATCCGTCGGGCAATAGGAGTGATAGCGTTTCTTCTTCTGTTGTAACTTGACCCCCGAACCCAATTACATGTTTAGCCTTTTTTCAAAGCTTTGGGCTATATCAAAGTGGCGTGGCGACTCTCAAAATTAAACTAATATTTTAATATGGTTTAAAGCGAGTATCACTAAATGAATATCCCATTTCGATTCGACAATATATGATTATTTATTTCAAACTTCCGAATGCGCGTTGCATCGGGACGGGGTATTCACAGGACAGCAACCAGTTACATGGGAAGATGTTCGGGAAGTCGTGTACTCACCTTCTGACATACCCGCCACTCAGATAAAGAAGAGAGGAAAGTTCTCCCCGATGGAGGTTTACCTAGACTGCCGCACGCAGTTCAAAGAAGCACTGGCTATTCTCACATGGGAAGAAACGCAGGCGCTAACTCTCGACGCAGGCTCTGCTGCAAGAAAGTTGATCTGGGCCAAGAGCGGAGGAAAATTAGCAAACCATGAATATCGCCAAACCCAACTCCAGAATGCCTTGAGCATGCTCAGCAAGAAGGAAAGGAGCGCGGTATACCGTGAAGAGATCAAGGAGACTGTTCGCTTGAACCAAGAACTCTCCAACCTCCCCCGGAGGGTCAGCAAAGCATAGTTTAGCTCTGGCAACCACTGTTGCGCATTGACGTTCGAACAACTGTGGCAATCCATAAACTACCTCCCCGCATAAGCACCCAAGCCAGTATCCTGGGACAGAATTCGGAAAGTTGTCGAAGCCCCCAGAAATTCATCTTCAATCAATGAATTGAGGGAAGACATATGGCCCTACGCTACGAGGAATCCTCCTCTGACTATGGCTCAACTCAGAGCGGCCTGTTCAGAAGGGACCAAGCCTGATGTCAGCGTCCTAACCCGATCGGGTCAAATCCATGCATCACCACCTAAGGCCACTAAAAAGCCAGCGGAGCCAGAACCGCAACCCGGCCTGCTCGAAGACTCAAGTTCCGTGAAAGAGGACCCGATCCTCACTCAGCTCAAGCAGACCCAGGCGAACATTTCCCTTTGGACCCTGCTCACATCCTCGTATCCTCACAAGCTCAATCTAGAGGAAAGTCTGGCCCGTACCATGGTCCCCGTGGACGCAACCCCAGACGAAGTCATTCAGATGATCGGCAACATCCACTACGGCAACATTATCACCTTCACAGATTTGGACCTGCCAAAATTTGGGACTGATCACAATGAGCCGCTCTACATCACAGTCCAGCTGGACAAGCGTCGCCTTCCCCGCGTGTTGGTAGACGGAGGTTCCAGAATGAATGTCTTGACTGCCAAGATGATGGACCTGCTTGACATCAAGCCCACAGATCTGAAGTCTTCAGTCCACACCGTCAAGGCCTACGATTCTACTTCCCGTACAGTTCTCAGGGTCGCTACTCTTAATATCTGGTTCGGCAAGCGGATGATCCCCACCGAATTCCAAGTGTTGGACATTCCAATCACTTTCACAGCCATCCTGGGGTGTCCCTGGATGTATTAAATCAATGGCGTGGCATCCACCCTTCACCAGTGCATCAAGTTCATGCAAGGCAACGAGCTAACCACAGTCTACGGCGACAGCGTCACCACCGAGGGGACCAGCTCCAACGACATCCCAGTGTTAGAAATCAAGCATAATGACGACATGGCATTAACTGGATTCACTCTGGAGACCTCCAAGATCCAAATATGCAACGTGGACCTTCCACTATTTCAAGACAAGATTCCTCCTGCCATGAAGATGATGAAACTCATGAACTTCATCCCAGGACTGGGGCTCGGCAAAAGGTTACAAGGCCAACACCAAGTCATCGAGGTCAGGACCACACCACGGTCCAGGGGCTTGGTTATATGCCAACACCGGCTGACATCAGGGAAAACAAAAATCTCGCCCGTACCAAGGCAGCAGCCCGCAAAAGGGGAACCTCCGATGGCACACCCGACCTCCGACCTTACAATTTCGACCTCGCTCATTACTTCACCAAGGGAACCGGCAGCAGAACTGAGGGGACCGACAAGGGAACCGACAGCAGAACTGAGGGGACCGACAGCGGAACCGACAGCAGAACTGAGGGGACCGACACTGGAACTGATGAAGATGAGAAAGAAGTAGGGATAGTCAGCACAGAGACTACAGAAAGGATGGAACAGCTAGCACGGGACCTCAAGCGTTTCAGAGGACTCAAGGTTAATCCGATTAGGGGAGCGTTCCTCGACATCACAGCTCTACCTGGACCAATTGCCACCACAGTCCAGCACGAGTACACATTCAAAGAAATCCCAGACATAGAAGAGCAACTCAAGATACTCTTCACGGGAAACAGATTGTTCGGATCAGCCGCCGAGGCCACATTCGAGACAGTACCTCCGAAGCAGAAGGAACCAGAATTCATAGAAGACGCTCTCAGTGGACCAGCTCTACAGAGTCTCTTTGAAGAAGTCATGGAGGTGCCAAACCTGATTGACCTAGGCTCCGAAAACAGCATGATCGCCATGATTGGGACAGCAGAAGCCAAGCCTCTCGACCCCCGAACCCTCATCAGGCATCAAGCAATGCCACTAAAGAACTGGGTTACTTTCACAGGACCAAGGGCAAGCCAGGCAGAAATGGAAGACAAGCTGGGCCTGCACCCACATCTCCCTAAACCCGGTCTCAAACCCTCTGAGTCAGTCCTTGTAAAAGTCCAGTCCTCTAAGTCGTCCAACGGCCTTACGCCGGGAGACTATGATAATGTAGCCAAACATGTATTTCCATTCTCGTTTAATGAAAAGTCTGACCTTTCGGAGTATCCTCTCATTGCCACTTTAACAACTGATAAGTTAACAAACAACTTAAAAGACGTTAATAACTCAATTGATAAAGAAGCAGATACATTAAATGAACAATACATTAAAGAAGTTCTCGAGTGTGTAGTTGACCAAGAGGACAATCGGGCCCAAGCTGCCGAAGAGGTTATGACCAAAGTGAACCTGGGGTCAGTGCAAGAGCCTAAAGAGACACAAGTGGGCAGTTTCTTCGCCGATGCAGAAAAGGAAGCCCTGATAAACCTCCTCTGGGAGTATGTTGACGTGTTCGCCTGGTCATACCAGGACATGCCAGGACTCGATCCCTCGATCGTGGAGCACAGGATTCCCCTGGATCCCGAATCCAAGCCTGTCAAACAGAAACTACGCAAGATCAAGCCAAAGTGGACCTTGCAAGTGAAAGAAGAGATTGAGAAAATGCTCTGAGTTGGCTTTATCAGAGTGATTGAGTACCCGAACTGGCTCTCCAACATCGTGACGGTCACCAAGGCCAAAGGAAAGGTCAGATGATGTGTGGATTTCCGGGATCTCAACAAGGCCAGCCCTAAAGACAATTTCCCACTGCCTAACATCGACATGCTAGTCGATACCACGACAAATTTCGAAGTAAAGTTCTTCGTGGATGGGTTTGCCGGATACAATCAGATCAAAATGTCCGAGGAAGATCAAGCCAAGACTGCTTTCACCACTCTGTGGGGGACATACTGCTACACGGTCATGCCGTTCGGTCTGAAGAACGCTGGGGCTACTTACCAGCGGGCTGCAACAACCCTCTTTCATCACATGATCCACAAAGAACTCGAAGTATATGTCGACGACATGATCATCCACTCCAGAGGATCAGACATGCAGCACATGACAGATCTGAGAAAGTCCTTCAACAGACTCACGAAGCACTCCATGAGATTGAACCCTGCCAAGTGCACCTTCGGCGTCAAGCGAGGCAAAGTACTAGGGAACATGGTTACAGAAAGAGGTATCGAAGCCGATCCCAAGAAAATCAAGGCCATCATCGACATGAAGCTGCCTCAGACCCTGACAGAAGTGAAAAGTTTTATGGGAAGACTTCAGTACATCAGTCACTTCATCAACCAGTTGACATATCTCTGCGAGCCAATGTTCAAACTGATGAAGAAGAATGCCGACATCAACTGGGACGCCGAGTGCCAGATAGCTTCAGAGAAAATCAAGATATACTTGGTGAATCCCCCAATTCTGTGCCCGCCACATGAAGACAAGCCACTACTCCTGTACTTGACGATGCAATGTACACGTCAATCGGAGCAATGCTGGTCCAAGAACAGAAGGATTCCAAGGTTGAGCATGCAATCTACTTCGTAAGCCGGAAGCTTTAAGGAAGTAAACTCAGCTACTCAGCATTAGAGAAGACTTGTACTGCCTTAGTATGGGTAGTCGGGAAACCGAAACACTACATGCGGTCACATTCGGTGCTCCCGGTCTCCAAAATGGACCCCGTCCGATATCTCTTTGACAAGCCATCCCCTGTCAATGCGACTAGCTGCAAGTGGTCATTCTTCCCGGGCCGATTTCCACATCAAGTACATGGTTAGAAAATCAACAAAGGGCAGCAGTAATGGCGGATCAGTGCGTACTTCCCCAAGAAGCTGAACCTAAGGGTCCCGATCCGCAATTCCCGAACGACGGAATCTTTTCACTCGACAACAAGAAACCGCTGGCAACTCTTCTTCGATGGGGCAGCCAACAAGAAGGGAAATGGTATTGGAATGCTCCTTGTCGATCCCAAGGACGAGCACACTCCCATAGCCATCAAATTGAATTTTGAAACAACCAACAATGCCGCAGAATACGAAGCCTGCGCAGCCGGTTTGGAAGCCGCTCTCGAGCGCAACATCTCAGAACTGGAAGTATACGGAGACTCAGCATTGATCATCAATCAAGTGTCCAACAAATGGAAGACGGTAGATTATGGCCTTCAGAAGTACCACTCGTACATGGAGGAGCTCATTGCTCAGTTCAAGGACATCTCTTTCCATTATTTGCCAAGAGACAGGAACCGTTTCGCAGATGCCCTGGCTACCCTAGCATCTCTTGTCGAAATTCCCGACGGGAAATCAGTAAAACCCCTCAGAATAGGCAGACGGGAAACACCCGCCTATTGTTGTGAGATCGAAATAAAAAATGAAACGATCGACAAACCCTGGTACAATCAAATCTACCAGTACCTCCAAAACGGAGAAGCTTCCTTCACAAATGAAGATGGAAAATACAAAGAAGGGATCAATGCCAAAAACATGATGGCATTAAAACGCCTGGCATCCCACTTCGTCATTCTGGGGGGTATGTTGTACAAGAAGCGCCACCAAGGGCCACTCCTTCGGTGTGTAAACAAAGAAAAAGCCAGCGAGCTAATGAACAAAGTTCACAACGGAACCTGCGGTCCGCACATGAACGCCCAAGCATTAACACAGATCATCCTCCGTATGGATACTATTGGATATCAATGGAAACAGACTGCATCCAGTTCGTCCGAAGTTGCGACAAATGTCAACGGTTCTCCAACCTCAATCACATCCCTCCTCATGAACTCTATTGCATGACTACGCCATGGCCTTTTGCCACATGGGGAATCGACGTCATCAGCAAAATCACTCCACCAGGAAGCAATGGTCACGAGTTCATATTAGTCGTAGTCGACTACTTCACCAAATTGGTAGAAGCCAGATCGTACAAGGTACTGAATTCCAAGAAGGTGGCTGAGTTCATCAGAGAGAACATCATGTGTCGATATGGAGTTCCCAACAAGATCATATCCGAAAATGGGACCCACTTCGAAGGAGATTGTGACCAACTGCTGACCGAATTCAGAGTCACACGCCACAAGTCTTCTCCCTACAGACCACAGACCAATGGTGCAGTAGAGGCAGCAAACAAGACTCTCGCCATGATAATCAGAAAGATGACCACCAGATGTCGGGACTGGCCCAAAAAGCTACATCTAGCCCTCTGGGGATACAGGACATCAGTCAAAACCACCACAGGGGAGACTCCGTTCGCACTTACCTATGGAATGGAATCAATGTTACCCGTGGAATTGGAAATTCCATCCCTTCGAGTTCTCTTGGAAAACGGGATCAATGAAGTCGAATGGCTACAGAGCCGTCACGACGAACTTGCTCTACTCGACGAGCGCAGATTGAAAGCCATGGAACACACTCGAGCCTACCAAAGCAGAATGGCCCGAGCATTCGATAAGAAAGTCAAGATCCGAGACTTCAGAGAAGGCGACTTGGTGCTAAAGGAAAAGCCTCCTACGCAGACCAATCCCCTCGGAAAGTGGGAGCCTACCTGGACAGGACCGTTCGTGGTACAAAGAATCTTCTCCGGAGTAGCCATGAAGTTAGCAGATTTGGACGGGAACCCTTTCGTTAACCCCGTGAACGGAAGCAAGCTCCGCAGATACTTCGTTTGAGAAAGAGCACGTGTCAACTCTCCTTCCCCATACACTACCCCTCAGTAAAATTAAAGTGCTAAAAGAGTAATACCCAACTGGATACATTCCCAACAATGATCAAGGTAAAAAACAGGGTCACACTTTTTTTGTCTTTGCTTTTCTCAAATTCACCTAAAGTGTCGAACTACGGTGACCTGAGCCCCTTGGTCCAATTGTAAAAGGGGAACGTAGGGAGCCATCATTGGTTCGATCTCAAAAAACAAAAAAAAATAATAAGCATCAATTGCTTGTGTTTCGAAAAACTCTTTTCAATTAACCTACAAATTCATTACGGTTAAAACAATCTTTGATGAGTTCAAGCACGGTCAACTCTTGACTCGCTACACGCTAGCAAAACTACAATAAAACATTAATTAGTTAATGTGTCTGCAATGACAGTGGGTGGATACTCTAGACAGCAAGGTCAACCTAGTTTCCCGTACTTGGTCCTTCTTCCCCTTCCCTTTTCCGCGGCGAGTGTTCTTCACCTTCACGGAGAATATTCCGGTAGTCCTTCTACCTGGCTCATGGACCCTTCCCGACGCCTCCGTCAAACCTGTAGCTACCAACGCAGCCCTTTCCCTAGCTCTGTCTTGAGCCGTCTCTTTTTGAGCCATCATAACCATGCTTTGACCGGCCTCCCGATCAGCATTGGCCTCATAGTCAGCCATGTCATCCCCAGTACGATTCTGAGGGTTAGCTCCCGCTTCACCCCTCCTCAAAGTCGAGCTGTCAAGGTAGTCACGACCCAACAGCTCACTCCGTCTCCACAAGATGGCCATCTGTGTCTCCCCTATACAATCTTTATACCACAACCGTGTGAGCAGCAATAGCGTCGAAGGATCTTCCATCAGCAGAGATCCTACCTCAAAGGTAGCAGCATGAACTAAACCCGTCAGTGGCACTCGCTCCACTCGTCGTCGCAAAGACCAACGATGGAATATAGAAAGACGTCTGGGACAACCCCGGTACTCTGACAACCAAGAGACCCCCCTGAGCGGTCCGACAAGTCTGTAACTTCCAGTGAGGAACCCACCATCACAAGTGATGCGTGCGGATTCTGGCCATTCAGAGCTCCAGTTCAGCCTGATTACCCCCTATCACCAGAGGACGTCGAGAGAAGGACCAAGCCACAAGACACTGGCACCTCGGGCATCATCTACAGCCTCTCCCTCAACCACATGGTAAGCATAGCGGGACTCCCTCCCCACATGTACCGGCTGCCGGTCGCCATCCGACCTATGCCCAGGAACGTCTCGCCCAGAATCAAAGGCACGATGTCTCCCCCGTTCCGGTACTGCCTCACCAGGTCAAGTACGCTGTGATGGCACACACCCAGGGACGTGAATGTGAACAAAGTAGCAATCGCGCATAGAGAAAACGTGTCCCACGCAAAAACGCTCCCCTCACTACCAGCAAATCTATCGGGCAGTCCCGAAATGTCGACATAATCAGTATTCAATATCAGTATCCCGTATGCTTCTCCAGCCGAGATACCAAGCAGAGACACTAGCTTCTCAACAGTGGCCATGCCACCAGCATAGGGAAGAACTAGTTGTTCCGTCTAAGGTCCTCCCAGAATGGCCCGGAAATCTTCAAACGTGGGAGTGATTTCGTTGTATGAAAAGTTGTACACATTCCTCCGTACATCCCAGAAACGAGCCGCGGCTCTCAAAAGATCCCAATCTGGCATGAGCTCCTTCAAAGCCCAAACAGATTTCATCCCGTAACAACTTTCGAAAAACCCTTTGTTTTGCCTAGTGTGGTTCCGTACCCACGACTGGAAATTTTCCAAGTATCGATCTTGCATCCGAGATGGTAGCTTAGGAAAGGGAGCCATGAAAGAAAGTGAAGGAAGCCATAGGAATTTGAAAGAAATTCAGCCAACTGATTAAGGCAAATGCGCAGTTTCTTACAAATTGCAAAGCTGAAACTGCAATTTAAAAGATTCTAGAAATTCATCCTCAGTCCGGCCGGACTCTCTCTGCAGTTGACTTAGTCAACTCTGCAGCCAGTTGCTCTCAAATTGGAAACAATTCCAAACCAAGCCCTGATCATGCTTTATTGAATCTGCGTGCTCCCCTGGTTTCAATCAACCACTGCCAACACCCCTTCCGCCCCGGGCTCGTGCAACAGTGCAATTAATTAAATATCAGTGCATATAGGCATAAATTTTGACATGTTCAATTTTTCATGCATGTTTCATTTTATTTATTTTTGATCAACCTACTTGCTTATTTGCCGAAAATAAAAGAAGGTAATCACTAAATAGATGTGCGAAGTACAGGTTCCGCCTCAAGGGCGCCTTTTCAAATACAGGTCAAATTGTTCTGGAAAATACACACATTTTGTCTAAGAAAGCAATAAAAGAGGACTACTCAGAGTCCTGCTCGTCATCCGAGCACTCGATGCACTGCTCCGCAGCCGCCGAATCCGTCGAGAACAGATAATCTCCGAATTCCTCCAGGCGGGAATACGCGAAAGGCCTCCTCTGCGCCTGCGAACTCGAGGACTCTCCCTGCTCGCGCCCCAAGTGCGAAGAAGGACGAGCTCCAAACCCCGCCATTCCGCCCGAGAACTGGCCAAATCCCTGCGCAAAGTCCGCTCCACCAGCCGTGGAAGCAGACGAACCTCTCGGCCTAGACGGCCTCGGCTCACGAACATCCATGCTCCTCCGGGAACTACACCTCAGGAACTCCACGAGCCTCCTAGCATAGTTGGCCCACCCGTCCAACTGCCTCACCGCCTGATTGTACGTATGGCCAGACACCTGCAAACCAGGAAAGTCGTCAGAAGACAAGCAGAAAGTACAGATGCAACATTTGCAGAATGCTACTATCAAATGCAGGATATCAAAAGCACTCACCGAAGCGTTGGGGTCCACCCTGTACTGAGGCCTCGGCTCCTCCGGAATAGAGATCACCAACCGCCTACGGGAACCATCCAGCCCCTCGTACGCCAGCCTAGCGCGTGGGAGCTGGAGATCTCGGGGATATCCAGGGCCCTCGCCCTCCCTGTGCTGCACCTGCGGGCTCCTCAGCCTCATCCTCAAGAAAGTGTCATAGTCGGCTCCCGCTATGACATACTCAGTATAGAACACGCCCTGTCTATACCGCTCCAACTCCTCCATCGGCATCGACGAAGGATGCTGCATGTGCAGAGGCGGATCCACCGGCACCATCGGAAGAGACCCCAGACCATGCTGACGAGTCACCCTCTCCCCCAGATACATCGCATCGCAGTGAAGTCCCACCAGCAACTTCCGCCGACGCGTAACCTCACTAGCAACCTGGACCACGCCAGCATGAATCCGGCTCCACCAAGTCAGCTGGATCCGCTCGGAGAACTCTTGGCTCAGGGCCTGAGACACCTCCTCGTACGACAGTCGAGTACCCTCCCTCGACGACACCACCTTCTTCGCCCTCTTCTGCCAAGACAGCATGGCAGGGAACAAGGACTGGTACGCCTCCCTAATCTCCCACCGCTGTGGGTTGAACACCTCAAAGCAGCAGACCTGCCAAGCAAATGGAAAGTTATGTCAGCTACAAAGCAGATACATACGAGTACATAAATGAGACAAGGAAGAGAAAAAGACGTGAACTTACATCCAAAGCAAAGGAGAAGCAGCACAAGGTGTTCTCCTCTCCCCGCGAGAACCTATCCAAGGCATGGTAGAGCTCGGCCAGTCCAGCCTCCCCCCATGCGAACCCCCTCACGGCATCCATATCTGTCAGCGACCCGAGCAGAGGGAAGTGACAGGAAGTGTCAAAAGTCGGGAACAGAGTCGCTGACAACGCGAACCATATGAACCCTCGAGCCAGACGCTCCGCGGTCATCCTAGGGGACACCTCCCCGTAAGCAGCAATACCTTCCCTCAGATGGATCTCCATCGGCCTGTACCGATTACCTAAGCCCCTGGCATCGGTGATATCGAAACCCAGCAGCTCCGACAACTGCCCCGGGGTATAGCCGTCCACCCACACCAGCGCGTTGCCCCAGGTAGGCAACCCAGTGATAGCTGCAAAGTCAGTGGGAGTCACAGTCGCCTCCCCCCACCTGAAATAAAAAGTGTGGGTCGTATCCCACCAGTACTCGCTCAGAGCTACGTACATGGACCTCTCCCTCTGCGTCACAGCCACCGCAGCTACCGCGCTGATAAATTCAGCCAAGCCAGAGTCAACCACCAGCTGCCGTGGACTCCTCTCTCCGTCTCGATCCTCGTTCGGGAGTATCTCCCACAGTGCTCACACTGCCTCAAAGGCTCCCCGACTCTTCTGGTTGTGAACGTCAACTGTCCCTCGCCCCTGCACGTGAACAAGGCAAAAATACGTTAATACAAAAGCGACATCAACAGAGTGCACGAACGCATGTCAAATGATGCAATGCAGATACAGTTCTCATTTCTTCCTAAAATATTTCCATCCCGGTTGGAGTATTAACGGTCCAAGATTTCCAAGCATTTCGAAAACTTCGTCGAATCCGGAACTTTCAAAACCTTCGAAAACTCCGTCGAATCTGGAACTTTCCAAGCATTTCGAAAACTCCGTCGAATCCGGAACTTTCAAAACCCTTCGAAAACTCCGTCGAATCCGGAACTTTTAAAGCATTTCGAAAACTCCGTCGAATCTGGAACTTTCAAAATATTTTGAAAACTCCGTCGAATCCGGAACTTTCAAAGCATTTCGAAAACTCCGTCGAATCCGGAACTTTCAAAGCATTTCGAAAACTCCGTCGAATCCGAAACTTTCAAAACCTTTCGAAAACTCCATCGAATCCGGAACTTACAAAACCTTTCGAAAATTCCGTCGAATCTGGAACTTTCAAAGCCCTTCAAAAACTCCGTCGAATCCAGAACTTTCAAAACCCTTCGAAAACTCCGTCGAATCCGGAACTTTCAAAGCATTTTGAAAACTCCGTCGAATACGGAACTTTCAAAGCCTTTCAAAAACTCCGTCGAAATCGGAACTTTCAAATCTTTTTTCGAACATTTCGAAAATTTACTCCGTCCCGATTTAAACATACTTTAAATTTGGAAAAACGCATCTAGACATGGAATTTTGCAACCCAAAATTTTTATGTCATCTACCCAGGGTGTCAATTGAACTACACTCTAGTCAATTTCGACAAAGGCGCATAGCAAAGTCAAAAGCCCCAATCCGGGCACCAAAATCCCTAACTCATTGCTAGTCAAAATTCTAACATTTAAAGAATGCAAATTCTTAAAATTAATGGAATTTGAAGGAATTTTACCTGTCTCTCGATCCCTCCTTTGGATTTGTGATTCTCCCTAGCCGGGTAGAACTACGTCGGATTCAATGGAAGAGTAATGGTTCGAATGGTCCGAACCAACCGCGTTCTTTCGTCATCGATCCTTCCATGACGAGCCATTGGTCCCAAATCACCCTCCATGTTGATTTTCCCTCACAAATTTGAGCAAACCTCACAATTTGGGAAGAATTCTCTCCTCTCTTTCCTCTCCTTTTTGCCTAGAAAAATGGAAGAAAATGGCCAAGTTTTGCCTCGCGCCATTTGGAATGAACCTCCGGTCAACTTCAGGGTTCACCAAATGACTCTTCTGCAGCAGAAAGATTCCTTGCCAATTTAGCCCCTCAACTTCTCGCAGTTTCAATTTTACCCCTTTTGGCCCCCAAAAGTGTAAAATTTCCCCCAGCTAGACATTTCTAACACCCCCTCCCCCGAGGGTCAATCTCAGTTAGTTTTTACTAACGCCCATCTCCAGACGTTAAAATTCCCAGTTAGTTTTCACTAACGCTCATCTCCAGACGTTAAATTCTCAATCCCTAGTTGACGTTTGACATTCAAACGCTCACTTCCATCCCAAGTTGACGTTTAACATTCAAACGCTCACTTCCATCCCAAGTTGACGTTTGACATTCAAACGCTCATTCACATCTCAGGTTGACGTTTGACATTCAAATGCTCATTCCAGTCTCAAACCGACGTTTGACATTCAAACGCTCCGTCCTGTCTCCGGACATTCAAGTCACAATTCCGTCTCCCGACGTCAAAATTTCTATTGGTTTTCACCATCGTTCACTTCCCCGGCCGCCAGTCGTAAGCCCGATCGTCCCACTACAGCGGCCATCAAGGTAAGCCCGCACTATAATCCCTCTTCAGCCATCAAGGTAAGCCCGAACATTCCTCCCCAGCAGGATCCTAAGACCATCCATCTACGAAAGCAACGTCAATCAACCCCCTCAGTTCCTAACTGACCCCATCAGAACTCTGGACGCTTGTCCCCAGCAATGTGCGAGTCTCTCCCGAGACCACATCCCGTTCCTAACTCCGTTGTTAGGACGTCAATCCTTTCGAGTTGTTAATAATGCCAGTTTAACACAACTGTTTCCATCATTGCCACCCTATCCCCAGCAGGATAAACCTAGCCGTCATCGTAAATCCAGCACCCAAGGCACGAACGCCTCTGTCCCAGGATAAACGTATCTAGCCACTCCGGTCTGAGGTGCCACACGCCCTCGTATGTTTCAGCAACTCCAGTCAGAGGCGTCACACGCCCTCGTATGTTTCAGCCACTCCGGTCTGAGGCGCCACACGCCCTCGTATGTTTCAGCAACTCCGGTCTGAGGCGCCACACGCCCTCGTATGTTTCAGCAGCTCCGGTCTGAGGCCCCACACGCCCTCGAAGGTTTCAGAAATCCCAGGTTCAGACGCCTCACAATAGTCTCCATTCAGGTACAGGTGCCTCGCAATGGTCTCACCCAGGGTCAGACGCCTCACAATAGTCTCCATTCAGGTTCAGATGCCTCGCAATGGTCTCATTTAGGTTCAGACGCCTCAGTCTCGCTCAGGTCAAGGTCCCCACGCGCGGTCCCTTGCACCTACAAACTACGATCGGCTTGATTCCCGCTCGGGATACGTAGGAATCCTTTCGCTAAGGGTCCGCCCACCACCGCCTGTGTCTCTTTCAAAGTAAGGCATCCCGATTTGGATCCTTATATTTTTTCAACGACCCCACCTCCTTCGGAAGTGACGTCGCTGAGGGGCTAACTGTAAGTACCCAAATTCGGATTATCAAAATCCGTTAGAAAGTTAACCGAAATCCGTTAACTGGCCCGCTCCAGGTTAACCGAAACCCGTTAAGTTCCCTGTTGCCAAGTCAACGAGACGTCCCGGGACTGTCCCGAGCATCCCGACGTCAAAGCGTACTCAACACACGTCGTTGCACGTAAAAGTACGGCTTTCCTGAAAAATGCACTTTCCGGCACTTTCCGGGGGCGTTTCGGATATTTTTCGGACTGTTATTTTAAAAACGGACAAAATCGGGAAATAACGGCACGAACTCCCATGGCCTGTGAGTCACAGGAACACGTGGCTCACATGCCACAGCTCCCCCATCACCTTTCAATCAAATTCAGAGTGAAAAGACTAAAATACTCCTGGTATACAGTCTCAGTTCGGTCGGACTCTTTTGCAGGAAATTCAGAATTGCCAGCAAGCCCCTCCAATTTCCAAAGTTTCACAAAACCCCCCTGATTTCACCCTCAGTCCGTCCGGACTCATGCTGAAATTTCACCTATAAATACAGAGGCTGTCAAAGCCATTTACAACAACAAAATTTACTCCCTTTCACCCAAAACCCACGGCCTAAACTGGTTTCACCCCTCCCCGAGCCCCGATTTTACCTCGTTTTGCATGAAAACTCCGTACTTCATTCAAATACAACCCCCGCCACCTCGAAACACCATTCCAAATACACTTTCGTATCCCGTATACGTCCCTCGAGCCAAAGGAGCCGACCCTAGCCATAGGTAGCTCCCTCTGTCTTTAAACTCTTGTTCCATCTCGGTTTACGCGTCAGTCGCTACAACCGTTTCGGACGACGTTGTTGAAATGTAGACGTCATCGCCTAAACGAGATCTGATACGTTTTAGTCCGCGATCCTCTTCTCTTCCCGTAAGAGAAGTAATCTCGGGTTAAAACGGCATTCCGGCCCCGTTCCATTTACTTTTATGTCATTTACCAATTCCGAATCATTCGATCCGTCGAACATCATTTAAATTCCTATCATTTACAATTACGAATTGTTTGATCCATCGAATGTCCTTTACTTTCATGCAACTTTACAATTCCGAGCCGTTTGGCTCGTCGATCGTACTTTACAATTTCGGATCGTTTGATTTCGTTGATACCGCACTTTAAATACTGTCATTTACAAAGTCCGACCCATTTGGATCGTGATAGTATTTACTTTTCAAAGTCCGAGTCGCAACCCGATTCGTTGATCGCATATCATTTAATACGTTTTTCCCGTAAAAATCGTTAACAATGTAATGCTCGGTTCAAAACCGGAGTTCGACCTTTGAACTCTCTTTCAAAACGCGCGAAATGACGTTTGGCATCCAAACGCTCATCTTCAAACTTTAAAAGCCGACTTTTGACATTCAAAATCATTTAATACGTTTTTCCCGTAAAATCGTTAACAATGACACGCCCGGTTCAAAACCGGAGTTCGACCTTCGAACTCTCTTTCAAAACGTGCGAAATGACGTTTCGCATCCAAACACTCATCTTCAAAACTCAAAATCCGACGTTTGACATTCAAACGCTCTTTTCTTAAAAGTCAACATTTGACACTTAAGATAAACGGTTAAAATCAGCCCTCGTGTCACTTTTCCTAAAACTTCAAAACCGACGTTTGTCATTCAAACGCTCGCCTTTTCAAACAGAACACCTAATCAACGTTTGACATTCAAACAAAGATTAAGCTTGTCATTCAAGCCCCCATTTCAAAATGCAAACACACACACACACATGCACACGTTTTCGAAAAAGGTAGAAAGACTCGTCATACGAGGCGTTTCGGGTGATCTCAATATACTCTTCCCGAAACGTAACGTGACCTCCGAACCTAACAATCTCTGGTACTAAAAAAGCTTTTTACTCGTTTTTGCTACTAATAAAAATGACCCCCCGTTTTCAAAGCCTTTTCCTAAGTTTTTGCTACCAATAAAAACGACACCATTTTCAACCAATAGCCGTTTCTCAACGCTTGGGCTCAAAATACAAAAACCGCGTGGCGACTCCTCTCCTTCCCGAAAAGCGAGGTCTCAGACACCAACCCTCCGCGAAAGACAACCGCCTTTCGCATCGCGCGAAATCCGGGTAATTTCACTAGGCAATGTGGGATATGGCTTTTCATATTCACAAACTCTTTATAAACCCATTTCAAATTACATACTTTAAACATTAATTTCTCATTCACCACAATTTGATTTTAATAGAATTAATACATCTCATTAATCTACTCTGAATTTAGATTATAAATATGTAATTTATTTTTCATTTACACAAAATGAAAATACATTTAAAATTGGTCAAAACTTGACCAAACCTATATTTAAACCAAATTTCCAACAATCCCCCACATGAATGACAATAATGCATGTATGCAGATCCGTCCAAAAGTTCCGGCGAACTATTATTACATCGGGATAGGTAGCTTATGGCCTTGAACCTCCCCTAGTGAAATACTATCGGATATACTAGTCATTGAGTAGCGCGATACTTTGAACTGGTAACTGTATAATGTATACCAAGACAATAGTACTCATTCATAAGTGTTCCATGCAGAAGCGGTCTTACTACTTCTCACTTGTATAGGTGATTCTACTATAAAGAGTATCCTGCTATACTCCACCACGTAGGTATAGGAATCATTAAAAAAAATCTCAACTTAACCTCACCACTGCTGTAGGTGCACACACTTGGATGTTCTGGGAATGAGTATATAACAGGTTCCAAGTGTTTCTACTGAACATCATAACTTAGTTTTCTCATTGAACCAAGGGCATGGGATCTCCAATTCTCAAGGTTAAGTGTCCACTATGAATTCTTTTGTTGTGGGTTTTAGACCCATTCCCCTTAACAGTTTATACATTTGATCGCTATTTATACCTTTCGTAAACGGATCCGCTATGTTATCATTTGATTTAACATAATCAATTGTCATAACGCCATTCTTGATCAACTGTCTAATGGTGTTATGTCTACGACGAATGTATCTAGACTTACCATTGTACATACTGCTCTGTGCTCTTCCTATTGCTGATTGACTATCACAATGTATCATTACAGCAGGCACAGGCTTATTCAAACAAGGAATATCCTCCAAAAAGTTCTTAAGCCATTCTGCTTCTTCTCCAGCTTTATCTAAAGCTATAAACTCATATTTCATCGTGGATCTGGCAATACATGTTTGTTTGGAGGATTTCCATGCCACGGCTCCTCCACCTATTGTGAATACATATCCACTCATGGACTTGGAGTCTTTCATGTCTGATATCCAATTGGCATCACAGTATCCTTCTAATACTGATGGATATCTCTTATAAAGTATTCCATGCTTTAAAGTATACTTTAAATATCTTAATACCCTCATTAGGGCCTTCCAGTGATCGGCACTGGGATTACTAGTGAACCTACTTAGTTTGCTTACTGAATATGCAGTGTCTGGACGTGTACAATTCGTTAAGTACATCAGACTGCCAATTATTCTTGCATATTCCAATTGAGAAATTGGTTCCCCTCTGTTCTTGGCTAAGTGTAGAGCCAAGTCTACCGGAGTCTTAGCCGGAGGGCTATCAAAAGCGTTGAACTTCTGAAGAACGTTCTCTAGATAATGTGACTGCGACTGGACTATCCCTTCTGATGTTCTTGAAATCTTTATTCCTAGTATGACATCAGCCAATCCCATGTCTTACATGTCAAAATGCTTCTTTAACATGCCTTTAGTATTCATGATCAATTCATGAGTACTTCCAATTATTAACCTGTCGTCTAAGTAAAGACTGATAATTACAAATGATTCAGATGTTCCTTTGATGTAGACACACTTGTCACATTCATTTATCTTGAATCCATTTGACAACATAGTTCGGTCAAACTTTTCATGCCATTGCTTAGGTGCTTGTTTTAGTCCGTACAACGACTTAACAAGTTTACACACCTTATATTCTTTACTTGGAACAATGAACCCTTCAGGTTGTTCCATGTAAATCTCTTCATCTAGCTCTCCATTTTAAGAAAGTTGTCTTCACATCCATCTGGTGTATCTCAAGGTTATTCACAACATCAATCGCAATGAGAACACGTATGGATGTGATCCTTGTGATAGGAGAATATGTATCGAAGAAATCATATCCCTCCTTTTGTCTAAATCCTTTGGCTACCAGCCGGGCTTTGTACTTATCGATAGATCCATCTGCCTTATACTTCCTTTTAAGGATCCATTTGCAACCCAACGGTTTGCATCCTGTAGGGAGACTAACCAACTCCCAAGTATTATTATGCATTATGGACTCTATCTCACTATTAATAGCTTCTTTCCAGAACGGACTATCCGATCCAGATAAAGCTTCTTTAATAGTAGTTGGTTCGTTTTCTAACATATATGATTGAAAATCAGGACTAAAAACTTTTCCACTCTTGCCCTCTAACTACGTCTAGGTCCTTCATCTTCTTGTCGAGATGGACCATTTGTAGCTTCATAAGTTCTCTTATTAGAACTTGTATCTTTCCTCTCCTTAGCAGGAAAGATATTTTCAAAGAATGACACATTCCTTCATTCTATCGTCATTCCTTCATTCATATCAGGAATGTCCGACTTGTGCACTATAAACCGATAGGCACTACTATTGTTGGCATATCCAATAAAGATGCAGTCAACCGTATTGGGACCGGTCTTTATTTTCTTTGGCTAAGATACTTCAACCTTAGCTAGACACCCCCACACTTTAAGGTATTTATAACACGACTTACGATTATGCCGTAATTCGTAAGGAGTCTTATCAATTACTTTCTTGGGTATCTTATTAAGAATGTAGTTGGACGTGAGTATAGCTTCTCCCCCCCCCACAAGTTATTGGGTAAGCCTGAACTAATTAACAGTGTATTCATCATCTCCTTAAGAATACGATTCTTGCGTTCAGCTACTCCATTAGACTGAGGTGTATATGGTGCTGTCGTTTGATGAATAATGCCAGATTCCCAGCATAATCCTTCAAACGGAGTGACATATTCTCCTCCTCTATCTCTTCGAATCTTCTTAATCTTTACATTAAGTTGATTCTCAACTTCATTCTTATAAGTTTGAAAAGCCATTAGTGCTTCATCCTTACTTCTCAAGAGATATACATAGCAATATTTAGTGCAATCTATAAAAGTAGTGAAATAATTTTTCCCACCTCGAGTTTGCACTAACTTTAGATCACAAATATATGTGTGAACTAACTCAAGAGGTATCGTGTTTCTTGTCACTGAAGAAAATGATGACTTAGTCATTTTCGCTTCAACGCAAATTTCACACTTGTCAGTCGAATTGAATTTATTATAGGAGTTAATTCTTGACTCACCAACTTCTTAATTGTGTTGTAATTCACGTGACTTAATCTCTCATGTCATAAATTAGGACTATCCAACAGGTAGACATAAGAAACAAAATTTTCATTCTTCGCTTCAAAGCGGATAATATTTCTTACATTCATTTTGAACAGGCCCTTTTCAAGGTACCCATTTCCAAGAAACATATCATTCTTGGTCAATACAAAGTTTTCTAACTCAAACACTATTCTAAATCCAGCCATGCTCAACAGCGATCCGAAAACCAGGTTCTTGCTAATGTCTGGGACATGCAGCACATCCATGAGAGTTAGCTCTTTGCCTGAAGACATCTTCAGTATAACCTTTCCAAGTCCCATGAAGTTGGAAGTCACACCGTTTCCCATACACACCTTCTCTCCACTGGTAGGAGTGTATGACGAAAAGCAAAATCTATCTGCATATATGTAGCGGGTAGTTTCAATTTCTATCCACCATTTATTACTAGTGTCTTCGAGATTTGCTAAGGTGGCTTCAAAGGTTTCACACACCATTGCTTCTAAACCAAGCCCATTCAGCCTTTCACTAATGGTGGCATGATTTCTGGAGTCGGTCTCTTGAATCTTGTAGACTCGTTCCAATGAGTTCCACAGCTCCTTGGTGTAAGTACCCCAATCTGGATCACTCCCTTCCAAACGCATGGGAAGCATCTCAGATTTACACAAACGTGATCTCGAGCACCCGTAGCCTTCAAAAATCCCAAAAATCACCAACCAAACCAAGGGGGCCTTTCTGGGATAAAAAAGTACAAAACTTTTTAGGAATTTTGGAAAATATGGAAAAGCAATACTAGTCCGTGCGGACCACTTTGCTTCCAGACATCATAATTACAAAATCCCCTTAAAGTCCACAATATTCCCTTAAATCCAGAAAAACCAAAAAAATGGTAATGGCAGCTTGTGTAGTGCGACACACTTTGCCAGAATCTGGACCCTATAAATAGAGGACTCCCCCTCTCATTTTTCTGACACCTCCTTTCTTCTCTCTCCCCCCAGCCTTCAGGCCCCCTTCTAAGTGGGGCAATCCCAGTCCCTTTCGGTTCCCTCTGGGCATTCCGAGGCCCCTCGTGGTACTCCGAAGCCCTGCCGAGCGCTCCCGAGACGCTCTCGAGCTGCCCCGAGGCACTCTTGAGGCATACCGAAGCCTTGCCAATCCATCTCGAAGCCCTGTCGATCCATCCCGAGGCACCTCGAGCCATCCCGAGGCATCTCGAGCCATCCCGAGGCATCCTGGTCCATCCCGATGCACGCCGAACTCTGCCCGAGCACAACCGACAATCCCGAGGCACGCCGAACCTATGCCCGAGTCCAGTCAACAATCCCGACGATCTCAACGCAGGCCGAAACTCTGCCTGAGGACACACCTGACACTGCCGAGGCACGCCGAAGCTCTGTCCGCAGACACCGGTACATCCCCGAAGCAATCCCGGTCCGTCCCGGAACACTATTCACACTCAAACACTATTCCCAAGCGGAAGACAGACACGAACCAACATTGGTAAGGCTTCCTTCTACACTATTTCAATACATTTCAATAATAAGCATACAATGTAGACATCAGATACAGCATGCATTTTTAAAAGCACACACACACAACTTTTAAAGAAAGAGGGGTACCGAAAGACTCGTTTTTACGAGGCGACTCGGGTGAGCTCTGCTATTCTCTTCCCAAGGCGTAACCTGACCTCCGAACTCAAAATCTCATCACACAATAACAGTTTTTAAACAAAGCTTTTTTTCAATGTTTTGGGCTAAATCAAAACGGCGTGGCGACTCTACGAACAAACGCAGCGATACACCTCCCGACCAACCGCGAGATGTCGGGGCCCGCGCCGGAGCCGGATCCGGGTAATTTCAGTTGGCGACTCCGCTGGGGATGTTTGTTTTAAAAAACTTTTAAACGAAAAAATAAAAGATTTTTAATAACAATGATGAGGGTCAAACTTTCATTTTACCCCTTTCTTTAACTGTTGTGTGTGTGTGCATGTGCTTTAAATTTTTATTCAAAAAAAAATACAAAAAAATGCATCATAATACATCTGTGTACATACATATAAAAATTCTGCAAAACTTTATGTTTTCCTCAGAAAAAGAATTTTAGTGACCGCACACTACTCGCACTGCTGCCTCGGTACACCGCACGCTACGTGCACTTGCTGCCTCGGTACATTGCACACTACAACCCTCAACCCGGAGTGGTCTCAGTTGCAGTTTGTTTGCCTTCCTACGCCTCTCGGACGTGCACGGGATCATTCCAAACATCCCATCCTAGCCAGTGTCAACCATGCACGCTTGCGTCACACTCTGTCCAGACTCGGTTGGTTTTTACCCAGTCCGTTTCATACAGCCTGGATACATATCCCATGCCGGCCATTTTCTGGGTCGAAGCTCGGAACTCAAGACCCCTTACGCAAGCAAGAGGATGAAAGGTCATGCTAAAATCTTGACCTGATCTTGATTTCCAAAGCTACACCCGGACAATGCTCCATCCCGGATATACATCCATGCCCACATGAAACCATGTCATTAAGTCTTTAATACGTCAGCCATGACAATATGACCTAGCCAACGCCTAACGTCACAGATCCCTTGCGCAAGCAAGGTAAAGAGAGGTCATGCCAAACTCTCGACCCGATCTTGACTCATGTGCCGGCTCGGCTCATTATTCACATGGCCGACGCATTAAAACGAACATGACAGGCTCGGTCCTTAGGTTCGGATTTTTATTTTAGGCCGGTGGAAACCGCTTGCCCTATAGGACCCTCGCCCGGTGCTGTCCACCCCGGGATGTCGAAATACAGGTGCAAAACGAGGGGCTTATAGCCGCACAAATGGTCTCCACTGACCCAGGATCTAGCATAGTTGCGAAAAAGAAGAGCAATCTTTTTCAACCAACTTAGGATTCTGAGAAAACACTGTTTTAAGTAAATTAAAACAACAAAAAAAGGCATAAATAATAAAAAGGAAACTGCATGTCACATGAGCTTTCCCCTTTTATCCAAAAATGCCTTCCCATGTCTAAACCTTACCCGTCACCCCCTCCAGCGAACCGATAGTGGTTGAGAGTACCCGGGAGCTGCCTTTTCAGTATCGAAGTTACAAGGTCCGACAGCCCTTCCGGTTCGGCGGTCCGAACAGTCCGCTACTCCCCCATGGCGATATCCACAGATAACAGTGAGGGAAATGAAACCCCTCCACTGAGAAACCTCCAGACAATGGAGGAGGTGCTGCAAGCCTTCAAAACTCTCAAGAAGCGCCAAGAAGAACAACAAGCCTGGATCGTAGATACCATGCGTCGTCGCGGAACCGTCGTTGTTCCCCAAACGGATGGGACATTCGTTCTCATAGAAGACGAAGAAATACCTGCTCCCCCGGGTCCTCAAAGCTATCAGCAGGTCCCGCCTCTGCCAAGCTACGAAAACCAAGCAATGCAAAGCAGCTCCCGCTCAAAGCTTCACTCAGGCATCAGTCAAGCAGCCCCGACCTGCCCGCCTCAGCAGTAGAGTCAGTTTTCCGGCCCTGCACCACAAGCTCAATATCAACAGCACACGTACGGGCCTGCTCCGCCAGATCCCAATGTATCTCGGTATCCCCCGGGATTCAATCCTTTGCCTCTATACGAGCCTCGCAACCATAACCTGAAATCCCAATGTTTACCAGGGACAGACATCCCAAGCGGATATCCCGACATTTCAAACCTACCACCCACTTGTCTGCCACTTGGGACTAATGAAACATTTCCCCAATTCCCAAACACAACCCTTAGCGGTCCGGGCAATCACGCCCTCAATTGCAACAATCAGGGATACGGGATGGTATACACTCAACTACCTCCCCAAGACTCCCGAATGGCGATCCCGTCAGCCAATCCACCTTCATCTTCAGTGTCCATCCCCGAAAATGGCAACCTGTCTCAGCCTACTGACCCTCACATGGCTTGATTGATCGAACAAATGAAGGACATGTAAGGCAAACTGGCCAACTCTCGGAAGGACTCCCTCATGCCCACTGATCCGAGCAAGGTAGTTCCTCTACCTCCAAAATTCAGAATGCCGGAGATGGAATAGTTCGACGGGACAGAATGCCCGAAGACCCACATCGACACCTATGTCTTGGGTATGAGAGCCAAAGGGGAAACCCCTCAACAAATGGCGGATCACTTCCAGCATTCCCTCAAATCCACAGCATTAAGGTGGTTCCTCAACGTAAAGGCAGAAAACCGCTCCACATGGGACCAAATCAGCGAAATCTTCCTGGAGAAGTACTGCGCCAACCTTGAATGGGAAACAAACCGCCATGATCTGCAAGCCACCGAACAAAAGGGTGACGAACCAGTAGGCGAGTTCTACAAAAGATGGAACTGGAAGCTAAGCGAGATAATGGATCCGCTTTCCAAAGAAGAGCAAATGGACATCTTCCATTCCTGCCTCAAACCATCTCTGAGGACCTTGATCAGCCATCACTTCTACCCAGACCTCCATGCCATGGTCAACGCTGCAACCAAGTTCGAAAAGACCTTGAGCCTCCAGAAGACAAAAGCAACTCCTGCTTCGTCCTATCGCTATCGAGCAAACCTGTCGAATCCAGCACCTGTCCCAAACAAAGGAAAGGAAGCAGCCGGAACAGTCCACTATATCCAGAATGGAGCTCAAGTAAACCACGATCAAGCACCCCCGAGGAACAACAATCCTCCTCGCCTACAACAGTTTCAGCATTTAGACAACCTCGAAATGCCTCTGACCCAAGTATTCGAAGTATTGGTGAAGCGGAATCTCCTCAAACCTCTCGAGAATTTCCAGCCAAAGACTCTTAAACCTAACATGATATGAGCAAGCATTGCGCCTTCCACAACTACCCTGGTCATACCACCGACAATTGCTTCGTGCTGAAACATGTGGTCCAGGGGCTAATCGAAGAAGGAAAGTTGGAACGCCCCCGTGGCCCCAACACAATCGGAAATCCGTTCCCCCGAAATGACAGGGTGAACATGATAGCCTTCAGCGAGACTCCATGCAAGAGTAGGTCCCCTGCTATCTTCGAAACTGTCAACATGCTATCCCGTTACGACTGGGAATGCGAAACCAGAGTCAAACGCTCCCGTGACTGGGAATCCAGACAGGAACATCCAAGAATGACTGTCTCCCTACGATCCCTGCCACGATCGAGACATACCCATAGATGGATCGAACACTCCCGGAAGGAGATCGAAACAAATAGCAAACGGCGCAGCGGTTTAACCTTCACAGATGCAGACTTGCCGATGTGTGAAAAAAGACATAACGAGGCCCTTCTCATCCTCATAAAGATAGAGAGGTTCTACCTCCCAAACGTCTTGGTCGACAATGGCTCAGCAGTCAACATCATTGCTTTGTGCACAATAAAATGACTCTGTGTCGACCGCTCCCTGATGAGACCTTCGCCTCGGATAATCCGAGCTTACGACTCCACTCCATGCCTTGTCTTGGGAGTAATCGATCTGAGGATCCAATTCGACGAACAAATGGATTCGGTAGAGTTCCAAGTCGTGGAAATCAACTCCACTTTCTCCGCCCTGCTGGGACGACCTTGGCTACACCAGATGAAAGCAGTATCATCCACTCTTCACCAATTTGTAAAATTCATCAGCGCCAATGGAAACCTTGAAGTAATCTGCGAAAGCATCACGATGGAGAGCGCTTGGCCAGCAAGCTATGACCCAGAAGAAAGTCCCGACATGACCGAATATTCCTCTGCAGACGAGTCTCCAGTCATGATCCGCTACGAAAGAGATCCCTACATCCACGCGCTAAGCCGCGATGAGCTAGAGATCGAAGAACTCATGGGCCAAGATGACAACTCTGAAATATGCAACTGGGAAGAATGCATGAAAGAAGATCAAGAGATGGACGCCCAGATGGAACTTGACCGAGAAGTAGACTCATACTTTGCCAAAAATCCTCCTGAGGAAGGCTGGCCCATCACCAACATGCTGGAGCAGGACAACCCTCATGCCAACACACTCGGATCTCACGGGGACAGCCACCATAGCATAGTCCAATTCAACATCCCGGTATCTGACCTGGAAGAACAATGGCGCGACCTCCTTCGAAGCCTAATCAAAGAAGGAGATATAGCATGCACCCTCGATTCAGACATCGTGAATGTCATCCAAGCAAAGATCTCAGATAAGGAAGCAGATTCTATGAAGATAATCAACATCAGCAAGAATCAGCTCCGAATCAGCGAATGCTTCGCCCTCCTGGAAGAAGCTCTCCATGACTTTTATTGTCAAGAGCCCCCGAGATCAGGTAACAACACCAATGGAGGGACACCGTCAAAGGAGCAGCCTAAAACCTCCGCGATCTGGTTTGAAGTCAAACCAAAAGCAAGCCATCTTCCGGGAACGGCATCGACCGAAGAATGGCTACCAAAGCCATCGCCACCGTCTCTAGACCCACAGTCTGCAAAGAGAAATGGAGTTTGGTCCAATCCCTCGTCGCCTAGCGTCTAGCTTTGAGTCATGTTGTCTGTGAATTCAAGTCTTTCGAGCCATCTGATGGCTCTACGCCGAAAGATTGTGAGTCCATAATCAACAATGTATCTTCTCTACGCTTTCAATAAAAAAGGTCCGAACTTTCTAAAATATCCTTTCATTGCATCTTTAACAAATGATGAGTTAACTAAATCATAAACAGTTAATAACAATTCATCTAATAAAAAAGCAGACACACTAATTGAACAATGCATTAAACAAACCTTTAAGCATGTTGTTGAACAAGAGAAAAACCTGGCCCAAGCTGCCGAGAAGGTTTTAATCACAGTGAATTTGGGAACTGCTGAAGAGCCTAAGAGACGCAAATCGGAAGCCTCTTCACCAGCACAACCCGTGAACCAGAAGTCAATCAAGGGACGGGTAATGACCGAACAACTGGCCGACTTCCCAATCGACGAGGCCCAAGGTCTCAAACCACAATTTCCAGACGAAGGAATCTTCATACTTGAAGGTGAAAACCGATGGCAGTTGTTCTTCGACGGAGCAGCCAACAAAAGAAGAAACGATATTGGTATGCTCTTGGTCGACCCAAAGGACGAGCACACCCCAATCGCCATAAAGCTGAATTTCGAGGTAACCAACAATGTCGCCGAATACGAAGCCAGCGCCGCCGGACTAGAGGCCGCACTCGAAAGGAACGTCCAGAAGCTAGAGGTCTACGGGGACTCAGCCCTGATCATCAATCAGGTTTCCAACAAATGGAAAACAATAGACCCAAGCTTGCAAAAATACCACGTCTGCAGGGAAGACCTCAGCACGCGATTCAAATAGGTCATCTTCCACTACTTGCCAAGAGACCGGAACCGGTTTGCAGACGCCCTAACCACCTTTGCTTCACTCGTGGGAATCCCCGAAGGGAAGGCAATCAAGCCATTCAAAGTGGGAATAAAAGAAATCCCTGCCTACTGCTGCGAGATCGAACCAGAACCCGAGCCCATCAATGAGCCGTGGTACAACCAGATCTTCCAATACCTCAAGAACGGGGAAACCACCTTCATGAACAAGGAAGGCCAACGCAAAGAAGGAATCAAAGCCAAGAGCAACGTGGCCCTAAAACGCCTTGCCTCTCACTTTGTCATCCTTGGAGACATGCTATACAAAAAAAGCTACCAAGGACCGCTCCTATGCTGCATCAGCCAGGAAAAAGTAAATGAGCTCATGAACGAAGTCCACAATGGGGCTTGCGGCCCCCACATGAACGCCAGAGCCCTAATGCAGATCATTCTTCGAATGGGCTTCTACTGGATCTCCATGGAGGCAGACTGCATCCACTTTGTCCGAAGATGCGATAAGTGCCAACGGTTCTCGAACCTCAATCATCTTCCTCCTCACGATCTCTATTGCATGACTACTCACTGGCCCTTCACCACTTGGGGAATCGACGTCATCGGGAAAATCACTCCACCCAGAAGCAACGTCCACGAATTTGTCTTGGTAGCCATTGACTACTTCACAAAATGGGTCGAAGCCAAGTCCTACAAAGTGCTAACTTCCAAGAAGGTTGCACATTTCCTCAAGGAAAACATCATATGCCGATACGGCATCCCGAACGAGGTCATATCAGACAACGGGTCCCACTTCGAAGGAGAATGCGACAGACTGCTGGCCGAATTCAAGATCACACGCCACAAGTCTTCTCCCTACAGGCCGCAAACTAACGGCGCAGTAGAAGCAGCAAACAAGACCCTCGAAAGGATCATCCGAAAAATGACCACACGAGGACGAGATTGGCCCGAGAAGCTGCACCTGGCACTTTGGGGCTACTGAACATCAGTCAGAACAGCCATGGAGAAACTCCATTCGCCCTGACATACGAAATGGAAGCAGTACTGCCCGTTGAATTGGAAATTCCCTCACTACTAGTGTTGCTGGAAAACGAGATCAACGAAGTCGAATGGCTCCGAAGCCGACACGACGAACTGGCTCTGCTAGACGAGCGCCGACTAAAGGCCATGGAGCACATCCGAGCCTACCAAAGCAGAATGGCTAGAGCTTTCGACAAGAAAGTCAAATCCCGAGACATTAGGGAAGGCAATCTGGTACTTAAAGAAAAGCCTCCCACTCGAACCAATCCACTTGGAAAATGGGAACAAACATGGATCGACCCTTTCGTGGTCCAAAAGATCTTCTCCGGAGGTGCCATTAAGCTGTCAGACCTAGACGGCAATCCCTTCATGAATCCAGTCAACGGAAGCAAACTTCAAAGATACTTCGCCTAAATAAGATCAACTTTGCATCTCCCGTCACTCATTGTAGTGTCGAACTACGCAGACCTGAGCCCTCCAGTCCGGGGGAACGTAGGCAACCTTAATTGGTCCGGTCTAAACACATAAAAAAAAAAAAGTTTGGATGCCAACCAAGGCCCCCATCACACTATACACTTTCCAGAACATGTCCCCACCATCACCTTGACTAAGTAAACGATGGAGGCAACATTAAAGTCAAACAACAAGCTAGGGGCTTGCCTTCGCCCTCGTGCACTTCAATAAAAAAAAACACAAAGAGCTCAAGCAGAAGCTTTCAAAAAAAAAAAAAGAGCTCAAGCAGAAGCTTCACAAAAAAAGATGAGGCCAAGGACCCAGCACCAACAATAAGGAAGCAATGGAACCATTGAAAAGGCCGTCGAAAATGACTTGTCAAGGAACCACCTCGAGGCCCGTACCTCACCATCCAATCTTCCCATCCAAACACAAAATCCAAACAAGAATGGATGCCGTCAAGGCTCAGAATGCTTCAGTCCACAAATACAGCAGGAAGGTCCAAAGTTGGACGCCGCCAAGGCTCACAAAAGAAACAAAAAGCGAACAAGAGATCTTGCGTCTCGACAAAGCTTTAAAATTAAATCACAAATAACTAACGGTTACAACATTTCTTGATGAGTACAAGCACGGTCTACTCTCAAGTTCACAACATGCTAAAAGACAGCTTAATACGTTTAACAAATAATGTGTCTGCAATGCAATGAATGTATACTTAGGAGGTCATTCTGCGCCACCCACGCTTGTCCCCTCGCCATTCTTCACTTTCTTCCCTCATCCCCGGCGAGTCTTCTTTCGCTCCACGTGAGCCAACTCTGTCTCTCTCATTCCGAGATTAGGGGTCCTCCCCGTAGAGTCAAACAATCCAGCAGCTCGCAGAGCTTCATTCGCCCATGCCTCAGCCCGGATCTCCTCCCTGCGAGTCTGCAAAAGGGGACCTCTCTCCGTCAGTCGGTCAACTCTAGTCTCGTAGTCAAATAAAGCATCTCCCGTCACACTCTGAGGATTAGACCAGGCTTCAGCACTTCTAAGGCTATAGCTGAGACGGCAACCCTGCCCCATAATCGCTTCACACCTGCTTCCCAAAATCACTTGGGACTGCCTGACATGCTGCTCGTACCAATCCAGGTACTCGGTGGTGAAATTACCCGGATCCGGCTCGCGCGCGGAGCCCCGTGCATCTCGCGTTTCGTCGCTGTTCGGGAAGTCGCCCGGATCCGAGAGGCAGCACAATCGCGCCCCGGCATCTGGCTTATTCCGTTTTAGCGTTGCGTGTTGGAGGTGTCTCGCCGTTTTGCTTTCGCATTTTGTAGAGTCGCCACGCCGTTTTTATTAAGCCCAAAACATTGAAAAAGGGCATCAGTTTAAAGATAAATTTTAAACTGTTTTTGTGTGATGAGATTTTGAGTTCGGAGGTCAGATGACTCCTCGGGAAGAGAATATTAGAATATTAGAGCTCACCCGAGTCGCCTCGTAAAAACGAGTCTTTCGGATACCCCTAATATCCTTTAAAAAGTTGTGTGTGTGTGTGTGCTTTTAAAAATGCATGCTGTATCGGATGTCTACATTGTATTGAAATGTATTGAAATAGAATAGGAAGGAAGCCTTACCAATGTTGGTTCGTGTCATCTTCCGCAGGGGAATAGTGTTTGAGGTCGGAGTAGCGTTCCCCATTGCTTGGGATGCCGGTTGTCCGCGGACGAGTTTCGGCGTGAGTTGAAACCGTAGGCTGCGTTTGGGCGAAGGATTCGCGTGCGTGGGGATCGTCGGGATCGGTCGGGCGAGAGGTTCGGCGTGCGTTGGAATCGTTGGTTGGATTCGGGCGAGAGGTTCGGCAAGGTTTGGGATCGCCGGTTTGACTCGGAAAGAGCCGGGACACCGTGGGAAAGACCAGCAAGGCCTCGGAGTACCACGAGGGGCCTCGAGTACCTCGAGAGTGCCTCGGGGCAGCGCGGGAGCGTCTCGGGAGCGCTCGGAGAGGCTTCTGAGCACCTCGAGGGGGCTCGGAAGGCCTCGGAAGGATCCGAAGGGGCGGGAATGCCTCGAAAGGTCTTAGAAGGGGAGCCGAAGGCTTAGTGGAGGAAGAGAGAAGTGGGAGGTGTGAAAAAATGAGGAGGGGGAGCCCTCTATTTATAGTAAAAATTTCGGAGCAAAGAGGTCCGTACGGACCTTCTTGGTTATCCGTAATTTTGGATTTCCTCGATTTGAGGGAATGCTGCAATGATGGAGAATATTACGGAATGATGATGTCCCCCATGCAATAAGGTCCGTACGGACCATCTTGCATGCAAAGAGGTCCGCAGATGTGGACCAACTCTGCGCAGGAAGTCATCATTTCTTAGGGATTTGAGGGAATATTGTGGACTTTAAGGGGATTTAGTAATCATTGAAACAAAGAGGTCCGTACGGACCTTAATTGCTTTTCTCGATTTCTGAAAATTCCCAAAAGGTCCTTTTGTCCCTTTTATCCCGAAAGGCTCCTCCCTTGGTTTGGTTGGGGTTTGAGAGGGTTTTGAGAGGGTTTTGAGTGAGAGAGGTCTACGAGGCTGCGTGGATGAGTCTACGGTGTTTCCGTGTGTTTGAAAGGGAGTGATCCAGTTGGGGTACTTACGAAGCCCTCGACGACGTCACTTATGAAAGAAGTGGGGTCGCCGATAAGATAAGGGTCCTAATGCGGATCGCGTCTTTGGGAGAGGAAGTGACCGTGAGGGTCAAAGTGAGGACGTGGTGGTGTCCTTTTGGGTGACCGTTTAGGTCAATAGGCTGGACCCTGTGATAGGATTCCTACGTATCCCTGGCGGGAATCAAGCCTGGTCGTAGTTCGGGTGTGGGGTGAGTGTTCTGTGAATACGGGCGTGGTGGTGCCCTGAAGTGTCGTGTGACCGCCGAGGTTAGTGGTGAGGACGTGGTGGCGTCCTGGGTGACCGCATAGGTCAAATGTGAGGACGTGGTGGCGTCCTGGGTGACCGCATAGGTCAGTGATAAGGACGTGGTGGCGTCCTGGGTGACCGCATAGGTCGGTGATAAGGACGTGGTGGCGTCTGGGTGACCGCATAGGTCGGTGATAAGGACGTGGTGGCGTCTGGGTGGCCGCATAGGTCGATGATAAGGGCGTGGTGGCGTCTGGGTGGCCGCGTATAGGTCGGTGATAAGGACGTGGTGGCGTCACTGGTGACCGCATGGGTCGGTGATAAGGGCGTGGTGGCGTCTGGTGACCGCATAGGTCGGTGATAAGGACGTGGTGGCGTCTGGGTGGCCGCATAGGTCGGTGATAAGGACGTGGTGGCGTCTGGGTGACCGTATAGGTCGGTGATAAGGGCGTGGTGGCGTCTGGGTGGCCGCATAGGTCGATGATAAGGAGCGTGGTGGCGTCACAGGTGACCGCATAGGTCGGTGATAAGGGCGTGGTGGCGTCTGGGTGACCGCATAGGTCGGTGATAAGGGCGTGGTGGCGTCTGGGTGACCGTATAGGTCGGTGATAAGGACGTGGTGGCGTCTGGGTGACCGCGTAGGTCGGTGATAAGGGCGTGGTGGCGTCTGGGTGACGCATAGGTCGATGATAAGGACGTGGTGGCGTCTTGGGTGACCGCATAGGTCGGTGATAAGGACGTGGTGGCGTCCTGGGTGACCGTATAGGTCGGTGATAAGGACGTGGTGGCGTCTGGGTGACCGCATAGGTCGGTGATAAGGACGTGGTGGCGTCTGGGTGACCCGCATAGGTCGGTGATGAGGACGTGGTGGCGTCTGGTGACCCGCATAGGTCGGTGATAAGGACGTGGTGGCGTCACTGGGTGGACCGCATCGGTCGGTGATAAGGACGTGGTGGCGTCACAGGTGGCCGCATGGGTCGGTGATAAGGACGTGGTGGCGTCTGGGTGACCGCATAGGTCGGTGATAAGGGCGTGGTGGCGTCTGGGTGGACATAGGTCGGTGATAAGGACGTGGTGGCGTCTGGGTGACCCGCATGGAGTCGGTGATAAGGACGTGGTGGCGTCTGGGTGACCGCATGGGTCGGTGATAAGGACGTGGTGGCGTCACAGGTGACCGCATGGAGTCAAATGTGAGGCGTGGTGGCGTCACAGGATGGAAATTTTACGATTTTCCTAATCGGGTGGTTTAAGGCCTTAGGGCGGAATAGTGATTTGGGAGATTTATACGGTCTTAGGACCGAGTGGTTTAGAGCCTTCCATTTGAGGATAGTAGTTTGGGCGGATTTATCGATCTCCGGTAGTGGTTTAAAGCCTTAATTTGAGGATAGTAGTTTGGTGATTATCTGATCTCCGGTGAGTGGTTTAAAGCCTTAGAGTGAGGATAGTAGTTTGGGCTGATTTATACGATCTCCGGGTGAGTGGTTTAAAGCCTTCAGTGGAGATAGTGATGGGGGAGGTTTATACGGTCTTAGGACCGAGTGGTTTAAAGCCTTCCGGGTGTGAGTGAAGTAGTGAGGTTTGTGGTGAGTGGACGTGGTGATGTCCTGAGTTGAAGCTTAGTTCGGGAGTATGAACCTAAGTTGTGACCTAGTTCAGGAATATGACCCTAAGTTGGGACCTAGTTCAGGAATATGACCCTAAGTTGGGACCTAGTTCAGGAATATGACCTAAGTTGGGACCTAGTTCGGGAGTATGACCTAAGTTGGGACCCTAGTTCGGGAGTATGACCTAAGTTGGGACCTAGTTCGGGAATATGACCTAAGTTGGGACCTAGTTCGGGAAGTATGACCTAAGTTGGGACCTAGTTCGGGAATATGACCTAAGTTGGGACCTAGTTCGGGGAATATGACCCTAAGTTGGGACCTAGTTCGGGAATATGACCCTAAGTTGGGACCCTAGTTCAGGAATATGACCTAAGTTGGGACCTAGTTCAGGAGTATGACCTAAGTTGGGACCTAGTTCAGGAGTATGACCTAAGTTGGGACCTAGTTCAGGAGTATGACCTAAGTTGGGACCTAGTTCAGGAATATGACCTAAGTTGGGACCTAGTTCAGGAATATGACCCTAAGTTGGGACCTAGTTCAGGAATATGACCTAAGTTGAGACTATTCTAAGGCGTCTGGACCTAAGTTGAGTTTGATGGGCATTTTGTGGATCCTATATGGAACTTTGTTTGTGGGAATTTTTGGAAAGGCATCATGCCGTGCTGGGATTCTTCTTTTATGTAGCATTTATTACAGCTATGTCTTGCGTTTGAAGTTTATTGACATACCTTTCTTTGTGTTTACTGCAGGAGGAGAGCACCTTTGTGAGGAGGAAGTTGAATTGTTGAGGATGTGGGGCACCTCTGACCGAGATGAAGAGGACATGGTGGCGTCTTTGGCCGAATTCTTGAAGTGTTAGAGGCGTGGGCGCCTACGATCGAGTTGTTGAAATGTTGAGGGCGTGTGGCGCCCACGGCCGAAGTTCTTTGAAATGCTGCGGATGCGCTGGCGTTTTTGACTGAAGTCAGTGAAAGGATGAGGACGCGACGGAGCCTTTGTTCGAACTTGCGGTGAGGGCGAGGTGGAACCTCTGCCTGAACTTGGTGAGGGCGAGGTAGCGCCTCTGTCTGAACTTGCGGTGAGGGCGAGATGGAGCCTCTGTCTGAACTTGGTGAGGGCGAGGTAGCGCCTCTGTCTGAACTTGCGGTGAGGGCGAGGTGGAACCTCTGTCTGAACTTGGTGAGGGCGAGGTAGCGCCTCTGTCTGAACTTGCGGGGAGGGCGAGATGGAGCCTCTATCTGAACTTGGTGAGGGCGAGGTAGCGCCTCTGTCTGAACTTGCGGGGAGGGCGAGATGGAGCCTCTGTCTGAACTTGGTGAGGGCGAGGTAGCGCCTCTGTCTGAACTTGCGGTGAGGGCGAGATGGCGCCTCTGTCTGAACTTGCGGTGAGGGCGAGATGGAGCCTTTGTCTGAACTTGGCGAGGGCGAGGTAGCGCCTCTGTCTGAACTTGCGGTGAGGGCGAGATGGAGCCTCTGTCTGAACTTGGCGAGGGCGAGGTAGCACCTCTGTCTGAACTTGCGGTGAGGGCGAGATGGCGCCTCTGTCTGAACTTGCGGTGAGGGCGAGATGGAGCCTCTGTCTGAACTTGGCGAGGGCGAGGTAGCACCTCTGTCTGAACTTGGCGAGGACGTGGGACGCCTCAGGTGCTGGACAAGGAGAGGAGGGATGGCTCATCTTCTTTTTCCTTCTTCGTTCTTATTCCTGTGGACTTCTTGGATTATCCGGTTGAGGAAGGTGCTGGGTTCACCGAGGACGATGATGTGGCTGGCGGAGGCGCCGAGATGCCGAATTTCTCGTTTGTGGAGGAGGATGATGATGAATCGGATTAGGGCTCTTTTGCTTTTCCTCTTTCCATTGTTTTTTTTTTTTGTAGAGCAACAGACATTTTGTACCTGTAATAAAACACTTGTATTTGCACAGCAAAGTATTTTATTTAAGATGTAATGACGTATTTGTGATTCCCGGGATTGACCTAGGAATTGTTGCTAGCTTATTATTATTTTTGTGCATGTCGCATGAGCTGGGAATGCATTTGTGGTTAATGGAGGGCGAGGCGGCTTTGGCAAGTTTTACGGCGATTGGGGCTGAGCGGCTTTGTGATTTCATGAGCGGTGGCGGGAGTGATGTCTCTGGGGACGCGTTCGCTTTGTGCTTGATAGCCACTCTTTTCGGGGTTGGCTACCTCGGGATATGTGACGGTGCTCTGTTTGATATGGCGAGGCCATTGTCGGGCGGGCGAGGATATCGTTCCTTTGGTTCCGGGAAACCTTCCACGGTGTAGATCATGCGGTGATGAGGGACCGATTCATGCGGGGAAGCCCCTGCTTTGCTTGCATTATGGTTGAGAGAGGCTTCAAACCATGCACGAGTCTCGGCGTCTCTTAGTCCGTGGACGTTTGCTCGGTGACCTTTTGTCTTGGACATGGATCGATGCAGCAGGAGAGATGGATGGCACATCTTGGTACGCATCGGATTCGTTGGTGGGTTTCCCTTTGGGGGATTGAAACTAGGAGGGCTGTCGGGGAAGGTTCCTATGTTGTCGAGTTCCGTGTTTGCCTTGGTCCTCTTTACGTGTTCCGTTGCTTGTTTCCGTCGGTTCGGGATGAGGCGGGAGCCTTTCTTTGGCTGAGATGACATTGCAGCGTGGAGGTAGCTTCTTTGCATGACGAGATCCACGATGCTTTTATGTATTTTACGAGGGTATGGAAGTATTCCGCTTTCCCTCTGTGGTGCTCCTTAGATGCGGGAGAATGTTGTCTTGACCATCGAGTACACGGATTGGTATGAGTAGCATATCGGGCGGACCCAGTGGTTTTGGGGAGCGGGGCGTGAAGCAATTGCAGGGCAAGATTGTCGTCTCGCTATAGCCTTAGGAGTGCGAAGCTTGGTCTAACCCTCGGGATGTCATGGGAGACGCTTTGTTTGACTACGGGACTCGAGTTGACGGGCGGCGGGGAGAGGTCCCCTTTTGCGGGCTCGTAGGGAGGAGATCCGAGCCGAGGCACGGGTGAACGATGCTCAGAGAGCGGCGGTTCGTTTGACACGACAAGGAGGACTCTGATCTCGGAATGAGGGAGACAGAACTCGCTCATGGGGAATGAAAAAAGACTCGTTGGGGACGAGGGAGGAAAGGAAAGAGTGATGAAGGGCCAAACGCGAGTCGCATGGAATGACCTTACGAAACACCGAGTATCCATTCATCGGCATCGCGGACACATTGATTGTTAAATGTTTTAAGTCGTCTTTTAGCATGTTGTGAGTTTGAGAGTAGACCGTGCTTGAACTCATCAAGAAGTGTTTTAAGCTGTGATGATTTGTGATTTACTTTTAAAGCTTTGTTGAGACGCAAAATCTCTTGCTTGCTTCTTTCTGAGCCTTGGTGGCATCAATTTTGGAATTTTGTGTATTCCTTAGACCGAACCAATGAAGGCTGCCTACGTTCCCCTCGGGTGAGAGGCTCGGGTCTGCGTAGTTCGACCCTCTTTTGTGGAAGAAATGACTCGTAATGTACACTTGCAAGGGCGTATTTATTTTTGAAAAGGTGGGAACGGGTCCCCTTTTGTGTGAATGCCTTATTTGATGTAGGCACAAAAGAAATGCTTTTGGGTTTGACTCTTTTGAGAGAGTATGAGTGCTTGAAAAGCTTGTAAAAGTGTATGGAAGTCCTTGGCGACGTAAAATCGGTGTTTAGCTCTATTGTCCTATTTTGTAGAAAAGAAGACTTGTCGAGACATCGAAAACTTGATTTGTTCACAATGATCACTTGTTTGCTTAAAACCCTTTGTTGATGTTCGGGTTATTCAACAATTAAACCTGATATGCTTTGATTAATCACGAGGAGAAAGTCAACCGGTATCAAGGATCGAGTTGGTCTGGTGTGAAAGAAGGTTTGTGTATAGGAGAGGTCATTGATGAGATCGGGTTTGTGGATTTGTATGTGTTTATGATCGGACCATTTCTGGATGCCTACGTTCCCCTTAAGACAAGGAGCTCAGGTCGACGTAGTTCGGGTTTGAACTGTGTTTGGCTTTGGGGCCAGGGCATGAATATTTGCGCGGCCTTTGGCGAAAAGGCTCGGAAGGTTGAATGATGAGGCACGGGCCTTGAGGTGATTTCTTGACAAGTCGTATTTGACGGCAGTTTTAATGAATCCATTGCTTCTTGATCGTTGGCTCTGGGTCTTTGACCTCATTTATTTTTGTGAAGCTTCTGCTTGATCTCTTTTTTTTTGTAGCTTCTGCTTGAGCTTTTTTTTTGTAGCTTCTGCTTGAGCTTCTTTTTTTTTGTGCAGCTTCTGCTTGAGCTCTTTTTTTTTTTGAAGCATTTGAGGGCAAAGGCAAGCCCCTGCTTGAACTTTCTTGATGCGCACGAGGGCGAAGGCAAGCCCCTAGATTGTTGTCGACATGGGGTCAATCTTTTGATGCTGAGTGACCTTTTGTTGTCCTTTGATGTTCCTGCCGTCGTTGACTTGGTCAAAGTGATGGTGGGGACATATTTTGGAAAGTGTATGGCTTGATGGAGGCCTTTGTGTGGGGTATGGTAAGGTGTATGGGGAGCTATCGATTGACTTTCTCACACCAATTAATCAAAGCATTAATCATTTGTGGAATTACTTGTTGAGCAATGCAAGTGATCACATAGAACAAAACCATTTCATTAAATGTAATGTGGGGTGCAAAATAATGTCTCAAGTCTAGCAAGAAAAGAAAGAAGACTTATGTATGGAAAATTGAAGACTTAATTACAATGTCCGAGGAGGACTTGATTGAATGAAAACAGTACTAGAACCTACGAGGTTTGAGCTGTGTGATTCTTTGATTTGCGTCTCTTTGGGCTCTTCGGCAGGTTCCCAAATTCATTTTGGTTAGAACCTTCTCGCGGCTTGGGCCTGATTTTCCTCTCGTTTGACAACATGCTTAAAGATTTGTTTTAATGCATTGTTCATTAATGTGTCTGCGTCTTTACCAAGTGAATCATTATTAACTGTTTTTGATTAGTTAATTTATCATTTGTTAAAGTGGCAATGAGGGGATACTCGGAAAGGTCGATCATTTATTGAAAGCATAAGGAAGCGCGGTTTATGTTACAAACGCATAATCTTTAGGCGTAAGGCCATCGCACGACTCGAGAGACTCGAACATAAATACGACAGACTCGGGGTCTTTTATTTTTGAAGATAGACTCTAGGAGACGGGGTTAGTCCAAGCTTCTCGTCCTGTCTCTTCTTGCTGGCTGTGGGTCCGCGTTTGTGAAAGTCACGCCGTTTTTGATGCTGCCACTTGCTCGACCTGTCTCGAACTGCCTTATCTCTGGGGAAGGCTCGATCCATCCCTTGGTGTGCCCCGATTCTGGAAAGGATTGTTGGGGAATAACCGTTCTTGGATTCTTTCTCTCGAATTCTTCATTGCGGAAGCCCCAGGTTCCGTCTTCACGTCCCCATTCATCACGGGAATTTGCAGAGGACTTCTCCACCCTGATTACCCCGTCATTTCTAGGGAAAGGGTTTCCAACTGTGATGGGACCGCGAGGCGTTCCAACTTTCCCTCTTCGATTAGCCCTTGGACCACTTGTTTTAGCACGAAGCAATTGTCGGTGGTGTGACCGGGGTAGTTGTGGAAGGCGCAGTGCTTGCTCATATCCATGTTGGGCTTGCGAGTCTTTGGTTGGAAATTCTCAAGGGGTTTGAGAATGTTCCTCTTTACTAGTGTCTCGAGGACTTGGCTCGAGGGCATCCCGAGGTTATCAAAATCTTTGGAACCGCATGGTATGCGAGGGGGATTGTCGTTCCTGAGGGGTGCTTGATCGCGGTTTACTTGAGCTCCGTTCTGGATGTAGTGGGTGCTCCTGTAACCTCTTTCTTCTTGTTTGGAGGTGTTTGGTAACCTTTTTCCTTTTGCTTAAGGAAACTCTTCCGTTGTATCTCCTTTGCATGTTACGCAACCAAGCCATATGGGGGTCAATAGGCGAGAGCGGCTGCCGTTTTCTGGGATGGAGACCGAAGATGGAGGTGGATTGGCGAGATGGGATCGCCATTCGGGAGTCTTGGGGAGGCGGTTGAGTGTATACCAACCCATATCCTGGATTGTTGAAATTGGGGCGTAATTGCCTGGACCACTAAGGGTTGTGTTTAGGAATTGGGGAAATGCTTCATTAGCCCCAGTGGCGAGACTAGTAGGTGGCAAGCTTGAAATGTCGGGATATCCGCTTTGGGATGTCCGTCCCAGTAAACATTAGGATTTCAAGTTGTGTGCCTTGCGGACTCATACTGAGAGGCACGTGATTGACCTCTCTTTACCTTGCTTGCAAGGGATCTCGGCCAACGTTAGGCGTTAGGTGGGTCATATCGTCATGGCCGACGTATCAAGGCGTGATGACATGGTGTCATGCGAGCATGGATGTATATCCGGACGGAACATCGTGCAGGTGTAGCTTCGGAAATCAAGATCAGGTCAAGATTTTAGCATGACCTTTCATCGCTTTGCTTGCGCATGAGGATCTTGAGTTCCGAGCCTTGACTCGAGAAAATGGCCTGATGGTATATGTATCCAGCCGTATGACAGGAGCTAGGGTAAAACCAACCAGCAGTTTGGGCCAGTGTGACTCAAGACTCAAACGTGCGGGGTTGACGCTTGGCTAGGATGGGATGTTTGGAATGATCCCGTGCGCGCCCAAGAGGCCTAGGAAGACCAAACGGATCGCAACCGAGACCACTCCGGGTTAAGGGTTGTAGTGTGCGGTGTATCCGAGGCGGCGGTGCGCATAGTGTGCGGTGTAACCGAGGCAAAAGCGGCGAGAGTGCTGTAACCGAGGCAAGAAACAGGCGATGCGCGTAGTGTGCGGTCTCTAAAATTCTTTTTTCTCGAGTAAAATAGAAAATTTTGAAGAATTTTAAATGTATGCACGAGATGTATATTGATGCATTTTTTTGTATTTTTATTTTTTTTGTAAAATAAAAACGAAGCACGTGCACACACACACACAACAGCTTAAAGGAAGGGGTAAAATGAAAGTTTGACCCTCATCATCGTTTTTAAAAATCTTTTGTTTTGTTTAAAAGTTTTTTTAAAACAAAGTGTCCCCTGGAGTCGCCAACCGAAATTACCCGGATCCGGCTCATGCACGAGCCCGTGCATCTCGCGTTTCGTCGGCTGACCGGAAGTCGCCGGATCCGAGAGCGGCTGTCGCGCCCGGCATCCGGCTTATTCCGTTTAGCGTTGCGTGTTGGAGGTGTCTCGCCGTTTTGCTTTCGCATTTTGTAGAGTCGCCACGCCGTTTTTATTAAGCCCAAAACATTGAAAAAGGGCATCAGTTTAAAGATAAATTTTAAACTGTTTTTGTGTGATGAGATTTTGAGTTCGGAGGTCAGATGACTCCTCGGGAAGAGAATATTAGAATATTAGAGCTCACCCGAGTCGCCTCGTAAAAACGAGTCTTTCGGATACCCCTAATATCCTTTAAAAAGTTGTGTGTGTGTGTGTGCTTTTAAAAATGCATGCTGTATCGGATGTCTACATTGTATTGAAATGTATTGAAATAGTGTAGGAAGGAAGCCTTACCAATGTTGGTTCGTGTCTGTCTTCCGCTGGGGAATAATGTTTGAGGTCGGAGTAGCGTTCCGGATTGCTTTGGGGATGCCGGTTGTCCGCGGACGAGTTTCGCGTGAGTTGAAGCTGTAGGCTGCGTTGGGCGAGGGTTCGGCGTGCGTGGGGATCGTCGGGATCGGTCGGGCGGAGGTTCGGCGTGCGTTGGAATCGTTGGTTGGATTCGGGCGAGAGGTTCGGCAAGGTTTGGGATCGCCGGTTTGACTCGGAAAGAGCCGGGACACCGTGGGAAAGACCGAGCGAGGCCTCGGAGTACCACGAGGGGCCTCGAGTACCTCGAGAGTGCCTCGGGCGCGCGGGAGCGTCTCGGGAGCGCTCGGAGGCTTCGGAGCACCTCGAGGGGGCTCGGAAGGCCTCGGAAGGATCCGAAGGGCCGGGAATGCCTCGAAAGGTCTTAGAAGGGGAGCCGAAGGCTTAGGGAGGAAGAGAGAAGTGGGAGGTGTGAAAAAATGAGGAGGGGGAGCCCTCTATTTATAGTAAAAATTTCGGAGCAAAGAGGTCCGTACGGACCTTCTTGGTTATCCCAGAATTTTGGATTTCCTCGATTTGAGGGAATCGCAATGATGGAGAATATTACGGAATGATGATGTCCCCGTACGATAAGGTCCGTACGGACCATCTTGCATGCAAAGAGGTCCGTACGGACCAACTCTGCAGAGGAAGTCATCATTTCTTAGGGATTTGAGGGAATATTGTGGACTTTAAGGGGATTTAGTAATCATTGAAACAAAGAGGTCCGTACGGACCTTAATTGCTTTTCTGATTTCCTGAAAATTCCCAAAAGGTCCTTTTGTCCCTTTTTATCCCAGAAAGGCTCCTCCCTTGGTTTGGTTGGGGGTTTGAGAGGGTTTTGAGAGGGTTTTGAGTGAGAGAGGTCTCTGAGACTGCGTGGATGAGTCTACGGTGTTTCCCGTGTGTTTGAAAGGGAGTGATCCAGATTGGGGTACTTACAGGTGGTAAACACAACACTCTCTCGACGTCGAAGGAGCACCACAGGAGGGAAAGCGGAATACTTCCATACCCTCAGAAAATACAGAAGAGCATCTGAAGCTGCCATGCAAAGAGAAGCTACCTCCACAGTGGCGATGTCATCCCAGCCCAGCAAAGGCTCCTGCCTCATCCCGAACTGCCGGGAAACGAGCGACGGAATATAGAAGGAGGACCAAGACAAACCAGGAACTCTGACAACTTAGGAACCTTCCTGAAAGGCCCTCCTAATCTCAATCCCCCAGTGAGGGACCCACGAACGGATCTGATACGTACCAAGCTGTGCCATCCATCTCTCCCAGGTGGACTGATCCATATCCAATACAAGAGGTCGACGAGCAAATGACCACGGGCTAAAAGACGCCAGAGACTCGGGCATAGCTTGAAGTCTCTCTCGCAACCACAAGGTGAGCAAAACGGGGCTTCCCCCCCTCAGGAACCTATCCCCAGTCGCCAGGCGATCAATACCATGAAGGGTTTCCCCCAGCACCAGCAGAACAATATCTTCACCGGCTCGGCAATGCCCTACTACATCCAGCAAAGCGCCGTCACATACCCCAAGGGAGCTGACCATGAAAAGCGTCGCTATCACGCACAAAGCAAATGCATCCCACGAGATGTCATTCTCGTCATCACTCATGAACCGCTCCGGCAGCACAGAAATGTCAATATGACCAGAATCAAAAGTCATACCTTGCACTTCTTCCAACGAAGTCCGAAGAAAGCATGCGAGATTCACGCTCATGGCCGCACCGCCGATCAAAAGAAGCGAGATGGCCTCCACCTCCGGTCCTCTAATCAAAGCCTGTAAATCCTCAAAGTTGGGCGTAACCTCATTGTAGAAGAAGCTATACACGTGCCCCCTAACATCCGAGAACTTCAGAGCAGCCCGCAACAATTCCCAATCAGGAACTAACTCCTTAAGGGACCAAACCGAGCAGGATTGAAATCTCACCTCGAAAGCCCATCTATTGTGCCTCATATGGTGCATCATCCACGTATTGAGCCGCTCAAGGAAGTATGCTTGCCTCTCCTTCGAATGCCTCGGCAAAACTCTCTGAACAAATGAAGAATCCATGGCAAAAAATGGAGGTTTCTGGAGAAAATGGAGAAGAAGACTCGAAGGGACTGCAAATGGGAAGTGGGGGAAAACTAGACTTTCTGTAACTCTAATTTCCTTCCCAAAAGCAAGGTAAGTCCGCACGGACCACTTTGCATGCTGGATGTGTCCGTGCGGACCACTTTGCAGCCTGGCCCCACATTTTCAGCAAACTGCAAAACAGCTACTGATCTCGGCAGGACCTTGCCCCCAACTGCTCAAAAGCCTGGCCAACACCATTTTCGGCCACCATACATTAACCACAAATGCATTCCCAGCTCATGTGACATGCACAAAATAAAAATATGCTAGCAACAATTCCTAGGTCAATCCCTGGGAATCACAAATACGTCATTACATCTTAAAATAAAATACTTTGTTGTGCAAATACAAGTATTTTATTACAGGCACAAAATGTCTGTTGCTAAACAAAACAAAAAAAACAATGGAAAGAGGGAAAGCAAAAGAGCCTACTCCGACTCATCATCTTCGACCTCTACAAACGAGAAATTTGGCATCCCGAAAATCTCGCCAGTCACATCCTCATCATCAGAATACTGGACCCCCTCCTCGTGCGAGTACTCGAAGTACTCCGAAGGATCAAACCCGGTGAAAGGATCAAATAAGGGATACGAGGACGAACCCTCACCCTGTGCGCTCGACGGAGGAAGGAACTGATAAAAGGTATGCGGCCGCTGAGCCCCCGAAGACGTCCCCGCATTAAAGCTCTGCCGCTCCCGAACCGGCACCTCCGGCTATAGCCCTGGCTCAGCCCTCAAAAAAGGAGTATCCACAGACTGCCTCGAAGGCAACGGCTCGAACGCCGCCGCGCTCCGCGAAAGCCTACAAGACATCTTCCCCAAGAGCTTCTTCGCAAAAGACCTCATCCCCACATACCGACGGGTCAGCGTGTCAAAAGATCGCCCCGAGACCTGCACAAGCAAACAACCAAAGAAACGCTCAGCAAAAGAGATACAAGCATGCTCGACAAAAGAATAAATACAGAAAAGATGCCAAGATGGAAAAGATTAAGCACACTCATCGGAGCATTCGGGTCAACCCGATAAGCAGCAGGACCATGCTCTGGGATGGGCACCGACACCCTCCTCCTCGAAGAGTCCACGCGAACATACGTGAAGTCCGGCCCAGGCACCAGGACATCTGGAGGACGTGGCGGGCCATCCTGCCTCTCCTGTGCCAACACCTGTGGCGTTCTCAGCTTCCTCCTGACAAAGGCAACATACTCCTCTCCATCCAGGATGAACTCATCGGCGCTCACGCCACCCCGGTACCTCTCGTACTCCAGCACGTCCATGTCAAGAAAATTCAGCATGCCGAAGGGTGGATCCCTCGGAGCCATGGGAGGCACACCTATGCCATGCTGCCAGAAGACCCTCTCCCCAATATACATAACGTCGCAAGTAAGGCCCCGCAGCATCTTCCTCTGCCGTGTCACCCCGGGGGCACCCTCAAACTCATCATCATCATACCGAGTCCAAGGGTACAGCACAAACCCCTCCGGACTATCCCTCTCCAGGTACTCCTGCACATCCTTATATGTGACAGTGACCATTCCCCTGGTCGTCCTCCTCTTCCTCAAATGGCAGGCCCAGCACAGCATGGCAGGATAGGCCACCATGGCCTCATCTTCCCAGTCCCACGGCTGGTACCGGAAGATCTCATAGCACTACGCCCGCAACAAAAAAAAACAGATAGTGCTCAGAACAAAAGAAAAAGAAAAGGACGGAGAAATGACAAAATGCTAAACTACAACAGCAACAAACTCATACCTCCAGTGCAAAGTCAAAGCATCCCAGGGAACTGGCCGCGCCCCGGCTAAACCTGTCCATAGCAAAATAGAGCTCGGCCAAGCCCGCCTCACCCCAAGCAATCTCACCAACCCTCTCCAAGTCCACCAAACTCTCCAGGAGAGGAAAAAGAGAGGAAGAGGCGTGATTCGAGAACAAAGTCTAAGAAAGAGAAAACCACAGAAAAGAGGGCGCCAGCTGCTCAGCCGTCACTACACCAGTGCCCCGTCGATAAGCCCCGATGTTGGTCGTGATATGCGCCTCTACATCGTGGTACACCATGCCCAAACCCTTACGGGGATGAGGCGCAAAGCCAAGCAGCTCCGTAAGCACCGCATCGGACATCCTGTCCCGTCACTTCACCGACTCCCCCTTGAAGGAAAGCCCGATGATCGCCGCAAAGTTTGTAGGAGTCACCATCACCTCTCCCCAGCTAAAATGGAAGGTATGCGTGGTGTCCCACCAGTACTCAGACAAAGCCAAGAAGACGCCCTTGTTCTTTTGCGTCTCTGCTATCCCGACCAGGTTCTCCACGAACACGTTCAGCCCCGAAGTGATCACTAGCCTCCGAGGACTAGGCCTCCCATCTCGCGAAGTGTCGGGCAAGCTCCGCCACAACTCAACTACGGCCTCAAGCGACCCTCGTGACTTCATCTTCTTCGCCTTCCCAAACGAGGGCACCTCATCCTGTAGGTAAACACAGCAAAGGTACGTCAACAACAATACTTAAGCAAACATACAAAAAATATGCAAATCATAAAAAATCCGTCCCAACACGGCAAAACATAAAAAGCCCGTCCCAACACGGCAAAAGTATAAAAAGTCCGTCCCAACACGTCAAAACATAAGAGTCCGTCCCAACACGGCAAACTCACCAAACACAAAGTCCATCCCAAACACGGCAAATCAAATACAATTTTCTCAAAAGATGGATCCGTCCCTACACAACACATTCTAAAAAAAAAAAAAAAACTCGTCTCAACACGGCGATTTCTCACACAAGGTCCGTCCCTACACGGCAATTTTTTCACAATGTACATACGGAAATAGCATGAGGTACAAATCATCGAAGCATACATTTCAAGGAGAGGCACTCTATTTCACAAATAAGAGCTAAAGTCCACACTTTTGCACAAAAGTCACATACCCACAATTCTTACATGCTCAATTTCAACAATTCATCATCAATTTCACAAAATGAGCATGGCAACAACAAAATTAACACAAAAGGCGGCCGTCATCGTAAGCCCGAACCTCGCCCACTAAACGGTAAAACAAACACCGGCCGTCATCGAAGCCCGAACATCGCCCACTAAATGGTAAAACTAACACCGGCCATCAAAGTAAGCCCGAACCCCTTCCCCAGCAGACAAAAGTCAAACGGGAATTCTTGCAAACCCATACAAGACCACATATACCCAGCAGATAAAACACCGGCCGTCATTGTAAGCCCGAACATCGTCCACTAAACTGTAAAACAAACACAAAAGGCGCAAACGCCTCCAAACACAAATCCCAAGGCCCAAACGCCTCCACACACAAATTCCAAGGCGCAAAAAGCCTTCGAACACACATCCTAAAGCATGAATGCCTTCACATGGTATGAAAACCAAAATAGTGCTATGTCCTCATGGCATGAAAACCAAAAGAAAGCACAACTCAAATTCGGGAGGGGAGGGAGATGAAAAGTAAAAGACATAAATTAAAAAATAGAATTTAAAAACAGAAAGCATTAAAGTCATACCATGTTGGGGTGCCTCCCAACTAGCGCTTTGTTTAAGGTCGTATAGCTAGACCGATGCCAAGGTGTCTTTAGCCTTCACCTTTCTCCCTTTTGCCCACTTTGCATTCTCGCGGGTCTTGGTTTTTACATCACGCCCCATATACATTCCCCGAAATACGATATAATCTAGCACCCACAGAAATTTTTGACATTGAAGTTTCTTGGGCTTCGTCTCTCGGGAGTCCTTGCCACTTTCTCCGTCTTCAAAGATGGGAGGGATCACCAAAATGATGGAGGGTTCTTCTTTGGCACTTTCCATGAGTTGAGGTAGGCAGTCATCTACACACGGCTCGTTGATCTTGGTGGGTATGGCCATATCACCTTGAAGCTCATTGCCACACATATCATCATATAACGCAAATTCAATCTCATCAACTTGCTCATGCCATGATTTTTCTATAATTTCTTCCGTCTTCATACAACCCGAACCATCATACAATTGCACTTCACTAGAATTTTCATGGGAGATTTCATAGACAAAATCCTCCGTTTCATTTTCCAAAAGTGGCTCTTGTTGTAGTTCGTTCTCAAGTTCTTCATCGGAGTCTTCATAGACAAAGTTCCCCAATGTGTCTCCCAATGGTTGCTCTTTGGGTTGTGAAAGAATCATATCCATCCATTGTTGCATTTGTGCCTCCATCCTACTCATGGTTGCCTTAAATTGCTTGTCTTGTTGACGTCTCTCCTCTTTCAACATAAGAGCTTCCTCTTTCAAAAGAAAATTCTCCTCCTTCAAGAGGTGATATTCCTCCTCCCATTCATATTGTTTCGGAGGGATCGAACTTGTATCTCGCTCACATCCTCTCAATGCCTCTAGTATTTTAGTCACGTGAGCTCCCAACCTATCCATGGTTGCATCTAATCGTTGTTGTTGTTGACGATTTTCCTCCTTATATCTTTCTATAGCTTCCTCCCATGGTTGCTTTTCAAGTTGAGGATGAGAAGGCTCATGGTAATGTGGCTCATAACTGTTCCATCCATGACTTTGAGAATGGAAGGGACTCCCCTCTTGTACCTGTGGATAACACTCAAGAGAAAACGTCCTCGAAGGACACTCATATGAAGCATGAGAGTATAATCCACAATAAACACACGACTCATAAATGCCATAATTATGCATCCTTAAGTCCACACAAAAATTTACACTACACAAATATTTACACTACCTAAGCTATTTACACTACCTAAATCAACAAATTCAACCTAAACAAATCCCCGGCAGCGGCGCCAAAAACTTGATGAGTTTAAAACTCCCACTTGTAATAAAAACACCTCGCAAGTGTACGAGTGTCGTTGTGATAGCGTACACAAGTAAGGGATCGATTCACGGAGAATTGTTGGGTGATTGAGTCGATTTGAGTAATGTAAAACAATAATAATAAAACAAGTAAAAGGGGAGGGGTTGGTTTTGAAAAATAACGAACAACTACAATTATCAAGATTAAAAATTAACGCTAGGAAAGACAAGTAAACAAAGAGAGCAAATTCAAATAGAGATTAAAACAATAATAAGAAAGGATTTCATGGATTGGATTTCATTTAATCACAAAATACTATGCCATTAATTTGGAAAAATATATTAATTTCTATCTTGGGTTCAATCACCAAAGTCAAGATTGGTACGGTAAGGCCGCCAGATTTCAATCTATTCATTTCTATTCAATCACTTTTCGCAAATCAAGTCCAAGTGATTAAAAAAAGAAAGCTTTAAGCTTTAAAGATTTTATGAACCAAAACCCATTTGGTTTCAATCAATATAACCCCATGAATTTCATCATCTAGCAAAAGTCTAAGCCAAAATCCCCAAATCAATATAACAAATTGACACTCAAAAAGTTAAAAGGAAGAAATTAGGAATCAACCACAATTTAATCCAAGAAACTTTCACTAAAATAGCAAAGATGAACAAGATATCAATTAATGAGATAAAATAATCAATGACATAACATAAACAGTGACTAAATTACCATCCAATCCATAAAATCAAGAACTTAGCTACACATAATAATAAAAGTTACATAAAAAATAAAGAAACAAAACCTTAGTAATTAATAGAACAATGGAACCATGGAGGACTCCTCCCTTCCGCCTCCTTCAGTCCCAAAATCCCAACTTGCCCTAAAATTATACAACCTATTATATTTATACTACTAGGAAACAAAAGGCTGAAAATGGCATAGGTATTGGGCCAAGAAATAATAAAGTCCACCAAAAATAAAAGAAGGCCCAAAATTGCAATTAAAGCAGGCTGGGAGAAGGCCTAGGCGTGGGCTAGGACTGGAAATGGCTTGGGCCGCTTGGAAAAATTGGCGTGGAGGAGAAACTTGGGCGGTCGCTGAAGTGGGCTTGGGCGATCGCCGATACGTCTCGGACAAACAAGGGCGTCCGCCCAAATCCTTGGGCGATCCAAAAATCTTGAAATCTTTTCTTTCTTTTCTTTCTTTTCTTTCTTTATTCATTCATTCAGTAATTCTTAGTACTTCTTTTTGGATTCGTTTCGCTCCGTCTCGAATTTTAATCTTTTCTCCACCTTAAATCACTCAATTTTCCACCTTTTCAACCTGAAATTAAAATAACACTAACAAAATAATTAAACTACATTTTTAATCGAAAATTTTGCAATAAATAGAATTTAGGACATATAAAATGGATATAAAAATATATCCATCAGAGGGATACGTAGGAATCCTATTAAAGGGTCCAGACAACCGACCTAAATGGTCACATCACAACAGGACACGGCCACGTCCTCATGAATCGACCTACACGGTCACCTCCTCTCCCAGCACGCGATCCAGATCAGGACCCTTATCTTATCGACGACCCCACTTCCTCCGTAAGTGACGTCGTCGAGGGGCTTCTGTAAGTACCCTAATCTGGATCACTCCCTTCCAAAAGCTCGGGAAGAACCGCAGATTCTCACAAACCTGATCTCGAACACCCGTAGCCTTTAAAAACCCCAAAAACTACCAACCAAACCAAGGGGGGCCTTTCTGGAATAAAAAAGTACAAAATGACTTTTTAAGAATTTTGGAAAATATGGAAAAGCAATACTAGTCCGTGCGGACCACTTTGCTTCCAGATATCATAGTTACAAAATCCCCTTAAAGTCCACAATATTCCCTTAAATCAAGGAAAACCAAAAAAAAAATGGTAATGGCAGCTTGTGTAGTGCGACACACTTTGCCAGAATCTGGACCCTATAAATAGAGGGCTCCCCCTCTCATTTTTCTGACACCTCCTTTCTTCTCTCTCTTCCCCCAGCCTTCAGGCCCCCTTCTAAGACCCTTCGGGGCAATTTCGGTCCCTTTCGGTTCCCTCCGGGGCATTTTAAGGCCCCTCGTGGTACTCCAAAGCTCTGTCGAGCGCTCCCGAGACGCTCCCGAACTGCCCTGAGACACTCCCGAGGCATCTTGAAGCCTTGCCAGTCCGTCCTGAAGCCCTGTCGGTCGATCCCGAGGCACCCCGAGCCATCCCGAGGCATCCCGATCCATCCCGATGCACGCCGAACCTCTGCCCGAGCACAACCGATGATCCCGAGGCAAACTGAACCTCTGCCCAAGTCCAGTCAACAATCCCGACAATTTCAACGCACGCCGAAACTCTGCCCGAGGACACACCTGACACTCCCGAGGCACGTCGAAGCTCTGTCCGCAAACACCGGTACATCCCTGAAGCAATCCCGGTCCATTCCGAAATACTATTCACACTCAAACACTATTCCCAAGCGAAAGACAGACACGAACCAACATTGGTAAGGCTTCCTTCCTACAATATTTCAATACATTTCAATACATAGCATACAATGTAGATATCAGATACAGCATGCATTTTTAAAAGCACATACACACACAACTTTTAAAGAAAGAGGGGTATCGAAAGACTCATTTTTACGAGGCGACTTGGGTGAGCTCTGCTATTCTCTTCCCGAGGCGTGACCCGGCCTCCAAACTCAAAATCTAATCACGCAACAATATTTTTTAAACTAAGCCTTTTTTCAATATTTTGGGCTAAATCAAAACGGCGTGGCGACTCTACGAACAAACGCAGCGAGACACCTCCCGACCAACCGCGAGATGCTGATCCGGGTAATTTCACTTGGCTGTCTCCACGAACAGTACTCCTCGTATAGGGCTTTACTTAGCCCTCTCAATATGTACATTTTACATATTAGATTTCCATGATTCCATGTCTCTGTGGCTATCCGTCCTTGCGGATCTGAATCATCATCCCGACTAGCGGGGATATTTTTTATTAACGAACATCTTCAAACCGAGGTTGGTTAAGAGGTACATCATATTTTGTTGCCAGCTTTTGAAGTTCGCACCTCCGAACTTCGTTATTTCCTTGACATGTGCTGAATAATTCTGAACCGAAGCGGGCGCAACAATCTGATTCGTTGCATTTGACTGATGAGGGTGGGTAACCCCGAACAACTGAGAGGTTTTATTTTCGGTTGACATTTCCTTAAGAAAACGTAAATTACTTCTTACGATTGTTAGGGAAAAAATGTAACGAAATTCAAAAAGGGTTTCTTTAAGAAAATAACTGAAAATATATAAAACCAGAAAATTAAATTAAACTGGGACGAAGGAAAGTCGAGGCTTGTGCTGGACACAATCTCCGTAAGAAGTAATTGTCCTGCACTGGTGCTTACGGTTACTGACAATCTTCTCGTAAGATGCAACGACTTTAACTGTCGTTAATATGCTCTCTCTCTCTCTCTCTAACTTGCTAATGATAGTTGGATGACTGAATGAATGAAATTGACCATCCTGAGGGGCTATTAATAGGTTTTCAAGAGTTCTGGTGACAATTCTGTAAAGAGTCACAATTCTGTCAGTTGAATCGCATCTAATCGAGGAATCAGATTCAGCGAACCGGCTTCGATCCAGTGTGAACGGGTGTAACACCCATTCGCTCCAACATGCACCTGGTCCGCACCCATACACGAATGGGTACGGTCCTATCTAGCGAACCAAGGCCCACGAACATACACAACTAGAAGCCCAATACGCGGCCCACTTCACCTGGGTAGCCCAGACCTTAACCAGCAACACGTCTGGGCCGAGCCACCTCTAGTCGACCCAATGCAAGAATCGAACCAAATCACCTGAACCACTCGACGATGCGCACGTGCGAAGTGCAAAGTGTGTGCCTCAAAAGCGCCCAATGCGGCCTTCGCGGTTGTGGTCCAATTTGAGCCAGTCCAAAACTAGCACAATTGGGCCACTCCTTGCATAGTTGGCCCATGAACCACTAGGTTGCATGATAGAAGGATAACACTTGATTGTTACCTACTTGAAGTGGATGAGTTTATAAAGTCAACTACTTTTTGGTTACTAGGCAACGTGGGATATGACTTTTCATATTCACAAACTCTTCATAAACCCATTTCAAATTATATATTTTGAGCATTAATTTCTCATTCATCAGAATTTGGTTTTAAGAGAATTAATACATCTCATTAATCTACTCCGAATATAAATTATAAATATGTAATTTATTTTTCATTTACACAAAATAAAAATACATTTTGTTAATGTTAAGAATCATGTGTTGCCATGAATGTCATCCCAAGTGTTGCAAACCAATGTTGCCACTGGTGTTGCCAAAAGTGTTGCCATTTGGAATTGGCGACACTGAGTTAGTTACTGTATTTTTCACAAATATTAATGGGTAAATTAATGTTTATATAACAGTAGTTAGTCACCTTAAAATGAGCTTAAAATCAGCAACAGAATGTTCAGCGTTAATCACGAAGAAGAAGAAGAAGTTAACAAATAAACATGTGTTTATTTGTTTAATTGATGACCAAGCCAGGAGATATTTTATTCAGCTATTCTGGGGGAGAACAAGTCAGAGTACAAGGCAACCAAAGCTAAGAGGTACAAGCATGAGAAGCAAGAGAAGACTAGGTCTCCTACAATGAAGGCGAGAAGGCTATTTTGGAGGAAACAAACCCAAGGTCATTAGCCGATCATTTGAGTAGGCTCCAAGACTTTGTGGCCTATAAATAGTGCAGTGGATCTTCATTGAAGATCATCCAATTCAGAAAACGCAAATCTGCACAAGAAAAGTAGAATTCTGCTCTCAAGTGTTGCCATTCAGTGTCGGCAACACTTTGTCCAACACTCGAATATTTCATATAGATTTTTATATTTTTGTGAGGTTTTTTGAGTGTTTATTTACAGAGAGAATTCGTGTATGTTGTTCCTTATATCAGGGTTCGTTTATCATTAAGGAACAACCTCGACCTTGTATTGAATTCATATTATTAATAGAAAGGTCTTGCCTTTTAGGCACCCATTGTTCGGTCGAAACCTAACGGTTTATTTTATATCCGCAAGCGCACGGGCTATTGTAATATAGCGGGTGCAAGTACGAGTCGATCCCACAGAGACAGGGTTTACTTAAGGGATATTTTTGTCTTTTAGAAAATATAGAAAGGATTGGGGGGTAGATAAAATTTGTTTTTAGAATAATAGAGAGATCATAAACAGAAAATACTTTTAATTTAAATCTTATAAAACGAAGCATTTTTGGGATTGGAAATCATACACATATTCTTATTCATCAAATTGTCATTGTCTTAGAAATAAAAGGTTTTCATAAAAAGCAAGGATGGTATGTTAGGCCTACGCTATTTCGGGCTAGGACAATAGCGTTTGTATTCTTCACTAATTATGTCCTAACTGTTTGAGAAATCCGTTTATGTTTGCCCCCGCCCTGTCACAAACGGGCATTCCGGCTTATCTCTAGCTGACCATAATTAGTAAGAATCCATTAAGGACGGAAGTCAACATACTTTCCATTAAAGGAACATCCCTAGGCCATTGAACTACTCTCGTGATCAATAAACCTAGTTTCTTTATATGGTTCCGTCAATTGAGATTCTCCGCTAGGTACTTCTCTCAATTGATCAATCATACAAATTGGATATCGCCAATAAGTAAGGCATTTAGAGAATAATATAAAGAGATTGTTTTAGATGAAGAAAGAAGACAAGACTAATCATTTTTAGATGATGAATAAGCATGCTTTTGAGTTTCCAACCCCAAGAATATGGGGGATTACTCACAAGCCATTTATAATATATAAGCAATTAAAATAAGAGATTGAGTAAGAAAGACTTATGATGAACAAATGCTGGAAATAATGCTTCACTTTTATTGCTCTTCTTCCAAAGTGACTTCAAGAACAAAATAATGACTTGATCTTCAAATCTCCTTGAAAATTGTTATCACAAGTATTTGTGTTTTCTATCTATCTAATATCGTAGTTTCTCTCTAATAATTCGTATCTAAGACTGATCACTAGGGTCCTATTTATAAAAAGGAGGGAACTCTTCAATCGGGTGCAACCAAAAGGTGCCTTTACGTACGCGGTCGCGTTTTGCACGGCCGCGTCAAGGAAGTTGCACGGCCGTGTGACCCTTGGCGCCGCATTTGAATTTAAGTCTTGACACTTAGCACGGCCGCTCCTATATAAGCCGCACGGCCGCTCCATAAGATGACACGGGCGCTCCCTCTTCAAGACACGACCACTCTATAATTTAGGGCCAAAAATGGCCTGAAAAAGGCCAAGTGCACGGCCGCTCCATCTTTCTTTGCCGCACGGCCGCTCTGTCTGAATTTTAACTTTGTGTGCTTGATTTGGTTGGTGCTCTCCCAAGTCTTTTGCCTTGAAGTGTCCAAGTATCCTTTTGATAAAAATGAACCTAAAACCTGTCTTAAAAAGCAAGAAAAATACCAAAAGCGTAAAATCTAGAAAATAAGGAAAAGGAACTAAAAAGTATATGAAATGAAATGAGAAATGATGATTTATGCAATAAAAAGTAAATAAAAATAAGGATAAATGACTATATAATAGTCACTTATCAAACTCCCCCACACTTAAACCTTTACTTGTCCCCAAGCAAACTTAGAATGAAATATGGAAAGGGAGAAAAATATGATTGATCCCTCAGAAATAAAGTAGCAAGCCCTTGAATGCCTAGTAGATAATGCCTTTTATCTATCTAATCATATTTTGAATACCTTTAAAAATTTATTTTAGGAAGAAATATATTAGGGATATTTTAAAGAGATAAAATGCAAGACAATAACCTAGTATAGCATATATAGAATTTTGACCAAGTAAAGCATGCTAGAAGGAAGAATCTTCTTGGTAGGAAAAGCTATCATTTTTTAGAGTGATTTTTTTTTTTTGTTTTTAGAAAAGATGAATTTTATTTCTTTAAGATGTACAAGAGAAGGTATAGACATTTTATTCACAATTTAGAAGTTCCGAAGAATTGTATTACATTCTTGAATCACAAGGGTGAAGAATGGGTGATGGTAGTGGAAAAATCTCGTCAAAGTCAAACAAATTTATCTTATTTTTGTACGTGTTATATTTTTGCAAAAGACCTAAGTTATTCTTGATCCTTTCAAGTAGGAGACATTGTGGTCGCGAGCCCCATGTTCTTAATACTTAGATCAAGAATACTTTTGGATATTATTTCCGTTTTGGCAAGGAAGCATCGTCGCAGCGAACGCCGTGCCCCGAGTTACTTAGGAGATAATAGGTTTCTTTTTGCTTTTAAGGTTTGGTGACCATTGTCACTCTTTTATTAATAAGATAGAAGTGTTTTTCTTTGACTTGATTTGAAAATGGAAGGATGGAATTTATGAAAGGGTGTGATTCAAGGGATGCAAACAAAAAAGGTGCTTCTAAAAAGGGAATAAATATCTAATAAAGATAAAAAATGTACAATCTTAAAAGAATATATTCAAAATTTGTATAAATAACCAAGCATAAAAGAATTCCTTCTAATCAAATGCATTTTCCTTGATGAGATTCTATATTGTGCTATACCAACTTATGAGGCTTTCAATTATTTCCTAAAAAGATCCCTTATACTTTTCCTTTTTATAGATTTCTAAGTGTATGGAAAATATGAGAGGAAAGATAAAGGCATTTATACTAGGGCAAATGGCAAGCATAAAGATAATGATTTTTGATCATCATAGGGATTTTTTTTTTTTTTATATACTACTATACATGCATAAAAGAAAAAATGCAACTAAGTTAAAAAAAATTATACTAGAAAGCAGTTAAATCTATACTAGAAAGCGAAAAATAAAGCGAAAAATAAAAGGATAGATTTACCCCCCCACACTTGAAATGAACATTGTCCTCAATGTTTCAAGGAACAATGCCAAATCCTGAGGGTAAAGGGAAAAACTTACTAAAATGGTGGTGGTGGTGGAAAGTTGTCCCAATAGTTTGCCCCATAGTTGTAAATGTCGTCAATCCTTCCTTGAGCATATTGAATACGACCATCCATTTGGCCGAGTTGTTGAAGGATTTGAGCGTTTTGCTCAAGTAGTTGACCTTGTTGGGCAAACATTTGATCGAACCTTTGGTAGAAGTCGGGTGGCAATGGGGCTTGAATCTCTTCTTCTTCTTCTTCTTGGCCTTCTCCTCCAATGGCATTTGGGAATATCCAAGTCTCGGGCTCTCTTATCCGGATGGTGGGGAGATTATTGCTTGGGAGTACAATGTAGGGCGTTTTATCCGCTCCTACTAACCAATTATACTCATTATTCCCTCTTACCGAAATGAGTTGCATAGTTCGAAGAGTTGGAATATCCAGTTTTGTTGACCCTCTCACCTCAACCCAATCATTTGGAACCTCAAAATTAAAGTGCTTGGCAAATAAAGTAACAATTCCTCCCATATGAATCTCTCCATTAAAGGTGGGAGAAACAATGTCACCAATCAATTCAAAGAAGAAATTGCAAAGGTTCATCCTTCTTCGCTCCCAAACAAAACTCCATAAAACAAACAACTCCTTTCTATTCACGGTTCCCTTATCTTCCCTAGCAAAGATGGTACAAGCGAACATCCTATGTATGAGGCGGAGGGATGGGTGAATGATAGAAGAAGCTTTGGCACTTCGGGAAGTATAGGATGGGAGGCCGGTAATTTGGTTCCAAAAAACAGTCTCATTGTATTCAATGGGCATGTCGGGAAAAGACTCCGTTTGGAAAGATAACCCCAAAATTCTACTGATCTCAGCCCCGGTCAAATGAAGCTCTCTTCCACCAAGGCGAAAGTCCAAATGGAATTGATTAAAAACTCTTCCTGTCACTCTACAATTTTCCTCCACAATTTTCACTTTTAATGTACTCAGAAATTGTAAGGTAAGGACCTCATAGGTTTTCTTATGCCTCTGAAGGAAGCTATCAGATCTCATTCCCATAAAAAGAGTAAGAGCGTCTGAAATTACCCGGATCCGAGCAGGCCTCGCGGCCCCGGCATCTGGCATCTTTCGCGTTGGAGGATGTCTCGCCGTTTGTTTTCGCATTTGTAGAGTCGCCACGCCGTTTTTATTAAGCCCAAAACATTGAAAAAGGGCATCAGTTTAAAGATAATTTTAAACTGTTTTTGTGTGATGAGATTTTGAGTTCGGAGGTCAGATGACTCCCCGGGAAGAGAATATTAGAATATTAGAGCTCACCCGAGTAGCCTCGTAAAACGAGTCTTTCGGATACCCCTAATATCCTTTAAATGTTGTGTGTGTGTGTGTGTGTGCTTTTAAAAATGCATGTCAGATCGGATGTCTACATTGTATGCTATGTATGGAAATGTATTGAAATAGTATAGGAAGGAAGCCTTACCAATGTTGGTTCGTGTCCGTCTTCGTGGGAATGGTGTTTGAGGTCGGAGTAGCGTTCCGTATGGATCGGGATTGCTTCGGGAGGGACCGGTTGTGCGGACGAGTTTCGGCGTGAGTTGAGGTTGTAGGCTGCGTTCGGGGCGAGAGGTTCGGCGTGCGTGGGGATCGTTGGGATCACTCGGGCGGAGGTTCGGCGTGCGTTGTGGTGGCGTGGAGTCACTCGGGCAGAGTTTCGGCGTGGTTTGGGATCGTCGGTTTGACTCGGAAAGAGCCGGGACACCGTGGAAAGACCAGGCAAGGCCTCGAAGTACCACGAGGGGCCTCAGAGTACCTCGAGAGTGCCTCGGGGCAGCGCGGGAGCGTCTCGGGAGCGCTCGGGGAGGCTTCGGAGCACCACAAGGGAGCTCGGAAGGCCTCGGAAGGATCCGAAAGGGGCCGGGAGTGCCTCAAGAGGACTTAGAGGGGAGCCAGAAGGCTAAGGGAGGAAGAGAGAAGAGGGAGGTGTACGAGCTGCGTGGATGAGTCTCGCGGTGTTTCCCGTGTGTTTGAAAGGGTGATCCAGATTGGGGTACTTACAGAAGCCCCTCGACGACGTCACTTATGAAAGAAGTGGGGTCGCCGATAAGATAAGGGTCCTAATCTGGATCGCGTGCTGGGAGAGGAAGTGACCGTGAGGGTCAATGTGAGGACGTGGTGGTGTCCTTTTGTGTGACCGTTTAGGTCAATAGGCTGGACCCTGTGATAGGATTCCTACGTATCCCTGGCGGGAATCAAGCCTGGTCGTAGTTCGGGTGTGGGGTGAGTGTTTTGTGAATGCGGGCGTGGTGGTGCCCTGAAGTGTTGTGTGACCGCCGAGGTCAGTGGTAAGGACGTGGTGGTGGTGACCGCATAGGTCGATGGCCGGACCCGTGATAGGATTCCTACGTATCCACGGCGGGAATCAAGCACAGTCGTAGTTCAGAGGTCGTGAATTTGTGTGTGCGGGCGTGGTGGTGCCCTGAAGTGTTGTGTGACCGCCGAGGTCAGTGATAAGGACGTGGTGGTGTCCTAAGATGTGGTGACCGCCGAGGTCAATTGTGAGGACGTGGTGGTGTCCTGGGATGGAAATTTTACGATTTTCCGAATCGGGTGGTTTAAGGCCTTCCGGGCCGGGAATAATGATTTGGGAGGTTTATACGGTCTTCTGGACCGAGTGATTTAAAGCCTTCCGGGCTGGGGATTGTAGTTTGGCTGATTTATACAGTCTCCCGGACTGAGTGGTTTAAAGCCTTCCGGGCTGGAGGTAGAGTGAGGACCTGAATCGTCTTCTGATTGCGGTTGGTGCCACGCTGGAGGACTTTGAATCGTCATCTGGCGGCGGTTGGTGCCACGCTGGAGGACTTTGAATCGTCATCTGGCGGCGGTTGGTGCCACGCTGGAGGACTTTGAATCGTCATCTGGCGGCGGTTGGTGCCACGCTGGAGGACTTTGAATCGTCATCTGGCGGCGGTTGGTGCCATGCGGAAGGACTTTGAATCGTCATCTGGCGGCGGTTGGTGCCACGCGGGAGGACTTTGAATCGTCTTCTGGCGGCGGTTGGTGCCACGCTGGAGGACTTTGAATCGTCATCCGCGGCGGTTGGTGCCACGCCGGAGGACTTTGAATCGTCTTCGGCGGCGGTTGGTGCCACGCCGGAGGACTTTGAATCGTCATCCGCGGCGGCGGTTGGTGCCACGGCTCGGAGGACTTTGAATCGTCTTCGCGGCGGTTGGTGCACGGCGCCAGGAGGACTTTGAATCGTCATCTGGCGGCGGTTGATGTGATGCGCGAGGACTTTGAATCGTCTTCTAGCCGCAGTTGGGGATGTAATGCGCGAGGACTTTGAATCGTCTTCTAGCCGCAGTTTGATGTAATGCGCGAGGACTTTGAATCGTCTTCTAGCCGCAGTTTGATGTGGTGCGCGAGGACTTTGAATCGTCTTCTAGCCGCAGTTGGGGATGTAATGCGCGAGGACTTTGAATCGTCTTCTAGCCGCAGTTTGATGTAATGCGTGAGGACTTTGAATCGTCTTCTAGCCGCAGTTTGATGTAATGCGCGAGGACTTTGAATCGTCTTCTAGCCGCATTTGTGGAGGCGTGGCTGCCTTGTGCTTCGAGAGGCGTAGATGCCTTTGTGTTTTTGCCTGTTGAGTAGAAGGTTGGACTTACGATGACTGCCGGTGCTTGAGCTGCCGTTGAAGTGGGCAAGGATGACGGCCGGTGATTGCTTTACCATTTGGCATTTTGGAGGCGCTTTGTGCCTTGGGACTTGTACTCGGAGGTGTTGGCTCCTTCTTGTGCTTGTTTTGCCGTTGAGTGGGCAAGGATGATGGCCGGTGCTGGGGATATGCAGTCTTGTACGACTTCCCTTTCGACTTGTTGGGGAGGAGCTCGGGCTTACTTTGATGGCCGGTGCTTGCGTTGCCGTTGAAGTGGGCGAAGTTCGGGCTTACATCTGACTGCCGGTGCTTGAATTGCTGGGGGATGCGTGACCTTGTAGGGGCCCTTTTCTGTTGGGAAGATGACTTCGGACCTCTAGTGGTTGAGTTGTCGTTGAGCATTTGGAGGCGTCTTGTGCCTTGATATTTGTGCTGGGAGGTGTTGGCTCCTTCTTGAATTGCCGTCGGGCGTCTTGGAGGCGTCTCGTGCCTTGGGATTCGTGCTGGGAGGTGTTGGCTCCTTCTTGAATTGCCGTTGAGCGGGCGGTGGTTGAATTGCCGTTGGAGTGGGCGAGGACCGGTCTTACGTTGATGGCCGGGGATTGCTTTACCATTTGGCATTTTGGAGGTGCTTTGTGCCTTGGGACTTGTACTCGGAGGTGTTGGCTCCTTCTTGTGCTTGTTTTGCCGTTGAGCGGGCAAGGATGATGGCCGGTGCTGGGGATATGCAGTCTTGTACGACTTCCCTTTCGACTTGTTGGGGAGGAGCTCGGGCTTACTTTGATGGTCGGGGATTGAATTGCCGTTGAAGTGGGCGAGGATCGGTCTTACGTTGATGGCCGGTGGTTGAATTGCCGTTGAAGTGGGCGAGGATCGGTCTTACGTTGATGGCCGGTGGTTGAATTGCCGTTGAAGTGGGCGAGGTCCGGTCTTACGCTTGACGGCCGGTGGTTGAATTGCCGTTGGAGTGGGCGAGGTCCGGTCTTACGCTTGACGGCCGGGGATTGAATTGCCGTTGAAGTGGGCGAGGACCGGTCTTACGTTGATGGCCGGGGATTGAATTGCAGGGTTAGGGACCATTCTGCACTTGGATTTGCTGGAAAAGGCCTTAGGACAGCCAGGGGCAAAGATTATAAGGGCAGGAAAGTAATTTGGCCCCCTCTTGCAAAGAGGTCCGTACGGACCAACCTGGTTGCAAAGAGGTCCGTACGGACCACCTTGGTTTTTACAGTTCCCAGGTTTTGACCGGGTTAAATAACCGAGGCCCCCTTCACTTCCAGTTCGTGCATCCGAGAGAGAGAAAGAGAGAAAACCTCCATTTTTACACCAAACTCTTCCATTTTTCGCTTGAATCGCTTGCAATGGCGGAAGGATCTCGAAGGAGTCGTCGTCAACGCAGTCAAGAGGTGGTCGAGCAACGGATGGAGCTCCAAAGGAATTGGATTTCGTTCGTTCCATCTTCGAAGAACCCGGATGTTTTGTATCCGAATCCGGAGGTGCATAATCGTCGCTCCATGAACGTCGGGGAGGTAAGAAATCTGTTCCGTTTTGATTCCCTGCTCGAATTTTTGAATGCTAGAACTAGGTTTTAGTTTTTCGCATTTTTGAATTTTTTGTTATTATTTTATGCCTTTTTGTGAAATTCTTGATGAATTGTTGAAAATGGACATGTAAAAATTGTGGGTATGTGTATTTTGTGCAGAAATGTGTAGATTAGCTCTTATTTGTGAAAATAAAGTGCCTATCTAGTGAATTGCATGCTTTGGTGTTTTGTACCTAATGCTATTTATGTATGTACATTGTGAGAAAAATTATCGTGTAGTGATAATTTTTGTGAAAAAAAATGTGACACGTGCCGTGTTTTGTGACGGGTTATATGTGAAAGTGTGTGCCGTGTAGGGACGGATTTTTTTTTTTTTTTGTTATGCATATGTGTCGTGCCGTGTTTTTGGGTGACGGACTCTGTGGGGAAAATATGTGCAATATGTGTCGTGTTGGGACGGATTTTCTTTTGAAAATGTGTCGTGTAGGGTTTAATCCCCCCCCCCTTTTTTTCTTTTGAGAAAATGTGTACAGTGTGTGCCGTGTTTTTGTGACGGACTGCATGGGAAAAATTATATGCATGATATATGTGAAAATTATGTGCATTGTGTGCCGTGTTTTGTGACGGGTTACATGGAAAAATTATATGTATAATGTATGTGAAAATTATGTGCAATATGTGCCGTGTTTTGTGACGGGTTATATATGAAAAATATTAAGTACTGTGATTGACGTACCTTTGCTGTGTTTACCTGCAGGATGCGGGGCTTATGGCCGGGAAGGCCAAGAGGATGAAGACTCGGGGATCGCTCGAGGCTGTTGTGGAGCTATGGCAGCGGATGCCCGATATTTCCGTGGACGGTAGGCCGAGTCCCCGGAGGCTGGTTTATGCTTCTGGCCTAGGTGTGTTCGTTGAGAACCTGGCTGGAGTGTCCGACACGAGGAAGAACAAGAGTGTCTTCCTGGGTTTATCTGAGTATTGGTGGGATACCACCCACACCTTCCACCTGAGCTGGGGCGAGGTGACAGTGACGCCCACTGATTTTGCTGCGATCACCGGGCTTTCCTTCAAAGGAGAGCCGGTGCGGTGGAGGGATATGATAGCTGATGATGTGTTGACCGAGCTGCTGGGCTTTGAGCCTCGTCCTCGCAGGGGCCTGGGGATGCTGTACAGCGACGTGGAGATGAGGATCACGGCCAGTATTGGGGCCTACATCCGGGGTACCGGCCAGGTGACAGCGGAGCAGTTGGCGCGCTCCTTCTTGTGGTATGCACTGTCCGAGACTCTGTTCTCGAACCACGCGACCGCAGCTCCCTTCGCTTTGTTGGAGAGCTTGATTGACCTGGATAGGGTCTGTGATATTGCTTGGGGCGAGGCAGGCTTGGCTGAGCTCTACTTCTCCTTGGACCGGTTTAGCCGGGGTGTGGCCAGTTCGTTGGCCTGTTTTGACTTTGCTTTGGAGGTATGAGTTTATTCTTTGTTTTTTTTATTTAGCGATCTGTCATTTCTCCATTGTCTTTTGCACCTGAGCCTTCTCTGTTTTTGTCACAGTGTGGTTTTATGAGGTTTTCCGGTGCTTCCCGTGGGATAGAGATCCAGGGGGCATTCTTTGCGTATCCTGCTATGCTAGGTGGGCTCGTACGGCGAGGAAGAGGAGGACCCGGCGGGGGAAGCTCACCATCGCCTACGGGGATGTGCAGGAGCGTCTGGAGAGAGATAGCCGTGAGGGGTTTGTCTTGTTCCCGTGGACTCGGTATGAGGAGATGAGTTTGAGGGCTCCCGAGGTGACAATGCGGCGGAAGATGCTTTGCGGGGCTTGACTTGTGATGTCATGTATCAGGAGAGCGGGTCTTCAGCGGCATGGCCCGGTGTGCTTCCCGTGGCTCAGGGACCCTCCCTTTGGGATGCTTGATTCCGGGATATGGATGTGCTTGATTTTGAGAGGTACCTTGGCGGTGTCGGCGCCGAGGAGTTCATCTTGTATGGAGAGGAGTACGGGGCCTTCGTGAGGAGGAAGCGAGGACGCCGCAGAGTCGGCGCGGAGAGAGAGGGCGCCGCGAGCTCCCGAGAGGTTCCGATGCGGGGACCGGATTTCACATATGTCAGGGGACGGATCGAGGAGGAGGGTGTGCATGCCGTTCGGAGCGAGCTCTGCTGCATACGAAGTGGACCCGATAGATCGGTGAGTGTCTTGACTCTTTTCCATCTTGGCATCTTTTACGTATTTTTCTCTTTTTGTTGTTGAGTATAAGCTGTATTCTTGGCGTTTCCTTAGGCGCTTGTTGGTGCGGAGTCTCGGGGAGAGCCTATGATATGCTTGACTCGCCGTTATGTGGCGATGAGGTCGTTTGCGAAGAAGATGGCGTTGAAGATATCTTGCCGGTCTTTGCGACGCGTGCCGGCGTACGAGCCTATGCCTTGAGGCACTCTGTAGACGTTCCTCCGCCTAGAGCCGAGCGGAGCCGCAGCGGGAGGGACCTTTGAGGGGGCGGCATAGCATGGATGCCGGGACGTCTTCGGGAGGCTGCGGGGCCTTCGAGGAGCGGCCCTTTTATCGGTTCATGCCTCCGCATGGCGCGCGGGGTGAGGGTTCCTCGAGCCTTCTTTCTTTGATCCTTTCGCCGGATTTGATCCTTCGAGTACTTTTCGTGGGAGCCTCCCGTGAGTGCTCGGTATTCGGACGACGAGGATGTGACGGGCGAGTTATTTGGGATGCCCGACTTCTCTTTGGAGGACCTTGGCGAGGATGATGATGCGAGGAGTCGATTAGTATTCATTTGCTTTCCCTCTTTTCATATCCCTCTTTTTTTTTTTGTTTAGCAACGAGACATTTATTGGTACACTGTAATAAAACACATGTATTTGCATGGCAAACGGTATTTTATTTTAAGATGTAATGTCATTTTTGTGATTCCGGGGATTTGTCCTAGAAATTGTTGCTATTATTATTTTTATTTTTGTACATGCCACGTGGTGAGAGTGTGTTTGTGGGTAGTGTTTGTTTGCGGGAATGGCTTTGGCCGGTGTTTGGGCGATTTGGAGCAAGGTTTTGCGAGGACGGTGGTTTTATGCTTGTTCTTTGGGAAATGGGTTACGTTTGCAAGGAGGTCCGTACGGACATACTTAGCATGCAAAGAGGTCGTACGGACCAACCTTGCTTTGGGAAGGACATAAATGCTTTCCGGTGCAGTTCTTCCTCATTTCCCCATTTGCGGCCATTTTCGAGCTTTCTTCCCCATTTTCTCTAGGAACCTCCATTTTTGCCATGGATTCTTCGTACGTCCCTAGAATTTTGCCGAGGCTTTCGCAGAGAGGCAAGCACACTTCCTTGAGCGGTTGAAAACGTGGATGCGGCGCCGTATGAGGCATCGTAGACGGAGCTTTCGAGGTAAGGTTTCGTCTTTGCTCGGTTTGGTCTTTTAAGGAGTTGGTTCTGATTGGGATTTGTTGCGGGCTGCCGCGAAGTTACAGGATGTTAGGAGGCACGTGTCTTGTTTCTCCTACAATGAAATGGTGCCCACTTTTGAGGATTTTCGGGCTTTGATTGGAGGGCCAGGAGGTGGAGGCCATCTCGCTTCCTTTGATTGGTGGTCTTCTTTGTGAGCGTGAAGCTTGCGGACTTTCTTCGTACTTCGTTGGAAGAAGTGCGGGGCATGATCCTTGATTCGGGTCATATCGACATTTACGAGGCTGCTAGGAGCGGTTCATGGTTGATGATGAGTGACGTCTCTTGGGATGTATTTGCCTTGTGCGTGATGGCGACGCTTTTACAGTCGGTTCCCTTGGCATTTGTGATGGCGCTTTGCTAGATGTGGTAGAGACCTGCGGGCGGAGAGGATATTGTCCCGTTGGTCTTTGGGGAGACTCTTCATGGTATCGGCCGTCAGCGGCCCAGGGATCGTTTTATGAGAGGGGAAGCCCCGCTTTGCTCACCTTGTGGCTGCGAGAGAGACTTCGGGCCATGCCGAGGCTCAGACGTCGTTTAGCCCGTGGTCATTTGCTCGGCGACCTCTTGTGTTGGATATGGATCGGTCCGCTGGGAGAGATGGATGGCACGGCTTAGTACGCATCGAGATCCGTTGGTGGGTTCCTTGGCTGGAGGATTGAGACCGGGAGGATCTTGCGGGAAGGGTCCTACGTTGTCGAGTTCCGAGGTTTGTCTTGGTCCTCCTTCTATATTCCGTCGCTTGTTTCCGGCGGTTTGGGATGAAGCGGGAGCCTTTGTTGGGGCAGGATGACCTTGCTGCTTTGCGGAGGTAGTTCCTGCTTTGTATGGCGGCTTCGGGTGCCTTCTTGTATTTTACGAGGGTATGGAAGTATTCCGCTTTCCCTCTGTGGTACTCCTTAGACGTCGGGAGCGTTGTATTGACGACTCGGTATACGGCACAGTATGAGCGGCGTGTTGGGCGATCCCAAGTGGTCTTGGAGAGCGGGCGTGTAGCGGTGCAGGACCCGGTTGCCGTAGTAGCTATTGCCTTAGGAGTTCGAAGCACAGTCGACCCTTTGGATGTGACGGGAGACGCTTTGTTTGACTACGAGACTAGAGTTGGCCGGCGACGGGGAGAGGTCCTCTTTACGGGCTCGCGGGGAGGAGATCCGAGCCGAAGCACGGGCGAATGAAGCCACGAGAGCTCTTGGATTGTTTGACTCTACGGGAGGACCCCGGATCTCGGGCGAGAGACGCGAGTTGGTTCACGTGAAGCGAAGAAGACTCGCCGGGGACGAGGGAAGAAAGGAAAGAATGGCGAGGGACAAGCGCGAGATGGCGCGGAATGACCTCCTAGGTATCCATTCATTGCATTGCAAACACATTATTAGTTAAATGTATTAAAGTTTGTCTTTTAGCATGTTGTGAACTTGAGAGTAGACCGTGCTTGAACTCATCAAGAAATGTTGTAACCGTTAGTGATTTGTGATTTACTTTTAAAGCTTTGTCGAGACGCAAGATCTCTTGTTTGCCTTTGTACATTGTGCACTTTGTCGGCGTCCATCTTTGGACTTTTACATTTGCATTTGCGGGTGAAGCGATGCAGGCCACAGCGGCAATCCCCTTTCTTGAGGCCTTGTGCTTGGCTGAGAGGTTGAATGCTCCCTTGACAAGTCGTTTTGACGGTCTTTTCCGTAGCTTCCTTGCCTCTTGTTGGCGTCGGGCTCTTGACCTCAATTTTGCAGCTTCTGCTTGAGCTTCTTTTGTTTTTTTTTTTTTTGTGAGCCCTTGCTCGAGCCCCTTTTTTTTTTATTTATTATTTTTTTGTGAGCCCTTGCTCGAGCTCTCTTTTTTTTTTTTTTGAAGCGCGTGAGGGCGAAGACAAGCCCCTGGCTTGGAAGCGAGACATGAGTCGGTCGTTTGATCTTTGAGTGACCCTCGGATGTCCTTTGATGTTGCCGCCGTCGTTTGACTTGGTCAAGGTATTTGTTGGGGCGTGTTCCTTGAAAAGTGCGTAGCTTGATGGAGGTCTTGATTGACATTCAAACTTTTGACTTTTTGTGTATTTTTAGACCGGACCAATTAAGGTTGCCTACGTTCCCCGGACTAGAGGGCTCGGAGTGCGTAGTTCGACACTACATGGAGTGCCAAGAGATGCACGTTGTTCTTCTTCGGGCGAAGTATCTGCGAAGTTTGCTTAGTTATTTGGATTCATGAAGGGATTGCCGTCTAGGTACATCGGCTTCATGGCGCCTCAGGAGAAGATCTTTTGAACCACGAAAGGGCCGATCCATGTGGGTTCCCATTTTCCCAGTGGGTTGGTTCGAGTGGGAGGCTTTTCTTTGAGTACAAGGTCACCTTCCACGATGTCTCGGGATTTGACTTTCTTGTCGAAAGCTCTAGCCATCTGCTTTGATAGGCTCGGACGTGTTCCATGGCCTTTAGTCGTCGCTCGTCTAGCGAGCCAATTCGTCATGTCGGCCGGAGCCATTCGACTTCGTTGATGTCATTTTCAGCGGCACTCGGAGTGAGGAATTTCTAGCTCGATGGGAAGGGGCCTTCCATCCCGTACGTCGGGGCAAATGGGGTTTCTCCCGTGGCATTCGGCCCGTGTGCGGTAGCCCCAAAGTGCAAGGTGCGGCTTCTCGGGCCAATCTCGTCCTCGGGTGGTCATTTTTCGGATGATCCGTTCGAGGTTTTGTTTCTTTGCTTCCACGGCGCCGTTTGTTTGTGGCCGGTAGGGAGAAGATTTGTGGCGTGTGATCTTGAATTCAGCCGGCGATGCAGCCAAATTCCCCTTCGAAGTGTGAGCCGTTATACGATATGACCTCATTTGGGATGCCGTATCGGCGAGATGATGTTTTCCTTGAGGAAATGCGCGACCTTCTTGGAGGTGAGTACCTTGTAGGACTTGGCTTCGACCCATTTGGTGAAGTAGTCGATGGCTACTAAGATGAACTTCGTGACCGTTCTTTGCTGGCGGAGCGATTTTCCCGATGACGTCAATTCCCCAGTGGCAAAGGGCCAAGGTGTAGTCATGCGGTAGAGATCGTGGGGTGGTAGATGATTGAGGTTGGAGAACCGTTGGCACTTGTCGCGGCTTCGGACAAAGTGGATGCAATCTGCCTCCATGGAGATCCGGTAGTAGCCCATCCACGAGAATGATTTGCATCGGGGCTGCTGGCGTTCATGTGGGGACCGCAAGCCCCATTGTGGACTTCGTTCATGAACTTGTTTGCTTCTTCTTGGGCGATGCGGCGTAGGAGTGGCCCGTGGTAGCGTTTCTTGTATAGCATGTCCCAGGGATGACGAAGTGAGAGGCAAGGCGTTTTAGGGCCATGATGCTCTTGGTTTTGACCCCTTACGTGTGTGGGTCTTCCTTGTTCATGAAGGTGGTTTCCCGCTCTTGAGGTATTGGAAAATGCTGGTTATACCATGGCTCATTGACGGGCTTAGGTTACGGTTCGATCTCACAACGGTAGGCGGGAATTTCCTTTCGTCAGACTTTGAAGGGTTTGATTGCTTTTCCTTCGGGGATTTCCACAAGGAAGCCAAGGTGGCTAAGGCATCTGGCAAACTGTTTCGGTCTCTTGGCAAGTAATGGAAGGTGACCTCTTCGGTGTGTGATGAGGTCCTCCATGCGAGCATGGTATTTTTGCAAGCCGGGTCTATGGTTTTCCACTTGTTGGAGACTTGGTTGATGATCAAGGCGAGTCCCCATAAACTTCGAGTTTACGGACATTCCTCTCGAGTGCGGCTTGTAGTCCGGCGGCGCGAGCTTCATATTCGGCGGCATTGTTGGTTACCTCGAAATTGAGCTTTATAGCAATTGGGGTGTGCTCGTCCTTGGGATCCACCAAGAGCATACCGATGCCGTTTCCCTTTTGGTTGGCCGCTCCGTCGAAGAACAGTTGCCATCGGTTTCGCCTTCGATTGCGAAAGATTCCCTCGTCTGGAAATTGTGGTTCGGGGCCTCGAGCCTCGTCGGTTGGGAAATCGGCCGGTTGTTCGGCCATGGCCCGTCCCTTGATTGACTTTTGGTTTACGTACTTGATGTCAAATTCCGCTAGGAAGAAAGACCATTTGGCGAGCCTCATTGACGAGAGATGGTTTGTCGAAGAGGTACTTGGCCCAGGTCCATTTTGGAAACCAAGTGTGCGTGTGCGGCTGCATGTAGTGCCGTAGTTTCCCGACAACCCATACAGGCTGCGCGGAGTTTTCTCGAGGCGAGTAATTGAGTTATTTGCCTTGAAACTTTCGGCCCGAAGTAGATGGCGTTTTCGACCGTGACTCTTTCTTTTCTTGACGAGCATGGCTCCAAGCTGCGGTGTCGGTCACGGTTAGGTATAAGCAACGGTGGCTTTTCCTCGTGGGGAGGACGAGAGAATCGGAGGACTCACAAGGTATGCTTTTATTTTTCAAAGGCATCTTGGCATTACGAGTTCCATTCGATGTCGGCGTTCTTCTTCATCGGCTTGAAGATTGGCTCGCATATAGAGGTCAATTGGTTGTGAAGCGGGCGATATATTGCGGGCGGCCCATGAAGCTTTTCACCTCTGTCGAGTTTGCGGTGGTCTCATTTCGATGATAGCTTTGATCTTTTGAGGATCCACCTCGATGCCTCTCTCGGTGACCATGTATCCCAAAACCTTGCCTCGGCTAACCCCAAATGTGCATTTGGCGGGGTTAAGCCTCATTGAGTGTTTTCGGAGGCGATTGAAGAATTTTCTCGGAGTGCAGTGAGGTGTTGTCCGTCTGATCCCTTTGAGTGGACGATCATGTCATCGACGTACACTTCGATCTCTTTGTGGATCATATCGTGGAAAGAGGGCGGTTCTTTGCCGTTGGTAGGTAGCCCCGGCGTTCTTTAGTCCGAACGGCATTCTTGTGTAGCGATGAGGTTCCCAGGGGTTGTGAAAATTTGTCTTTTCTTGGTCTTCTTCGGCCATCTTGATCTGATTGTAGCTAGGCAAAACCGTCCACGAAGGACTTGACTTCGAAATTGGCATGTAGTGTCTACCAACATGTCGATGTTGGGTAGTGGAAAATCGTCCTTGGGACTTGCTTTGTTGAGATCTCGGAAGTCCACGCAACGGCGTACTTTTCCATTGGCCTTGGTGGCCGTGACGATATTGGAGAGCCATGTGGGGTACTCGATCACCACGATGAAGCCGACGCGAAGCATTTTTCGATCTCCTCTTTGACTTGTAAAGACCATTCGGCTTGATTCGGCGTAGCTTTTGCTTGATGGGCTTAGCCTCGGGATTCAAGGGGATCCGGTGCTCTACAATGTTAGGATCTAATCCGGGCATGTCTCGGTAAGACCAAGCGAACACGTCCACGAACTCTTTGAGCGGTGCGGTCAATGCGTCTTGCTCTGTGCCGGTGAAGAAACTTCCGATTTGCGTCTCTTTTGGCTCTTCGGCGGTTCCCAAATTCACTTTGGTTAAAACCTCCTCGGCGGCTTGGGCCCGGTTTTCTCTCGTTTGACAACATGCTTAAAGATGTGCTTAATGTATTGTTCATTTAATGTGTACCTTCTTTATCAAGTGAATCGTTATTAAGCTTGTTTGTGTGTTAGTTAATTTATCGGTTGTTAAAGATGCGATGAGAGGATACTCGGAAAGATCGAAGCATTCATTAAGAGCATACGGGAATACATTATTGGCAATGAGTTCGTAATCTTCGGCGTGAGGCCATCGGATGACTCGAAGACTCAAATTCAAAGCTAATGGACTCGGGATGAGTTTTGACACTAGACTCTAGGACTCGAGGGTCGAGACCAAGTTGTTCGATCATGTCCTTTTCTTTGGCGGTGGAGTCAGGAGAAGGTGGCCCGGTTATTGAGTGGCCATGAGCTTGATAGGAGATGGGGCTTGAAAGGCTTTATGTCACCGTTCCCGATCATTGCTATCACGAGTTATCGAAACAAAATCGATTAGATCAGGCATCTCGATTTCTTCTTTGAAGAAGCGAGTGTAGCGGTGGTTCGTCCCAAGCATCGTCTGCGGAGTCTCTTGCTTTGGTCTTGGGCATTACTAGCTCGAATGCGGACTCGTCCCGCTTGTTGAAGGCGGGAGTGTTGACGAGAGAGTTTTCGAATTCTTCCGCCAAAGAGGGGTTTTCTTGAACCAAAATTCGCGTGAATAGTGGTGGTTGTGGATCCGGCGGGCGGTGTGTCGAGGAATGCTCTTCGGACGGGATTTGGCTTGAGGCCTGCTGAATCTTGCCGAGGTTACTGCCGGAGCTTGTCCATGGTTGTCGGCCGGCTTTGTTTGGCGATCGGCTCTGTTCCCTTTTACGGATCTTCTTCCGAGTTGCCGGCCTTCCTTGTGAAGTACTTGGTCATGTCGAAGGCTGTTGGGGACGAAGATCGGAGGTTGCGTGCAAGCCTCTTTTGTTATACGTGGAGCGTTTTCGCGCGGCTCGCTTGTCCTCCGCAATGTGTTCGGGAGTAGGAGAGTATCCCGGGCCGTGCGGGGTATTACATTCTTTGATATTGATGATGCTGTTGAGTGCCACGATGGCGTTTTCCCAAGCGAGCCCCGGGATGTAGTTCATGTGCTTCATCATTTTCATCGGGGGAGGGATCTTGTCCCAAATCAAAGGCGGGTCTATGTGGCACACTTGGGCCCTTGGGCTTTCGATGGTGAACCTGTTAGCATCATGCCATCATCGTCGGGTTTGATTTCTAAGACCGGGACGCCGTTTGTTTCGGTCACTTTCGTTGACTATGCTATCTCCGTAGATGATGGTAAGATCTGTTCCTTGGACGAACTTTACGCACGATGGAGAGTAGATGCCACCCCATTGATCGATGTAGCCAAGGGCGTCCCAAAATGGCGGTGAAGGTGATCGGGATGTCGATGACTTGGAAATCTGTCGGGACCATTTGTTTTCCAAACCAAAGGTTCAAGGTGGCTATTCCCAAGGCTGGGCGGGATGTTGAGTCGTATGCCTTGATTGCACGAGTCGAGGGTTTTAGATCGGTTGCTTTGATCCCTAGCAAATCCATCATTTTGGCTGGAAGGACGTTCATGGATGATCCTCCATCTACCAACACCCGAGGGAGACGGCGCTCGTCCGGTTGAGCTGTTATGTAGAGAGGCTCGTTGTGGTCGGCCCCAAATTTTGGAAGATCGAGCTCTGTGAAGGTGATGATATTCTTTGTAATTGACGTTGCCAATCATACGAAGCTGCTTCATCGGGTGTCACTGTGATGGGAACCGTAGTGCAGGCCGAGCTTTCTTCCAACTTGAGCTTGTGCGGATAAGATGAAGTGAGTAAGGACCAGAGTGAGATGTTAGCTTTGAGTGCGCTTGAGTTGTGTCAAGACGGGATCTTCAACCTTTGGGTCCAAGGTTTCGGCTTCTTTGGCGTAGGGCCCCTTTTCCATTCGTGGCTCGGTATGGGCGGCCTTTTGTCTGTCCGTGGAGGATTGGCTGGGATTTGGCCAGGAACGTGTCGAGAACATTCACCTCTGGACTTATGGTTTTGCTTGTCTCTCCCGTTTACGGAGTGGGAGGAGCACGATTAGCGTAAGGCCGGCTGCGCATTTCAATTCGTTCAGTCATGGCTTTTTGAAGCATCAATAGTGGCTTTGAGATCTTCCCAAGACGGGGTTGGATTATCTGGACCTTCGGGCCTTCGGTGGCGGTGCGAAGCTCGTCCCGGTGATCATGGAGCAAACATTGCCGTGGCCACTGTGCGAGAACTAGGGTGGGGAGATTTCTTTGGAGTAGATGACATAGTAGTCAAACTTTCTGAGGGTTCTCGAGGGTTCCGGCGTGGGATCACCAGATTCATACCTCTTTTTCGGTTTTTGTTGAGAAGATAGCTTCTTCTTTCGTCGAGGACGGCCCTCGTTCATTGCATCACGGAATTCCATTTCCGGACAAGCACTTACTGTCGCGAGCGTCCCACGGATGTGTTCGTTGTTCGGCGGTGGTACCGGGACCTCGGGAGGCTGGATGGGCAAGCTTTCCTCTGGAAGGTCTTGTGGCCTTACGTCATGCCTGCATGGCTCGTACGAGGGTAACGGGTTGACTTACGGGAGACAATGAGAGATGTTAGAGGCTGTAGGAGCGATCATGGCTTGGGAAGCCCCGGGTAGTTGGGTAGCTAAGGTTCCGAAGTGGTGCATGGCACCTTCGATCGAGCTTGTTGCTCACCTTGACGTTTCTCAATAGCCGTGAGGACACTGCCGAACTTCTTCCAATGTTGGGAAATTTCTTGGGGGTAAGGTCCCGTTCTCATCGTTGTTATCCGCGACTTGGCCATGGGAATTGACGGTGTCTGGTGACGGAGGTGGGTAGGACCTTCTTTGTTTTGACAGCGGGAGACGGGTTCCGGGTACTCTCGACCACTCTACATTAGGCTGGAGGGGTGATGGGCAAGGTTTAGACACGGGAATGGCCTAACGGGATAAAAGGGGAAAGCTCACGTGGCATGTGGTTTCCGTTTCTTTTATTTTATTTTTATTTTTTGATTGATTTTTTTTTGTTGTTTTAATTTACTTAAAACATGTTTTCTCGAATCCTAGGTAGGTTGGAAAAGATTGCTCTTCTTTTCGCAACTATGCTAGATCTGGGTCGATGGAGACCATACGTGCGGCTATAAGCCCCTCGTTTTGCACACTGTATTTCGACATCCCGGGGTGGACGGCCCGGGCGAGGGTCCTATAGTGCAAGCGGTTTCCACCGGCCTAAAGAAAAATCGAACCTAAGGACCGAGCTTTGTCATGTTCGTTTTGATGCGTTAGCCATGTGAATAGTGAACCGAAGCCGGCCAGAGTCAAGATCGGAGTCAAGAGTTCGGCATGACCTCTCTTTACCTTGCTTGCGCAAGGGATCTGTGACGTTAGGCGTTGGTGGGTCATATCGTCATGGGCGACGTATCAAGGCGTGATGACATGGTGTCATGCGAGCATGGATGTATATCGGGACGGAACATCGTGCAGGTGTAGCTTCGGAAATCAAGATCGGAGTCAAGATTTTAGCATGACCTTTCATCGCTTTGCTTGCGCAAGGATCTTGAGTTCGAGCCTTGACTCGAAAATGGCCGGCATGGTATATGTATCCGAGTGTATGACACGGGCTGGGTAAAAACCAGCCGAGTGCGGACGAGTGTGACTCAAGACTCAAACGTGCAGGGTTGACGCTTGGCTAGGATGGGATGTTTGGAATGATCCCGTGCGCGCCCAAGAGGCCTAGGAAGACCAAACGGACTGCAACTGAGACCACTCCGGGTTAAGGGTTGTAGTGTGCGGTGTATCCAGGCGGCGGTGCGCATAGTGTGCGGTGTAAGCGAGGCGACGGTGTGAGTAGAGTGCGGTGTAACCGAGGCGACGGTGCGCGTAGTGTGCGGTCTCTAAAATTCTTTTACGAGTAAAACATGAGTTTTTGAAGAATTTTAAATGTATGCACAGATGTATATTGATGCATTTTTTTTGTATTTTTTTTTTTTTGTAAAATAAAAACGAAGCACGTGCACACACACACAACAGTTAAAGGAAGGGGTAAAATGAAAGTTTGACCCTCATCATCGTTTTAAAAATCTTTTGTTTTGTTTAAAAGTTTTTTTTAAAACAAAAAGATCTCCAGCGGAGTCGCCAACTGAAATTACCCGGATCCGAGCAGGCCTCGCGGCCCCGGCATCTGGCATCTTTCGCGTTGGAGGATGTCTCGCCGTTTGTTTTCGCATTTGTAGAGTCGCCACGCCGTTTTTATTAAGCCCAAAACATTGAAAAAGGGCATCAGTTTAAAGATAATTTTAAACTGTTTTTGTGTGATGAGATTTTGGGTTCGGAGGTCAGATGACTCCCCGGGAAGAGAATATTAGAATATTAGAGCTCACCCGAGTAGCCTCGTAAAACGAGTCTTTCGGATACCCCTAATATCCTTTAAATGTTGTGTGTGTGTGTGTGTGTGCTTTTAAAAATGCATGCTGTATCGGATGTCTACATTGTATGCTATGTATGGAAATGTATTGAAATAGTATAGGAAGGAAGCCTTACCAATGTTGGTTCGTGTCCTGTCTTATTGGGAATGGTGTTTGAGGTCGGAGTAGCGTTCCGGTATGGATCGGGATTGCTTCGGGAGGGACCGGTTGTCTGCGGACAGAGTTTCGGCGTGAGTTGAGGTTGTAGGCTGCGTTCGGGCAGAGGTTCGGCGTGCGTGGGGATCGTTGGGATCACTCGGGCAGAGGTTCGGCGTGCGTTGTGGTGGCAGGAGTCACTCGGGCAGAGTTTCGGCGTGGTTTGGGATCGTCGGTTTGACTCGGAAAGAGCCGGGACACCGTGGAAAGACCAGGCAAGGCCTCGGAGTACCACGAGGGGCCTCAGAGTACCTCGAGAGTGCCTCGGGGCAGCGCGGGAGCGTCTCGGGAGCGCTCGGGGAGGCTTCGGAGCACCACAAGGGAGCTCGGAAGGCCTCGGAAGGATCCGAAAGGGGCCGGGAGTGCCTCAAGAGGACTTAGAGGGGAGCCAGAAGGCTAAGGGAGGAAGAGAGAAGAGGGAGGTGTCTGAGACTGCGTGGATGAGTCTGCGGTGTTTCCCGTGTGTTTGAAAGGGGGTGATCCAGATTGGGGTACTTACAGCGTCCCCATAAATTCCTAATGCTCTCAGGGCAAGCCTATCAGGAAATTGGGTTGGCCTAATCCTTTTTGAACTCAAGGCAACAAAACGTGCCGTCTCCCTTGGGCTCCTAAAATCAATCCCCAAAGTATTGAGAGTTGGATTAAAGCTAGAGGAGGAGGGTTGCTCCTTTCGAGACTTCTTTGTTACTCTCTCCGTAGCCTTCCCTTTCCCTTTGGTGGACATTATCTCAAGACCCAAAAAAGTTGAAAGACAAGAGAAGTGAAAGAGTTTTTACCCAAATTAATCACTGAATAAACCCGAAATCCTTGATGCCTAGCCACTGAAATGTCCAAAAGCTTCCTCCTTGCACCATGATTCGGAGTAATCCCTTCGAATTTATGGAATGGGTGAAGGGTTTTGGTATTTTCGGAATTGGGGTTTTAGGAGGGTTTTGGACTGATTTTGGTGGGGGAGAAATGGTTGAGTGGTGGATTTGAGGATGATTGAGGGTTGTAATGTGAGTAAAAATGGTGTAGGAGTGGGTATTTAAAGTGGATGGGGCGGAGGTTTTGAGGGAGAAAGGTTGAAGATGAAGTAAATGAGGGAGGAGGAGAAAAGGCTGCGTCTTTTGGTAGACGACGCAACTCCCAGGACGTCTTGCACGGCCGTGTCAAGGAATTTGCACGGCCGTGTCCCTTTTACTGAGTCAACACATTCCAACTCGATATGAACTGCACGGCCGCTCCAAGAAGAGCTGCACGGCCGTGCGAACTAAATTTCACCATTTTTAAATCTTTTTCCCTATAAAATAAAGTTAGCACAAACAAATATAAAAACTAAAAAATAAAAATAAAATGAAAATAAGACACAAATAATCCATCGGTTACCATCCCGATGATGCTTGTTTTAGGTCCTTAGCTTGACCCCTTCCCGGTAGTAGGAGATGCATGATACTTGGTTGGCCTTTTGTCATTGACAACTTGCCATTGCCATCCTTCCGGGTAATGAGAATCTTCTCGCGGTAGACATTTCTTCCATCCCGATTTCTTGGGTAGAACAAGTGACCTATAGTCTTTGCACTTTCGAAAACTTCGAAGTGACCTCCGTCTTTGTTCTTTTTGACTTTTTCACGCATTGTTAGTTTTGGGACATGCGTAAATATCTAAAATATCATTGCAAATCAAAGGTTCAATATTTATGAGATCATTTTTTATTTCTTCCTTTGATTTTGTTTCCTCACCCATTAAATCTTCTTCACTAGGAATACAATTTTCTTCGCTAGGGGTGTAGGTCTCTTCAATTGGGGTCCAATCTTTTTCACTAGGAGTATAAGCCTCGAGATAGGGATCTTCGAGAACTGGCCTATGCATACTAAATTCGACCCTTTCTTTCCCTATATTTAGGGAAAATGTGCCATTTTTCACATCTATAATTGCCCCCGCAGTGGCAAGAAATGGCCTTCCTAAGATGACGGGAATATAATGGTCTTCCGCCATATCCAAGATAACAAAGTCGACAGGGATGATTAAGTTCCCTACTCGACAAGGCAAATTTTCCATAATACCAACGGGTATTGAACGGATCGGTCACGCGATTGGAGAGTTATGGTTGTGGGTCTGAGTTCCCCTATACCAAGCTTCTCGCTAACCGATAATGGCATTATACTGACGCTTGCTCCTAAGTCAAGGACAACGTTATCTATGTTTATTCTGCCAACACAACAAGGAATGGTGAATGTACCTGGATCCTTTAGTTTTGGAGGGTCTTTATTTTGCAAAACGGCGCTTACCTCCTCCGCTAACATAACATTCTCATTTTCTTTTAGCCTTTCTTTTTCAAAAATTAATTTTTTCAAAGGTTTAACGGCTAAAGGCATACCTTCATCTTTTCTAAAATAAGGAATGTTAACATTAATGGCATCCAAGTTATCAAGGAATTCATCATAATCCTTGCCTTTTTCTCTAGGGGATTCCGTCCCCAAACTAGTCTCAATCATCGAAGGGATTGGACTGTAATTATTTCTAGGGCATTCGTTTTTCTTTTCTTGCTCATCCCTAGTTTTTACTACATTAACTTGCTCATTTGGCCTTTGAGGTTGACCGGGAAGACTCCCTTGTGGTCTATTCAATGGGGTAGCCTGTTGAGCTTGTTGGGTTTCTAGCATCTTATTATGCGCTGCCAAGTTATCAAACCTAGCATTTAGCAATTTAAAACATTCCCTAAATTCATTATTGATCTTTTCTTGGGAATTTTTGTTTTCCACTACAAAATCCATTATAAGATCTAATTTAGATTTAGGGGGAAAGGTACTTGCATTGTTGTTGAAGTTCTTAGGTGCAAATCCCGGAGGTTGTGTAGATGATTGCGGGTTAAGAACGTTGTTATTCTTGTAGGAAAAATTGGGGTGATTCCTCCACTCGGGATTGTATGTATTAGAATACATCCCCCCTTTTTGCCCAAAAGAATTAACGAAGTTCACTTGATCGTTAGAGGTAACGTCAAGTAACTCGCAGTTATCCGTACTATGTGAGTTAGACCCACATAGTTCGCATACCACATTTACACTAGCAATGGGATTGACATTAAGATTTTCAAACTTTTTCAAAAGCATGTCAACTTTAGAGGAGAGAAGAGTAACTGCATCAACATTATATTTACCGGGCGTACCTTGTTGCTGCTCCCTCTCGCTTGACCATTGGTAATGGTTCAATGCAATGTTTTCGATAAGGTCGTACGCCTCATCGACTCCTTTGTTCATCAACGCTCCTCCTGCAGCGGCATCAATGGTCTCTCTTGTTTAGAAATAAAAGGTTTTCATAAAAAGCAAGGATGGTATGTTAGGCCTACGCTATTTCGGGCTAGGACAATAGCGTTTGTATTCTTCACTAATTATGTCCTAACTGTTTGAGAAATCCGTTTATGTTTGCCCCCGCCCTGTCACAAACGGGCATTCCGGCTTATCTCTAGCTGACCATAATTAGTAAGAATCCATTAAGGACGGAAGTCAACATACTTTCCATTAAAGGAACATCCCTAGGCCATTGAACTACTCTCGTGATCAATAAACCTAGTTTCTTTATATGGTTCCGTCAATTGAGATTCTCCGCTAGGTACTTCTCTCAATTGACTGAATCATACAAATTGGATATCGCCAATAAGTAAGGCATTTAGAGAATAATATAAAGAGATTGTTTTAGATGAAGAAAGAAGACAAGACTAATCATTTTTAGATGATGAATAAGCATGCTTTTGAGTTTCCAACCCCAAGAATATGGGGGATTACTCACAAGCCATTTATAATATATAAGCAATTAAAATAAGAGATTGAGTAAGAAAGACTTATGATGAACAAATGCTGGAAATAATGCTTCACTTTTATTGCTCTTCTTCCAAAGTGACTTCAAGAACAAAATAATGACTTGATCTTCAAATCTCCTTGGAAATTGTTATCACAAGTATTTGTGTTTTCTATCTATCTAATATCAGTAGTTTCTCTCTAATAATTCGTATCTAAGACTGATCACTTGGGTCCTATTTATAAAAAGGAGGGAACTCTTCAATCGGGTGCAACCAAAAGGTGCCTTTAGGTCTGCAGTCGCGTTTTGCACGGCCGCGTCAAGGAAGTTGCACGACCGTGTGACCCTTGGCGCCAGATTTGAATTTAAGTCTTGACACTTAGCACGGCCGCTCCTATATAAGCTGCACGGCCGCTCCATAAGATGACACGGGCGCTCCCTCTTCAAGACACGGCCACTCTATAATTTAGGGCCAAAAATGGCCTGAAAAAGGCCAAGTGCACGGCCGCTCCATCTTTGCTGCACGGCCGCTCTGTCTGAATTTTAACTTTGTGTGCTTGATTTGGTTGGTGCTCTCCCAAGTCTTTTGCCTTGAAGTGTCCAAGTATCCTTTTGATAAAAATGAACCTAAAACCTGTCTTAAAAAGCAAGAAAAATACCAAAAGCGTAAAATCTAGAAAATAAGGAAAAGGAACTAAAAAGTATATGAAATGAAATGAGAAATGATGATTTATGCAATAAAAAGTAAATAAAAATAAGGATAAATGACTATATAATAGTCACTTATCACCCATCAAGTTATATATTTATATAACTTGATAAAAATTATATTCTTGTGTATTGCTTTAATATTTCCGCTGCAAATTATATTTATTTCTATTGATTTGTGCTTTTCTAGAATTGGTGAAAGTGTCGTCGTTAGTGTCATTAACACTAAGGACAACACCCGTGAGTTTCATCTCACCTTGTGAGTTTCGTCTCATAAGTTCTTAGCCATAGACAATTTCAATTGGTATCAGAGCCTAGCACTTGATATACTAAGTGTTTAGATCCTTTTGTCATGGCTTATGATCCTGCAAACCCTAATCAAAAGAGATTACCGGTTTTAGACGGATCTAATTATGCTTATTGGAAGATTCGCCTACGCTCGCATATCAAATCAATTGATCTTCGGGCTTGGCGATCAATTTTAAATGGTTATTCTGTTCCAATGCTTCCTCCGGATGACGATGGTGACGTTCAAGTCAAACCTGAATTCGAGTGGACAATTGAAGAGAATAATCTTGCTAGTTTCAATGAAAAGGCACTGAATGCCATCTATGAATGGGTTGACATGCATATGTTCAAACTCATTCAAAATAGTCCCTCCGCAAAAGATGCTTGGGATACTTTACAAAGATTTTGTGAAGGAGATGGCGTGTCCGAGAAACAAAGCTTAGAGGTCTCACTAGTAGATTTGAAAGATTAAGAATGGGTGAAAACGAAGACATCTCGTCTTATTTTGAAAAGTTGATTGATATTTCAAATGCTTGTCAAGTATTAGGGAGCCTTTTACAAATAAACAACTTGTTTCAAAAGCTATTCGTACTCTTCCCGAACGTTTTAATATTAAAGTTTCAGCTATTGAAGAGGCCCATAATCTTTCAACAATGGACATCAACTCCTTAATGAGTATTTTGAAAAACTTTGAGTTGAATCTCAATGAACAAACGGAGGCTTCTAAAGGCAAGAATATTGCCTTAAAAGTCGAATCTTCGGACACATGTGTGGACGATGAAGATGAAGTCTTCGAGGAGTTAGATGAAAATACTAGTGTAGCTTTACTTGCAAAGAGATATAATTCTATGGTTAGAAAATTTAACAAAGTGCAGTAAAGGCTAAGGACCAAACGGCCAAAACCTCTAGTTTTGTGCCAAGGAGAAGTCCTCCTCCAAATCAAAAGGATATCCCACCAAGGCGTGCATCCTCGGAAAAGATCCGGTCCGATCCTAAGTACATTGAATCTATTCAATGTCATGCTTGTTCCGGTTGGGGTCACTATGCCAATGAATGTGCTAACACCTTGAGAAAGGCGGGCAAAAACTTGTGGGTATCTCTTAGTGATGGAGAGGAGGAAGGAACGGAGAAAGAAGAACAGACGGAGCAAGTAGTCATGATGGCCACGGTAGAGGAGCTACCTTCGACTGAGAGTGTTACTTCAAGTGTCGTTACAGATTTGACAACACTTGACACAACATTGGTGACTTCTTCAGAAAGTGTTGCCCCAAGTGTCATCCAGGAATTGGCAACACTTGGCACAACACTCAGCAGGTATGATTCTTTAAATGATCTTAATTTGCATGATTCAACTGATTTAAATTCAGAAGAGATTATAGAGGATGATCTTGATAAAGATGAACTTATTTGTGAATTAAAAAACCTCTATAAATCTCTCCTCGTGGAATGGAAAAAGGAGAATAAGATGGTGGTTTTCTTGAAAAAGGAAAATCAGGATCTTAAGAACTCCTTGACTCGGCTAGAAGCTCAACTCAGTAGGAGAGAATTGGATCTTGATAAAATCAAGGCCAAACTCAACCTAGCCGAATCCACCTTCAAAAAACTCAACACGAGTTCATCCAAATTGGATGAAATACTCAAATTGAGTAAGCCTCTGAAAGCTGGTCTTGGGTTCCAAGAATCACTTGAAAGTATTACCTCTTCCTTGTTTGATGTTGAAACTAAAAATTGTTTTGTAAAAGAGCGTGTCAAGGAAAAGGGTAGCACTCCTAGTGATTCCTCGATCAATCCAATGAGTGTGGATATCTTGTCACAAAGTGGACATTTAAAACCAGATTGCTTTTTCCTACAAAAGAAAATGTCCAGTCTTCAAGTGTCGCCTCAAGTGTCGCCGGTTTCTCGGGGCAACACTTATGGCAACACGGTGAACAAATCCAGATTTTCAAAAAAGGGTTGGTTACCCAAGGAAAAGCTGAAATGCTATGTTGTTTATACTGCCTTAAGGACTAACATTGCAGGAACTTGGTACTTTGATAGTGGTTGTTCACGTCATATGACTGGTACAAAATCATTCCTAACAGAGTACCAACCTATTCAAGGAGGCTCAGTGACTTATGGTGGTGGAGGCAAGAGTGAAATAGTTGGTAAAGGAACACTGGATATTGTTGGTTTTCCTCCTTTGAAAAATGTCTTGCACGTAGATGGATTAGTTGCTAATTTAATTAGCATTAGCCAACTATGTGATGACAATTTGGAGGTAAAATTCAATAAAAATACTGTGAAGTGTTTGATAACACTAACTTTTGTGTCATGACTGGAATAAGATCAAGTGATAATTGCTATCTGGTTGGTAATAAATCAGTGTGCAATTTGACAAAACTTGATGATATTAGGTTATGGCATCAAAAGTTAGGTCATTCTCATTATAGGAATCTTGAGAAGATTATCAAACATAATGTCGTCAAAGGTGTTCCTAAACTAGACCTCAAAAACACCGTGATGTGTGGTGACTGTCAAAAGGGTAAGCAAACTCGTGTTGCTCACAGTGTTGAACAACACAATGAGCAACACTCGGGAACAACACATTGTTTTCAGCTTCTACATATGGACTTGATGGGTCCTATTGAGGTAGAAAGCTTGGGAGGTAAGAAGTATGTTTATGTGATAGTTGATGATTTTTCTAGGTTTACATGGGTGTATTTCTTAAGAGAAAAATCTGAAACTTTTGATAAATTTACTCACTTAGTCTCTAAAATCAAAAACATGTTTTGTTCTCCTATTTTTCGAATAAGATCAGATCATGGTAGAGAATTTGAAAACATCTCCTTTTCTACTTTTTGTAGTAAAAAGGGGATACACCATGAGTTTTCGGCACTCCAAAACACCACAACAAAATGGTGTTGCTTTGAAAGGAAAAATAGGACTTTAATGGAAATGGCTCGTGTTATGCTAATTGCTAGAAATATTTCTAAAGGTTTTGGGCCGAAGCATTAAACACAGCTTGTCACACTACAAATAGAGTTTTCTTAAGACCTGGTACAACTATGACACCCTATGAGATTTTAAATGGAAAGAAACCTACGATTCACTATTTTCATGTGTTTGGGTGTTTGTGCTACATTTTAAATGACCGAATACTTAGGAAAACTTGATTCTAAGAGTGACAAAGCCATCTTTCTTGGCTACTCTCAAAACAGTCATGCTTATCGTGTCTATAATTTGAGGTTAAAAGTGATTCAAGAATCGGTAAATATTGAATTTAACGATTACTTGAGTGCCACAGGAGAACCGGTGATGATATACCTCGACTCTTCTAGAAGAAGTCGAACAAAGGGCCGGAACAGACCGATTCAGCCATTGCAGCCACAGAGTCAAGTGTTGCTCCAAGTGTCGCCCCTGAAATGGCAACACCTGAGGAAACACAGGAGAACGAACAGGCTGGAAATTCGAGAGCGGTGACTCGGAAGGAGAAGATGGATTGGTGTACCATCAAGGCGGGAGAGATCCCCGGCTCGAATTAGAAATTATCATCCCATTACTCAAGTAATTGGTGATGTTAATGAAGGGGTTAGAACAAGGAACAAGGAGCCGGTTGATTACGAGATATGGTTAGGTATGTGTGTATGTCCTCCACATACTCTCGGGTAAAACACTCTGTTTCGTTTCCTCTGTTGAACCAAAAAATGTGATTGAGGCCTTAAATGATAAATTACGGATTCAAGCTATGCAAGAAGAGCTTGAACAATTTACCCGTAACGAGGTTTGGTGTTTAGTTCCACGTCCTTTAAATACTAACATTATTGGAACTAAATGGATTTACAAAAACAAATCTGATGAATTGGGTAATATTGTTCGTAATAAAGCTCGTCTTGTGGCTCAAGTCTATACACAAGTGGAAGGAATCGACTTTGACGAGACCTTTGCACTGTGGCTAGAATTGAGTCAATAAGACTTCTTCTTGCTATAGCTTGTTATCTCAAAATCACATTGCACCAAATGGATGTCAAAGCGGCTTTCTTGAATGGGTACTTAGATAAAGAGATCTATGTTGAGCAACCCAAAGGGTTTGAAGACCCATTCCACCCAGACCATGTATACAGACTTGATAAGGCCTTATATGGCTTAAAACAAGCTCCTCGTGCATGGTATGGGCGTCTAACAAGCTTCCTTCTTGAATATGGATTTGTTAGAGGAGAAGCCGATAGGACATTATTTATTCTTAGGGAAAATAAAGAGATTGTCATTGCTCAAATCTATGTTGATGACATAGTTTATGGTTCCACATCTAAAACATGTTTACAAAATTTTGTGGAAGCTATGACATCTACATTTGAGATGAGCATGATTGGAGAACTTAATTATTTCCTAGGATTACGGGTGAAACAATCGAATGATGGAATCTTCATCACTCAGAGCAAATATGCTAAGAGTCTGGTGAAAAGATTTGGATTGGAGAGTGCCAAGAGCTCTAAAATACCTATGGGATCATCTCTTAAGGTAACCAAAGATCGTGCGGGGAGGATGTTGACCCAACTCTGTATAGATCCATGATAGGTAGTCTTCTTTATCTTACTGCCGGTCGTCCCGATATAATGTTCAGCCGTAGGTGTTTGTGCTAGATATCAATCTGCTCCTAAAATTTCTCACCTAAATGCTGTCAAGAAAATCATCAAGTATGTGTCTGGGACAAGTGAATTGGGAATCTGGTTCACCAAAGACACTAATACCAACTTAGTTGGTATTAGTGACTACTGATTGGGCGGGGATATAGATGACGTAAAGAGTACTAGTGGGGGTTGTTTTCTTGGGTAATAATCTAGTGTCATGGTACGTCGCAAGCAAAGCTGTGTTTCTCTCTCGGCTGAATACTGAATATGTGGCGGCGGGAGTTGTTGTTCACAACTAATATGGTTAAAACACATGCTTGATGACTATGGTCTTGATAGTAATATCTTGACCATGTATTGTGACAATTTGAGTGCTATAAATATTTCCAAAAACCCTGTACAACACTCACGCACTAAGCACATTGATATCCGCCATCATTTTTTAAGAGATTTAGTAGAAAAGGAATTGATCCAAATAGAGCATATTGATACAAAACATCAACTTGCTGATATTTTGACCAAAGCCTTGGACCATGAGAGATTTTCAAGTTTGAAAAAATCTCTTGGTCTATGTTTTCTATAAATCTGTTAGTGTTGCGTCGCCGTTGTTACCAACATCTGCCAGAACACTTTGTATGAGTTGTACATTATCTTTAAAATTTATAAAAAAAAAAAAAAAATATATAGTTGTTTAATCCCAAATGGGGGGCATTTACTGACCTTTCTGTTCTAGTATGTGTACATTCTTAAGGTTAACATTTTTTTTTATAAAATACCCCTTTGTGCTAAAAAGTGACAAAATCACTCATATTGTTGTTGATATTGATAAAGGCAAAGCTTGTGGAAATTCCCAAAGGGAATATAATGTAGTGTTTTATACTAAGTATTAGGGGCATGGAGCTCGCTACTACAGTGTACCCTACTTGAAAGGTATAAAACTTACTAATTGTAGCTTTACACTTTAATAAAAAACTCGGGGCACGGAGCTCGCTACTACGATGCTTCCTTGTAAATAAAGAAAGTGTAAAGTGTGCTTATAAATTGCCTAAGGAATGATAAGTTATATATGTTGAAAAATATCAAGGGGATTTTATTTAAAAATATTGCCTTGTGTGTCACGCAACATTGCTAGTAACACATTAGTAGATGCTACATTAATTTTTTGTTTTTTGTTTTTGTTAATTAAATTTTAAATTTCCAAAAGTCTATTTTCTTATATTTAGAGTTTGTGAAATTTAAAAGGTTTTTAGCAAAAATTTTTATTTTGTCAAACTAAGTGTAATTTTGTAATATCTATTTTTTAAAATTCATCCCTTTGAATTTTGAAAAACACAATTTTATGGATATTACTAAAATTATGTTTAGTTATTATTAAAAATTATAAAAATTATAAAAATTATAAAAAAAAAAAAAAAAAAAAGGAATTTTTTTAAAAATGGCGGATAACACTTGAGTTTGTTGGGATTTTTGAGAGATAAGTGGAGATTTAATTAATTTGACATTGTCAAATCAATTAAATCCTACCACTATTCACTCATTAAAACCTCTCTAAACCCTCACTCTCTCTCTTCTCGTTGCTCTCTCTCTCTAGGCGTTAAACCGAAACCCTTGTCCAGTTCTTCGTCTTCCTCGTTCTTCTTCGATTCTCCATGGCAAGCACAAAAAATTCACCCCAAATTTCATCACCCATGGAAATTTCGCCTCTAGCTCCCTCTAGTGTTGCCTCAAATGTCGCCGTTCCAATGGAGATATCCCCTGCGACACTTTCGGCCACACCCTCAACCTCTCACCCTCATTAGACATTGTTGTCTATGATCCTTCCAAAATTCCCATTCCTATTAATCTTCCAGAAGCTACCCTCCATAGAGCTCACCTTCGCCCTCAAAAGAAGACCAAGAAGAGAAAGGCGGTTGATGCCTCTTCGTCTTTTAGGGGTGGAGTGCGTAGACAATCTGAGAGGATCAAAACCTTGTTCAGGTCCAAGATTCCTTCCAACACGGCTGATGATCCAGTAAATGTGGAGGATAGCTCGAGTTCTTCTCTCAACATTTCGTCCGAGGAAGGTTCGGACCCAGCTTTTAAAGAGACAAAGGAGGCCTCATCATCTCCTGATGAGGATGAAGAAGCTTGGTTGGAAGATGAGGAAACTCTTGCTGAAGCCCAGTCCAAAATGAAGAAGAAACAAAAAATTTCATCAAGTGTCGCCCCAAGTGTTGCCGATGAAATGGCAACACCTGAAGCAACACCTGCTGCCAAGACCAAAGCACAATCGAGTTCTCCTTCGTATTCTCCTATTTCATGGCCTGAGGTACACTCTCCTAATCCTTCTCAAGATGAAAAGTCAGATTATGAGTCCTTTGGATTTTATGAACGTCCTTTTCTTTCGGATGAATTTTATGGTGAAACAAATTTAGATAAGTTTGTTGAAGATTCTGAGAAGAAAATTCTGAATGAAAAGAATATGTATGTGACTCAATTCAAGGAGTTAGGTGTGTATCAGTTTTTGGAGGATAGGATGTTTTTGCCTACGGTAACTAAAGTGTCATCGTACATTGAAAGTGTGGTTAGGAACTTTTATGCTCATCTTAGGGATAATATTGATGATAGGAATACCCCTCATTATGGAAAGATCTTTGTTAGGGGCAATATCTATGATTTTAATCCCTTGATCATCAACAAGGCATTCGGCCTCCCTAATGTCGAAGATGAGAGTTTGGAATATGATCCTAATGCCTTAGCCACCTTTTTAACTGGAGGGAGAATCACCATTTGGTCTGATCACTTTAGGTCTACCCATCTCACTTCTTTGTTTAGCGTGCTCCACAAGATTTGTATAACAAATTGGCTTCCTACTGCAAACGAGAACACGGTCACTTTTGAGCAAGCTAATTTGTTGTACAAACTAGGCAAGAAACAAAGAGTTAACTTTGGGAGACTTGTATTTGCTCACCTTGCTGCATGGGCTAAGAAGAAAAAGACTTCCTCCTTCATATTTCCTTCCCTTATTTTCCAAGTCCTCATGTTCCAAAACCTTAAGCCTTGGAATGGTGATAATATCTCTGAAAAGCCTGTTTATTACAGAATTACCAAACACTTTACTGAAGGTGATAGGCACAGGGATTTACCTTGGGTTTTGGTTACAAATGCTCCTCCATTCTTGCCCTGCTACCAGTGTCGCCCCAAGTGTCGCTCCTGAAACTGGCAACACTTCTGGCAACACTGCTCCTGTTATGGTTGATGCTGCGATGATTCTTAATTTTTTCAATGGTCAAGTGAAGCACATTGACTCAGTAATTCAGGGATGGTTGGATATGCGCACTGACATGATGAAAATGGTGGATTTAATTTCTTCCAAAATAGGGGGAGATAAGCCACCAAGGCGTGATGATGATGATGGAGCTGGGAATGGTGCTGGGCCTAGTGGGACAGCTGAGGGAGGTGAAGGAGCTGGAAATGCAGTTTAAAGATGGTTGGTTTGAATGGTGGTTGATTTTGGTGGTTTGGAACAAAAACAATTTTATTTGTTTTATTTTGTAATGCTTAAACAAATTTTATTTCTGTTTTTTTTCTTTGTTTCGGCTGGAATTTTCTTCAAACTTGGATGGATGGTTTTTGTTGAATGGTGGAATGGTTGGTTTAAGATTTTAATAATTATTTTGGTTAGTTATTAATTTCGTATTAAGGGGGAGATTTATGTAAAGATTTTGATACTTCATTTGCTTAATGGTTGATGTTTTGGATTGAAAAATATTTCATAACATTGCCTGAAGGTTTATGTTGCCGCTATCAAAATCTCGTGGCATTTTTTTTTGTGGTTTTTGTTAAGTTTGACTAACTGTTTTTGAAAAGATCATCACATTGGTATTTTGTGAAGAAATCAGTAACTATGGGGGAGATTGTTAATGTTAAGAATCATGTGTTGCCATGAATGTCATCCCAAGTGTTGCAAACCAGTGTTGCATCAACGGGTGTTGCCAAAAGTGTTGCCATTTGGAATTGGCGACACCGAGTTAGTTACCGTATTTTTCACAAATATTAATGGGTAAATTAATGTTTATATAACGGTAGTTAGTCACCTTAAAATGAGCTTAAAATCAGCAACGTAAAGCTTCCCGTGCGTTAATCACGAAGAAGAAGAAGAAGTTAACAAATAAACATGTGTTTATTTGTTTAATTGATGACCAAGCCAGAGATATTTTATTCGGCTATTCTGGGAGAACAAGTCGAGTACAAGGCAACCAAAGCTAAGAGGTACAAGCATGAGAAGCAAGAGAAGACTAGGTCTCCTACAATGAAGGCGAGAAGGCTATTTTGGAGGAAACAAAACCCAAGGCCGTTAGTCGATCATTTGAGTAGGCTCCAAGACTTTGTGGCCTATAAATAGTGCAGTGGATCTTCATTGAAGATCATCCAATTCGAAAATGCAAATCTGCACAAGAAAAGTAGAATTCTCGCTCTCAAGTGTTGCCATTCGGTGTCGGCAACACTTTGTCCAACACTCGAATATTTCATATAGATTTTTATATTTTTGTGAGGTTTTTGAGTGTTTATTTACAGAGAGAATTCGTGTATGTTGTTCCTTATATCAGGGTTCGTTTATCATTAAGGAACAACCTCGACCTTGTATTGAATTCATATTATTAATAGAAAGGTCTTGCCTTTTAGGCACCCATCAAGTTATATATTTATATAACTTGATAAAAATTATATTCTTGTGTATTGCTTTAATATTTCCGCTGCAAATTATATTTATTTCTATTGATTTGTGCTTTTCTAGAATTGGTGAAAGTGTCGTCGTTAGTGTCATTAACACTAAGGACAACACCCGTGAGTTTCATCTCACCTTGTGAGTTTCGTCTCATAAGTTCTTAGCCATAGACAATTTCACATTTAATATTGATCAAAACTTGATCAAATCTATATTTAAACCAAATTTTCAACAATATTAAATGGTCTCTTGGCAGGAGTGGTATCTTGCCGGCCTCCCTTCGAGGAGGTCCTGGGTTCTATCCCCCCTGGGGGATCCTGTGGTTTAATTGTTTCTTCAGTTTCAGGAGCTTTGGAGTTCTCCGGGGCACATCTGTGCAGTTAAGGAAGCAGCACTGCTGGGCTTGCAACCTCAGTGTGGAAAGTTCGAATCTTGGCAGGAGCGCTGGAGTAGCCATTTGGTGTTGTAAGAGTGATGTAATTGCCTCGTTGGCAGGAGCAGCTTGAGCAGCCCTTTGGTGTTGTAAGAGTGTAAATGTCTTGTAGGAGGGCTCCCTTGGGGCCAGAAGTATAAGGGGTGCTGCCACCCTGGCTGCATAGGGCATATCCCGCGATTTACCTCTGCCAGCATACTGAGGGGCCGATACCTGATGGTCCAGGATTGATCCGGCGAAGCTGAGGAACCTAGTTAATCAAAAAAAAAAAAAGACTCGAGTTAAAGAGATTAATTGGAATGACACGGACTACAATAATAATGACATGATCACAACAATCAAAATCGTTTTTAACTAATGGTAAAGATTCGTCCGAGTTGGACAATGTGTCATAGAACTTAAATTAAATTTCAACTCCCTTTAACCCATTATTCTATATTTCATCACTTTTATTTTATTTATATTCTCTATTTTTATGTTAGTAAAATTAATAATAATTATTATTATTATTTATAATTAAAAAAATATTTCACACTTAATTAAAAAAATATTGCATCAAATAGAAAAAAAATAATGATTTTTTTAAATAAAGACTAAAATGAAGAATGATAATTGAGAAATGAGTATTTTTTTTTGTGTCAAAATCAAATGAAACTTATATCAATTTGTAGGAAAAAAAATGATGAATTTTAGTGAATTTTTCTTTTTATTTATATTCTCTATTTTTATGTTAGTAAAATTAATAATAATTATTATTATTATTTATAATTTTTTTCATTGACTTTTTTCTTCAAATGATGTACTACTATTAGCTAAAATATCAATGTTGAAATAAGAGCATCAAAAGTTTTTCCTGAATTCTTAAATGAAAAAATAAGGCAATAAAAACAAAAATATAACCAATGAAATCAAAGTTAAAGTATTATTTTTCTTTAAAAAATACACATGCTCAAATTAGAACATTTAGTAAAATACTTAGAACTAATTTAAAAATATAAAAAAAATATTTTTTTTTCTCTATCTCCTCGAAAAGATAAGATAGTTCTAATTTAATTTTGATAGTAAGTTGATTTATTTTGACCAAAAAATTGATATTAACACAACATTAATATCAATGTCAATTTTTAAAAATGCCTATAAATACGAAAAAATTATAAATTTTCTATTTTCATAGGCAAATGAACATGTTGTTCGTCAATTTGTCTGTTCACCAACTCAAGTTGGTCTGCTTTTTAAATAATCTGTTTTTAGTAATTGTCAATTGTATGTTATTTTGTTTAAGATAAATAATCGGGATGAGTTGAAGATTTTAATATGTGACGAAAGAAAAAGACCCTGGATGAAACCACAAATGTTGTGTACAAGAATTTTTTTTAAAGTTTGTAATTTTTATTACTAATTCCAACATATATTTTTGTTGTATAGTTTTTATTTTAACTTTTTTTTTCCTAAATTAACCTTTATAGTTATAGTAATTTTTTTAACTTAATTCCAACATATATTTTTGTTGTATAGTTTTTATTTTAACTTTTTTTTCCTAAATTAACCTTTATAGTTATAGTAATTTTTTTAATTTAATTTTTGCTATTTATCAAAGGTTTTTTACCGTGTGTTTAACACACGGGTGTTACACTAGTTGAGCTAAATAATTGGGTGAAAAAATGATAAAGCATGGACCAATAAAAAATTGACACATGGCAGCTTTCAGAAAAAAAAAAAAAAAACCAAAAGCACCTCCTCACGCGCCAGCCCAGGCAGTGAGTGTAGGGGAATATAGGGTCTTGATCTTGATACTGAGGCCGGATATGTGATTGAATCGTGTATAATTCACTTTCCGAATAAAGTATTTCGACCCTTATTGCCTGGGTTACACGAAATCCTTATTGGGATAAGACAATCACTCAATTTGTTTCTAGGCAAAGAGAACAAATCTAAACTTGAGAATTGTTTGTGCTTTCGTTATTGTTGTATCACTCTTGTATGTTGTGTGTGTTACAAATGAGATCAAACATCTGTATTTAAACAGATGGAGAGGTATCAGTAAAATGGTACATTCAAAAGACATGACTTTAGCCAAGCAATGTGTCTTTTCACTTTGAAAAGGCACTGCTCAGAACCGCTCGCCGAGTCAAGGGACTTGCTCGGCCGAGCACACATGTCTAATGAAATTCTGCCAAGCTGCACGGCCGTGTCTTATGAACTGCACGGCCGTGTTGTTCATACTGCTCGGCCGAGCAAGGCACATGCCTCGGCCGAGCAAGACTCTCCAGAAACTTGGCCAATCTGATATGCTCTACTCGGCCGAGTCAAGGACTCTGCTCGGCCGAGCACATCAGCAAAATATGCTACCCTTTAACTTTTACTTCTTTATCGAGGTTGACTTCGTTTTAGCTCAAACGAGTGTGTACTCCACACTTTCCCTTACTCGTATCCGAGTCTAATACGAATCACATTGATCTCTTAGTAAATCACCATTACAATAAAATAAGTTGATGATACTAAAATCACCAACAAATCCCCTCCATTTTAGTGTAATCCTTTGATTTACTAAACTTTAAATAACGAAACAAACGAATGCGTAAATAAAAATGTCTTGCGATTGAATTTTCATCTTAGTATAATACACATTTCAAATACTCGAGAATCGGGGTGTCCTAACGATTGAACCTGTCAACTCATATGAATACCTGAAGATACTATACACATAAGTTCAGTACAATTCTCTTTGTTTAACCTTGACACTATTACAAGTCATGTGTCCATATCCAATAGTGAACATATAGGAAGCCAAGTCCTAGCTTCTTGAAGCAGCAAAACTTCATGTCCACATAGGTAGTTCCTTTAATCTTGCACCCGCATTTGCAATTTTTCAAAGGAACTATTAAGAAGATATTCTTCAACCTAACCTTTACTTGCAGGTCTAAACACATACCTTGGGAAAGATAATAACATGTGTTCCAATCTCCAACTGCGAGCTTTCCACATTGAATTCAAGCTTCTAACGTTGTATTAGAAGGGAATTGGGTATCTCACAATTAGAGGATTAAATGGACTTTAATCCCATTCCTATTGCAGACTTATTTACCAAGTCTCTGGCTAACCCCTTCGTCAAGTGGTCAGCCAAATTTTGTTGCGACCGAACAAACTCAACTGATATCACACCATTCATGATTAACTCCCGAATCATACTATGTCTGACACCCAAGTGTCTAGACTTGCCATTATAAATCTGACTATAGGCCCTAGCCAAGGTGGCAGCACTATCATAATGGATAGACATTGGTGATATCGGTTTTGGCCATAATGGAATCTCATATATCAAGTTCTGAAGCCACTCCGCTTCTTTTCCAGCAACAGCCAATGCTACAAACTCAGATTCCATTGTAGAATGTGTAATACATGTCTGCTTTTTGGAAGCCCAAGAAATGGCACCTCCTCCAAGCAAGAACACCCAACCACTAGTAGAAGATGAATCTTCTTGGTTGATCCAACTAGCATTTGTGTAACCTTCTAATATAGAAGGATGTCCACTATAACACAAACCATAGTCCATAGTACCTTTTAAGTACTTGAACACCCTTGTTATAGCATGCCAATGCTGTCTACTAGGATTACTAGTAAACCTGCTCAATCGTCCAACTGCATAAGCAATATCAGGTTGAGTGCCCGTCATAGCATACATCAAACTGCCTATGGCTTTTGAGTATTCGAGCTGTGACACAGGTTTACCGGTGTTTGATACAAGTTTCTCAGTAGGATCCATGGGAGTACTAACTTTAGAACAATTATCACAATTAAACCTCTTGAGAATTTTCTCAATATAATGAGATTGTGAAATTGCAATTCCCTTGTTCATCCGTTTAATCTTTATACCAAGAATTACGTCGGCTTCTCCCATGTCCTTCATAGAAAACTTTGATGACAAAAACTTCTTAGTTTCATCAACTACATTTTGGTCTGAGCCAAAAAACCAACATGTCATCAACATATAGGCAGATGATTACACCTTTACCGAATTCATCAAATCTGCTATATACACATTTGTCGGACTGATTTAATACAAAACCATTCGACAAAACAACCTCATCAAATTTTTGATGCCACTGCTTAGGTGCTTGCTTCAGCCCATACAATGACTTAATTAACTTACATACCTTATGCTCATTACCTGGCATAACAAATCCTTCTGGTTGTTTCATATACACTTCTTCTTCCAAATCACCATTTAAAAATGATTTTTTGACATCCATTTGATGGATCAATAGATTCTGAATAGCTGTCAAAGCTATCAGTATTCTAATAGTAGTGATACGAGCAACCAGTGCATAGGTATCGAAGTAATCGATTTCTTCCTTTTGTCTAAAGCCTTGGATTACCAATCGAGCTTTAAACTTGTCAATTGTTCCATCGACTTTCATCTTCTTTTTGAAGATCCATTTGCACCCCAAAGGTTTACAGCCTGGTGGTAAATCAGACAAGACCCATGTATTATTTTCCACAATAGAACCAATCTCATCATCGATGGCTTCTTTCCAAAAACTAGCATCTCGAGATTTTATTGCTTCATCATAGGTTCTTGGATCCTCCTCTATACTATAACAGTAAGTATTGAGATTCAATTTGATCTCTTGATCCCATAACTAAATACAGTTGAAAATCAGAACCATATGATTTAGCTTTCCTTACTCTTTTACTTTTACGAGGTTCGGGTGTCTCACTTGGTACATCAATTGAATGATCATCCATTTGAGATTCAGCCGACATTGGTATAATATCTTTGGGTCTAGGTATTGAAGAGAAACGATTCCCATCAAAGATTGCATCTCTCGATTCTATAATTGTGTTAATAGAAATGAATTCATTAGGTTCTATAACATAAAACCTATATGCCTTGGAATGCTCAGCATATCCAACAAATATGCAATCAATACCTTTTTCTCCCAACTTTTTCCTTTTAGGGTCCGGAAGTCTAACCACGGCCCTACATCCCCAAACTCGCAAAAATGTCAAGTTTGGTCTTTTCTTATACCAAAGCTCATATGGGGTAATCTTGTTCCTTTTATTAGGAACTTTATTCAATAGATGACAAGCCGTTAACATGGCTTCACCCCAAAACCCGTCACTCAAGCCCGAGTAAGACAACATGGCGTTAACCATTTCTTCAAGAGTTCTATTCTTCCTTTCAGCCACACCATTTTGTTGTGGTACATAAGGAGCCGTAGTCTCATGAATTAATCCTACGGATTGGAAATATTTAGGATCATAATATTCACCACCTCAATCCGTACGTAAGGTTTTAATCAAGCCATTTAGTTGAAGTTCAACATCAGTTTTATAAATTTTAAATTTATCTAGGGCTTCATCTTTTGCATGCAGCAAATAAATATAGCAAAACCTAGAGGCATCATCTATAAAAGTGACAATATACTTTTTATTACCTAAAGATGGAGTTGCATGAAAATCACATAAATCACTAAGAATCAATTCAAGTTTTACAGAATTCCTTGTAACACTTTTAAAAGGTTTTCTAGTGATTTTTGTCAACAATTTTTCCGTATTATTATCAATAACAGGAATCAAACCATCTTTGGACATTTCAAGCATTCTTTTATAGTGCACATGTCCTAACCGAGCATGCCATAATGAGGAATTGATAACAACAGAGGAAGTCATATAAACAGAACTAGAGTTAACAGGAATTTTATTTAAATTCAACATGAACATTCCATTATTATAATAACCAAATCCTACAAATACACCCGACTTTGATAAGATATACTTATCGGATTCATAAACTTGTTTATAACCACACTTGTTCAAGACAGGACCAGAAATCAAATTCTTACGAAGTTTAGTTACATATAAAACATTAAACAAAGAAATAGTTTTTCCCGAACTGAATTCCAACACCACGCTTCCTCTTCCTTGAATAGGAGCGGAATGGTCATCACCCATGTAAAGGATAGATCCGTCTTCCATTGGTTCATATGTCTTAAACCAACAACGATCCTTACAAACATGAGTTGTGGCATCGGAATCAATCCACCACGCAATAGCATCATCCTGCACGTAAAATGCCTCAGAAATTAGTGAAACAGAATTTTTAATAAATCTGTTCCAACTATGTATTAAATTCTGACCTTGGTTTTGAGAATGGTCCTTAGACCCCTTTCCCGAACCACTTGTGCTTGCGCCTTTCTTGTTGTTTCCAACACAACAATCCTTCTTAAAGTGACCAGATTTGCCACACTTCCAACATGCCAATTTAGGCTTCTTGTTGGAACCAGAACCATTGTCATTGAAACTACGTTTCTTTCCTTTGTTTTTATTGTTTCCACCCTCATCAATCATATTGACCGAGGGTCCAGCAACTTCTTTTCCTTTGCCTTTGTCATCCTCTTGCGCCCTAAGAGATTCCTCTATGCGCAAGTGACTACCAAGTTGAACCAAAGACAGATCGTCTTTACCATGTTTCAAAGTGTTTGAAATCCTTCCAGGAGGGAGGCAACTTATCAATCACACTTGAAACAGATGTTGACTCATCCATCTTCAACCCATGTTGTGTATATTGTTCAAGGATTCTAAGGAGTTCATTGAATTGTTCCATGACAGGTCTTGAATCGACCATCTTGTAATTATTAAAATTACTCACAAGGAACTTCTTACTAGAAGCATCCTCTGCCATGTACTTGGATTCAAGAGAATCCCATAACTCTTTAGCAGATTCCTCATTTTGATAGATGTCAAATAGAGAATCAGACATACCGTTTAATATGTGTCCTCTGCAGATGTAGTCATCGTTCTCCCACTTTGATCTACGTCTGATTGCTTCCAAGTTGTCATCTTCAAGAAATTCCGAAATAGGGGTAGATAAAACATACACCACTTTTAACGTTGTTAAAAGGAAGTGCATCTTCTTTTGCCAACGTCTGAAATCTTGCCCTTCAAACTTGTCTAGCTTTCCAAATTTTGTCGTCATCTCCTTCAAAGTACTTCCACCAGCCATGAGTATCACCAAATACTTTATTCGTTTGTAGGGGAATATAGGGTCTTGATCTTGATACTGAGGCCGGATATGTGATTGAATCGTGTATAATCCACTTTTCAAATAAAGTATTTCGACCCTTATTGCCTGGGTTACACGAAATCCTTATTGGGATAAGACAATCACTCAATTTGTTTCTAGGCAAAGAGAACAAATCTAAACTTGAGAATTGTTTGTGCTTTCGTTATTGTTGTATCACTCTTGTATGTTGTGTGTGTTACAAATGAGATCAAACATCTGTATTTAAACAGATGGAGAGGTATCAGTAAAAGGATACATTCAAAAGACATGACTTTAGCCAAGCAATGTGTCTTTTCACTTTGAAAAGGCACCTGTTCAGGAACTGCTCGGCCGAGTCAAGGGACTCGCTCGGCCGAGCACACATGTCTAATGAAATTCTGCCAAGTTGCACGGCCGTGTTGTTCATACTGCTCGGCCGAGCAAGGCACATGCCTCGGCCGAGCAAGACTCTCCAGAAACTTGGCCAATCTGATATGCTCTACTCGGCCGAGTCAAGGACTCTGCTCGGCCGAGCACATCAGCAAAATGTGCTACCCTTTAACTTTTACTTCTTTATCGAGGTTGACTTCGTTTTAGCTCAAACGAGTGTGTACTCCACACTTTCCCTTACTCGTATCCGAGTCTAATACGAATCACATTAATCTCTTAGTAAATCACCATTACAATAAAATAAGTTGATGATACTAAAATCACCAACAGTGAGGAATACTCTCCTCTGACGGCCCAATCAGGCCACGTCATGTGTCACTCAAAAAAAAAATTTTTTTTTTTAGCTAGATAAAACATTTCAACTTACCTTTTCAACCCATCCCATTTCATACACCCATTGCAGCTATTCAACCAGATAAAATGGGATTTCATCCCCATTTCATCTCTCCATTATTGTAAGTAGTCTTAGGTGAGTTTTACAAATCCGTATTAATCGAATGAGTGATTTGATTGGGAGCCTTGAATTTGAATGTATGACATTGACATTGACATTGACATCAACCGCTAGTTTGTAGTAGAGCCGTCAATACGGGAATACGGGACGGAACGGGACAAAATTACGTTGTCCCACGACGGAAACGGGATGAAACGGGACGAGACAAAACGGGACGGGACGAAAATACTCCGTCCCATCCCGTCCCATTTGCGGGACGTGGGATCCCGCGGGACCCATGCGGGACCCGTTGACTAGGAGGGATAAGCGTTGACTACGCCAAAAATGAATATCCATAAATATAATATCAACAAGAAACTCCAACTCCAAACTACATATTTATAAAACATAACATAAGTTACAAAACACACAGTTATTTTCTCATCATGAAACAGCAACTTATGGTATGCTCAACAAACTTACAGAAACATAAAACTACTCCATTGAACAATCAAAATATAACCTAGATACAAGCAGAAGGCAAATAGCAACTTATGGTATGCTCAAGTGAAAATGTAAACATAAGTGTTTACCTAAGTCAAATTTTACTAGCAACTTATGGTATGCTCAAGTGAAAATGTAAACATAAGTGTTTACCTAAGTCAAATTTTACGCACTAATCTTTATTTTAAGTGTGTAGTAGTAGACTAGTAGTAGTGGTGATAAACATATAATACTTGTACGGGTCAATGCGGAAAAACGGGATGGGACGGGATAAAAATAAGTTGTCCCGCGACGGAAACGGGACGGGACAAAAATGAGACGGGACTAAAATATTCCGTCCCATCCCGTTCCATTTATATAGCGGGATGGGACGTCCCGACGGGACCGTCCCAACTTTACGGCTCTAGTTTGTAGTTTGACATTGCTGACAATAGGGCGTCCACTTCTATTGGGCAATGATAATTTTTGTGGTCAAAGGTGTTTTGAGTGTTTCAAGCAGGCATGGTTTGTGCATGGCAACCCTCAATTTTGTTGTTTGACAAAGGAATTGGAAAAATAATACTATTTTTGTTTCAAAATAAATATTTATTTTATCTCAAAAATAAATTAATGAACTTATTTTTCCCAAATATGTGTTCCTAAATGGGTTTTTACCATTTATTTTCATATTCCATCTTATACTTGTAAAATTAAAAATTTGAAACTGGCTAAAAAGATTATTTATGAATTTCGATTATTATGATTCAACATTTTTGAAGTGTCCTTAAATAAAAAAAAAGGGTAATTTATTTTGGGATGAATAGAGCAAATTAACTACAAGATCAATGATAAGTTTGTGTTTGATTTTAATTATTATTATTTTATTATAATTTTGAATTTATATTTAGATAGGTAAAAATCTTATGTGAGAAGTGTTCCCATGTTTCAAATTTGAATGGTTGATATAAATGAATTTTTAAACTATACATTAAAATATTTGTATAGTTATTATATCTATAATTCATAACTTTTTTTAAAAAAAAATCTTATTTTATTAAAAATAATGATAAAATATATATACTCCCTCCCCCCCCCCCCCATAACAAAGTATAAATTTGTCATTTCTGTTATTTCATTTTTCCAAAAAAAAATAATATTTTTTATTAATGGAAATCACCTGACATACTCACAATAATTATTATTTACTATTCTCTATCTCATTTTCTCTCTTTTACTCCCTTTTTATAATCTTTTTATAATTGAAACACGTCTATTATTAATAATAAAAAAAACCTTAATTCCTGTTCCTAAACGCAAATGAAAAATTTGTTAGACACCGAGGAACATTAATACACACTTTGAGCAGAGTCACAAAAAATTTAACAAATTTTTTACAATAAACAGAGTTATGAAAATTGATTAGATGTTGAATTAATGAGAAGTGGGCCTAGGAACATAACATCCAATCTTTTGATGGCAACACTATTTATAAGCAAGATTTGTGAGATTTTTATGTGTTTCTAGAATTACTTAAAGGTTTCTTATGCGAGTCGGTTTTATGAAAAACTTGTTTTACGCTAAAAGATGGAAAAACGGATTCTCCTAATTTCTAATTGTCAGTTCTAATATTATAAAGTGTGAGATTCAAAAATTACATTTATAAACATTCAACCCGACAATTATAAACATTCAAACTTACATTTTTAACATTTGCTACAATAGGACCAGTGTTAGTGTTAAGGATTGTCAGTTGTGATGTTAAATTAGGGGTGTAAATGGTTCGGTTTGGTTCGGTTTGGACAAATTTAGAGACCAAACCGCTAGTACTCGGTTTGGAGAAATCCCAAACCAAATCGAACCATGAAAAATTTCAAACCGAACTGAACCGAACCACCTCGGTTTGGTTCGGTTCGGTCTCAAACCGCGGTTCCATTAACCGGTTCAAACCGCGGTCCAAACTGCGGTCTAGACCGCGGTCCGAACCACAAACCTGTCCAAACTCCAAACGTTACCTATTTATGTAAAAGACATTAAAATTACAAACCAATTTTATACATATAGATTACTACTTAACTGTTACATGTTTCGGTAATAATATCGTAGATATATTATGTTCTTGTTATACATCAGTTTTTGTTACATTTGGTTCAAGCTCAAACTTTCTCTCAATCCTTTTTGCTTGAGGGGGTAATACCGTACTAGACAGTAAAACATATATACAATAATATTTTAGATGTTCATATTTCCTTAGTATAACATAACTCCACATTCCCAGAATACCGACCTAAATTAAATAAAAGCAGTTAAAAACAAATGAAAAACACATTTCTGCTCAAAACGATTGAAATAAAATCAAAATAATCAACGGTTAAGAATCAATGGTTTGGTGGTTCAGCTTGATGGTTCGGTTTGGCGGTTCAGCTCGGTGGTTCGGTTTGGCGGTTCAGCTCGAAATGGTTTGGTTCGGTTTGGTTTTGTTCGGTTTGGAGGAGTCAAACCGCAAACCAAACCGAACCGCATGGTTTATAAATTTTTGGAACCCGAGCTGAACCGTTAATTGTTAAAAACCAAACCGAACCGAGCTAAACCGCATGGTTCGGTCTCAAACCGCGGTTTGAACCGAACCGCTGACACCCCTATGTTAAATAGTGCTCGTGGTGGTGCTGAAAATAGTGTCGGTTATAGTGTTAAAAAGTGTCGAATATAGTATTGAAAAGTAATAGTTATAGTGTCGAAAAGTGTCAGTTAATTTCTATAAGTTGCAATTATTTACAAAAATGTTATCGAATGATTTTAAAAAAAAAAATCAATTATTTACAAAAATATGTTATCACCTATTTTGAAAGCATGGTGTAAAACAGGTTTGGACCGAAATTTTGTGTTCTTATACCGTAGTTAAATAAAAATCTATAGTATAAATGAGAGAATGAGTGAACAGTTGAATGAATAGTTTTAAATGGGTTTTTTTTCATTTTGTTCTCATACATTTGTCTCTTTCCAGTATTTGTCGCTTAAAAAAAAAAATTAATTAAAAAAATTAAAAAATTAAAAAAAAATTGTGTCCTTGAATACGGCATGTAATATTTCTTTATATGCTATAGTTTGGTGGGAGTAAACTGAATTTATTCCTTGCAGAGCTTGACACAACAATTTACATTCGACGGTTCTAGTACCGGAAAATTAATTATCTGCCGGCCATACGCAGTCAATTACATACAATCTTTAACGATGTTTGCAACGGGATGCTCCGGCAGCTGCAATAGTACCGCCGCCACTATAGCCTCCATTTCATCTCTCTCCTACAATACTTCAACTCTCAAAACTCAAATACCCAATTTTTGTTCTCTTCCAAACCCTAATTTCTTCAGCCCCACTTCCAATTTCGCGCCCAATCTTACTCACGTTTCATCCAGGTCAATCTCTCATTCTTCGTTCTTCGTCCTGACTTTAATTCGTCACACACACACACACACACACACACACAAACACATAGAATATGAATTTGTTAATTAATTAACTGTATTTGCAGATTGAAGATTTGTCACACAACAAGAAAACAGCCAAAGCATTCGATTTGGGTTTCTAGTTTGGTTAATGATAATTCCGAAGCTTACCCAGAATTGGGGCCGTCGCCCGTTTCAAATGACTCTACTTTGGTATGTTTTGATATGATGGGTTTGGATTGAACTAGAGTTCCTTATTCATGTTCTGCTACTTTTAAATTGATTAGTGTATGTTTATTCTGTGTCATAATTAAATTATTGATTCCTTGTTTGTTACAATGCATATGAGAATTTTGTTAGTGTAATTTCATGTTTATCACAAGACTATCATCTTTCAATGTTAATATAGTAAGAATGAGATGTCAACCATTTTTTTTATTTAAAAATGTGTTTTTTGAAACTCATAGAGACCATTTCATGTATTTTTGCTAATTACACTGCGATTGTGGGATGTGGAACGATGTAACACACGTACATGTAGTCCTGCAAAAAAAATAAAGTCCGACTTAGAGAAGGAGAAAGCAACTTCAGGGGTTTTCTTGTAAGGACCTTAATATGTTAAGGAATTTAGTGAATCAAACAATGGTTGCATTGTAGTCAAGTAAATAAGTTTTATTGAAGTTCTGAAACCATGTATACTAACAAGCACGTGACACAACAAAGGGAAAATAGCATGATCAACTGTAACTGGCCATAGCAATTAGGAATAACCAAACCACCTCCAACTGATTAGTGGCAGTATTGTTCTAGTTAATTGTTAATCAGTTTCTCTGATAAGTCACCAAAGAACAGATGTTTTACATGCATATGTGTGTACCGTGAACAATGAGGAATAACCATGGTCTAATCCATGTGTCTTGACTTTGTTTCCAATTGATTGTACTTAATTGCAGGGAGCAACTATAGACATCAAACTCCCAAGAAGAAGTTTGTTAGTGAGTTTTACGTGTAATGCATGTGGTGAGCGATCACAAAGGCTTATAAACAGATTAGCTTATGAAAGAGGAACCGTTTATGTGCAGGTAATTTGCTTCGCTGATAGCTGATATTTGGATATATGGCAGTAAATGATTATCTCGTATTTGTGCCTGTATAGTTTCCAACTCTTCTTGAAGCGAAAGTGGGTGGTGAGAGAGCATGGTAATGTTTTTCATGTTTTATCCACTCACAAACCCCTTCATGTGGGTTTACACGTGGATTAACAGACCAAGATAATTCTTTGGGAGCATTATTTCCAAAATGAGTGTCAGCTTGTGCACTAACAAAATTGAGGGAAAATGCTAGGGGGTGACTTGTACTGGCATTGCATGAGTAGACCTCTAACTGTGCGCCAAGAAAATTCATGCTTTAACTGCCTAAATAGATCAGTATATCATTTTCAGACTTTTTAACTGTTTTCCAAGAGTGGTATTGCTGCCCATATTACTTGAGCTAGAATTTCCTAATTAGTTTAGTCTCTCTAAGACTTACCCTTTAATTCAGTCTGAAATTCTTATGTCATTGTTTTTTATCTACTTTTTCAATTTATGCTTTTGGTTCTGATATTGTTAATTGGGATGTAGATTATGTCTGCTAGTGTCTTGGCTTAATTATGAATTAGCAAACTTAAGGATGGTTACTGATATTTTTTTCTTACAGTAAATCTTGCAAAGTTGTTTGTCATACTTCAGCTTTTAATGAAAAAAAATTATCTCTTAATCCTCACTTTCATTGCTTCTTACCAGTGCTCAGGGTGTTCCCAGTATCATAAATTAGTTGACAATCTCAGTCTTGTGGTTGAGTATGACTTTCGCGAAGTTATCGATTTGGGCGCAGATGCAGAGCAAGCTTGACATGGTTCATCATTACTGTAGATTTTCTGCTTGAAGAGTCAACATTTCACTTTCATGGAGGATACTATGGTTTAACAAGAATATTTGCATGATCACAGAAGAAAATGTTAAATGACAATTAGTACATTATTTAAAGAAAAATGAAAAAGAAAAACAAATAGATGGTATTAATTTTTGTATTATTCCTCAATGGCCTATAAAAAATTATGTTCATCTGATTTGATATTCCTCTCTTGAAGTATAGTTTCAAAATCATAGCTCATCGGATTAAAGCTCTCTAATCACACTAGTTTGTGATAGCCAGTAGAATGACAATTGCGAATCCAGTAGTTGCCCACAGTCGAAGTTTTCCTCCCAGATGTGAGATTGTGATTCCTTGACTCTGCAATCAAAGAAAGGTCAATGACTTCAGACTTATGCATTCAGTCCATAATGTTTGTCCAGAAAATGTCCAAATTTACTCTTTGATCAAGAAAAAATTTGAATATTTTTGGACATCCATTTTGGGAGGAGGGAGTAATTAAACTTGGAAAGTAGAAAGAAATTTACCACATCCAGACTTGGTCCTGGTGCTATTGATGTATCCTCAGAGTCTTGTACAGTTAGTGGGGCCGGAGGACTGGGGACAGTTGGTGCTGGTGCAGGTACTTGTGCATGATGTTTCTTGTGCTTGTGCTTTCGTTTCTTATGCTTACTAGGAGCTGGTGCAGGTGAAGGTAGTTCAGGTGCTGGGGCTGGTGACACAGAAGTTGGTGCGGGGGCTGGTGCTGGTGGTGCAGTGGGAGGTGGGGGCATGGGTGCTGGTGAAGGTGGTGGGTTCTTTACAGGGGCTGGTGCTGGTGGCAGTTGAACTGGTGTTGGCGGCACTGCTGGTGGGGAGACAACTGGAGGTGGGGTTGGACTAGCGGCAAGCGGGCTTTGTGTTGGTGGTGGTGGAGTTTGAGGGGGTGGTGCAGGTGGGCTGGAAGGAGGGAGTTTAGGTGATGGAGATGATACTGGTGTGGTTGCCGGTGGTGGAATTACAACTGCATTTGTTGGCGGCTGTGCTGGTGGAACTGTGGTGGTTGAAGATGGTGGTGTTGTGGTTGGCTGTGCCGGAGGGATTGTGGTGGTTGAAGGTGGTGGTGTTGTGGTTGTGGTTGGCGTAGTGGAAGAAGGTGAAGCTGCAGGTGCTTGTCCATCAGCAATGTGGAGAAAGATTAGGCAAGCAAAAAGTGTTAGCAAAGAACTTGAAGCCATTTTCTGTGCTTCTAAAATTGATTGAGAGCTTAGACCTTGTAAGCACACATATATACACACACACACACACACAAAGTAGAAAGGGTTGGTGAAATGGTGGTATGGAGAAATGTAGTCTTCAAGTGATTGTTACATTTCCTCTAATGATTTGGCAAGTGAGATTTATCAATCAATAACTTAAATGTGGAGGTTGTCAGAAGTAGTTAGTTTCTGACAGTGTGTTACGAGATTTGGTCCATCTTTTGCTACACATTTGCAGAAACCTCGACCTAGGGCTGTTCATTGTAAAAATCTGGAAAGTAGTTTCTAAAAAAATTGATCGTCAGAGTCCGGGGATGCGATAATGGAAACAATGATCAAAACGTATAATGGTAATGATAATTCTATTTGAACACATTGTACCTAATTTTCCCAGGAAAGCTGTGACCTCAACAGGTTACCTAAAGATTGGTATCAAGTCCTCTTCTGCTTTTCCAAAACCAAATGTACAGAAAGCCATTTTCTTCATTCTAAGCTTGCTTGTTTGGGTTAACGCGGCCCCACAAATGTATGATCAAATCAGTAAGATCACCATTCCGCAGTTGCGACCTCTAGATATCAGTTAGTTAATCTCCAAGAGCATAAACCGTCGGACGAATGAAAAACACGATCACATATGAGCACAACCATTGCGTCCCATAAGCCAACTCATTTCATAAACAAGTTGAGACTATATATGTTTTGTTAATAGGTCAATTTCTCAATTACAACAATCTATAAATGCAAAATACTTAAAAAATAAAAAAATCAATGCCTGTGCAAGTTAAAATCCTTGCTTGAAACAATTATGTGTGTAGCTTTTTTTTTCAATCATAAATAAACATTACGGAAAAATTGGATACCTACTAACAAATTATGCATATAGTTTCACAATAGTTACAATGTTAAATTCTAAAAAAAAATTAAAAAATTGTCCAGACGGTCGAATTGATGCATCCTCGTTAAGATTTTGGAAGGATGGTGCATCCTCGAGGTCTTAAAATCATTAATTAGTCCAACGTTAATACTTCATGTACTACAAACAGAACATCATGTGGAAGACATCGTGCATTCTCGTTAAGATTTTGGAAGGATGGTGTGAAATAGGAAGACCTGAAGGTGGTGTTGGTGGCTGCTCTGTTTTCTTCTGTTTATTCTTTCTCCTTAGTTGGAAGAATTGTTGCATCACATCTGCACATTCTGATGATAATACCCCTCTTCGTATTATTATGTTTGGGTGGAATGGGTGAACTGGACCAGCACCTGCCTTTTCTCCCAATTCCGAGTCATTTCCTCCACCCCCATTTGGAAATAGCCTGAAAAAGACGAGGCATTCACACATCTAAATCCAATCTCAAGAATGGGTAGTTATAGATTTCTCTATACGCAGGTCTAATTGATTTTAAATGTTACTGTATTTTAAATGTTACTGTTACTCCCTCCGTCCCTAAATGAATATCTAAATTTCATTTAGGACTTGGGAGACATTCTGATTCTGAGAATGTATACATTTTATACAATATAATAGCCAAGATGCATCAGTACTTTTGCTATCCGCTTTCTCAACATTTAGTTTTGCAAGTATAAAAGAAAAAGGAGTTTTTACCAAAAACTACCTCAAAAAGATGCTATTTACAAAAAAAAAAAAAAACATATAAATTGTGATATTACAAAAAACAACTTTTCTTTTCTTTCTTTTTTTAATTTTATTTTTATTTATTGTTATTATTATTTTTTGCCTTTTCGCTTAAAATAACCGATAAATGCATTTATCATTTGTTTATAACTGATAAATTCATTTATCAGTTTCTTAAAGAGTATTTTGTGCTTGGTTTCTAGGATAAACAACAGATAAATGCATTTATCAGTTGTTTAAAACTGATAAATGCATTTGAGTTGTTTAAAACTGATAAATGCATTTATTAGTTATTTGACAAATAAATGAAAAAATATATATATAATAATAAAGTAGTTTTTTGTAATATCCAACTTGTGTGGTTTTTTTTGTAATATCCATCTTTCTAAAGTAGTTTTTGGTAAAAAAAAAAAAAACATTTAGGAACAACTTTTTTACAAAAGCGACATTTATTTTGGGACAAAATTTTGTTGAAAATTGACATTCATTTAGGGACGAAGGGAGTATGTGATTTGGTCAAGTCTTTAAAAAAAAAAAAACATTGCAGTCAACTATCCATGCCACGAGTTTAAATAAATGCACGAAATTGAGATTCTTTTTTTCAAGTATATTAGAAGTTGCTAGAAGATTGTTTTACTTGAATGATAAATTGCTAAAAAGAAGAAAATGTTATACCTAATCCAGCTGCCATCAGCTCCTAGGAGCTTATTGGGAGCTCCCCATACAACAGTGTCAACTCTAGCTTGAAGTATTGCTCCAGCACACATAGGACATGGTTCAAGTGTTACATAAAGAGTAGTCTCCTGAAAAAAGAAGATTGATATATATATATATATAGAGAGAGAGAGAGAGAGACAGAGACAGAGACAGAGAAGTAATGTGTTAATGAGGAAATCAGTCATAGTAGTGCAGGAAATCATGCACTTCTAAATGCGAGATTCGAAGTAAAGATTCGCACTAAGATGGAATACTTTTGAGGAACCTTGTTTGGCTTAAACAGTTGATGATACATTGCTTCTCGAAACTCAGACATGTAGAGTTTCTTAACAATCACGAGTACATTCACAAGGCGAAAACAGTAAGCAAAATAAAGGGCAATAGAACATATGAGATCATTCTTATATGAGATGGCATGACTTGAGTGACCCTTTTGTACAAACCAGTAGCATCAGAATCCAAATTCAAAAAAGATATCCGATGAATAAAGAAAACACCGAAAGCTGCTAATAGTTATCTAACAAACATTCGGTTAAATCGCCAATATACCAACTCTTGGTTAGTATTATCAAATTCCTTGCAGTAAACAATAACCCATCACATTTTATGAACCACGGGTTATCATTCCTACTCTTACTTTGCTATATATATGTGTAAATATATAGGTGTGTGTGTGCGTGTGTATTTATTACTCCCTCTTTGGTCTTGATCAATAGCAAATTTGAAAAAAAAAAAATGGACATTCATTTTGGGACGGAGGGAGTACTATTATTGTTATTATTTGCATAACGTAGAAATGTTATAATTTTTAAGCAAAATAGGACACAAATGAGTTAGACTCGCAGGGAAAGAGAACAGTGCAAATTTACCGAAAGTCTCCATGTCCGAAGCACATTTGACGCCTCCCTTATACAGATCATCTCAGCATGGGCAGTAGAGTCACGCAAGTCTTCTACTCTGAAATATGTACTTACAGTTACTCCATTTGAAGGCCTCAACCAAACAAATAAAAGTTAGGGAAAAAATGCAATTATAGTACCCCAACTATAGAGTTTGTTTGGTTTTCATACCTAAACTAGTTTTCGTTGCAACCACGGTACCTCATCTCTTTTAGATACTCGTTTAAGGTACCTAGACATGTGCAATGCATGTGACCCAATTTTTAAGGGTAAAATCGGAAATTATGATTTTCTTAAGTAAAATAAATTTAGGAGGTTCAAATGTAAAATATAAAACTAAAAGGTAAACTAAAACTAATAATAATGTCTAAAACTTAAGGGATTATATTAAAAACAAAAAGAAAAACCTAAAACTAAAAACCCACTCATCTTCTTCCTCCAAACCTCACCCAACCAGTCGCCTCTGTCGCCACCTCCTTCTCCCACCACCACACTTATGCCACAGATTCGGCAAGTTCCGGTTATACGTTTTGGCTTTCGCTGGCCTCGGCTATGCCTCCGCCACCATTGACACTATGATTCTTTCTTTCATTGGTCGGTTAAGTCCGACCGAAATCTCTCCTCAACTCATTTTTTCTTTGTTTTTGTCATTTAATTCATGAATTTTGTACTACAAATTGAATACCCATAACTTGATTTCGGATTTGGGATATGGGCTTCGTGTTGGCGATGATGTGGGGGTTGCTGGACTTTGCAATCAGCGATGTGCGGTCAAGGTAGAAGGTGTTGGTGAAGGCGTGTTGCAAGGGTTAAAATTTGGGGGAAATGGAGATCAGTTTGGTGAGCGGAATGGGGTGTGCATTTGGCATTTCTTATGTCCGGGATAGTTCCAATGGTGTTACTGTAGTGTTGGCCGGAGTTGCTGGAAGGGTTGGCCAGAGTTAATGTGCAAGGAAGGATTTTGTTGTTTTTGGTGAATAAAGGTGATAGATTTTGTAGTCGAGGCATTTGTTTTGTTTTGATGGAGAGTAGTAAGTGTGTTAATTTTGGTAAAAACCCATAGGCTGACTATTGATGAAGATCTACTAGAATTCTATCATTCAAAAACATTTGAAATTTGATATTCTTGGAGTTGGTGAGTCCACAGTTGAGAGAGACTAGGCTGGCCAACCACACCATAAAACTTGCTACTACTAGAAAAAGAAAGCTTGGCTAAGTCTCTATCTACAGGATGAACAAGAGCATCAGCCATGGTGTCTCCGTAGCTGAGCACTCGACTGCGGGTACCCTTACGGATTCAAACGCTAGGTGGGGAAAAAAGTTGGACGATGATGACGAGAGTGGTGTTGGCCGGAGTTGCTGGAAGGGTTGGCCGGAGTTAATGAGAAGGGTGAGTGTGGGCCTGGGGGACAGGGGTGAAGGTGGGTGGGTGGCCGGAGGTGGGGATGGTGGTGGGTGATGGAGAAGAAGGGAGAAGAAGACATAGATATGGGTTGGGAGGGGGGTTAATTGATAGATCTTTTAAATTTTAATTTATAACCCTTTTATTTTTTTAATTTTGCGTTTAAAACCTTTGTACTTACGTTATTTTCATTTGAATTGATTTTCCTATTTTGCCCTTAAAAAAGTGGATTACATGTCTATTTAACTGAAAATATGGATGTCGTTAGCCTTATGCATCTTAAACGAGCATCCAAAACAGATGAAGTACTGTAGTTGGAACGAAAACTAGTTTAGGTATGAAAACCAAACAAACCCTATAGTTGGGGTACTATATTTGCATTTTTTCCTAAAAGTTATAAAAAATCCAGGAGTACAACTTACAAGTTATATCCACGGGCAATTATTTTCCCATTTTGAACCAGCACAGCCCCAACAGGAACCTCCCACATGTCAGCTCCCTTTCTCGCTTCCAATAGTGCTTCCCTCATAAACATTTCATCAATTTTCCGTTGCTCAGTTTCAAGAGTATGTGCTTCTTCCCATTCATCAAATCTATCTTTCAGAACATGATCACTCCGTTGAAATTTTCGTTGTTTTAATTTCCCATCATTAGCCTCGGTCACTGATACTTCAGGCAAACCAATGGGATCTGACTGCTCCATATTCACCATTTTGCCACTACCAGAAGAACTTGATTGTGAAGCCTCTGAGGTATCTTTTATCATGGGAGATCTTCTCATGCGGATAGCAGGGACTGGAACTGATTGCTCAGAAATCCCACTGCCAGAAGAAGTGCCTACAATAGAAGGCAAAGATCCAGCTTTTAAAGGTAACCCACCTTCAGTACTTGAAAATGATGATGAACCAACTCCGTCGTGCTTGATTTTGTCCCTTGAGCTTATTGGACTGGATAATTCTTGAGCTTCTTGTGGAAAGATTGCGTCTTTTTCAAATTCTCACCATTGGTTTCAGAACGAGACGGACCCCATCGTAATCGAGCTATATCTCCAATAACATTCCAGAAGGACCTGCCAGTTCTCCTGACGACACCACTGTCAGTTGTAGTGAGAGTGTTTTCTAGACTTTCTGGAACTGCCTTTATCTCAGGAGGCCCCTGAATGGACTGATCCACATGCCACATTTCATCGGTGGGTCCCTTGGCCTCCGAACCCCGAGATGAGCGCCTTGAATCTCCCAAACCATCTTGACCAACACCCTTTTTCTTATCTTTCTCCTTCTGGGATTCAGAAGTTGAAACTTCTTGCCTTACCTTCTCAACAAACTCACCAACAAAATGAGTAGAAGATTGTTGTAGACGGTCAGCCGAACCAAGTGCATCTTCATGAGAAATTAACTCAGACCCCACGGCTGGGGAGTTCTCTTCTTGTTGTGCCTGTAATTCACTCAATCCGCTTCTAAAACTTGCAGATGAAAACTCGCTGGGTGGCCGTGAGCTTCTTTTATTATCATCATCCGCTCCAGTTTGCTGCACACTAGATTCTGGAATCAATTTCAAAGATTTGTACGAATTAGATACCTCTTTCGGCATTCCCTCATTAAAACTGGACGCTTTCACAGGCCTCCGTATTGCTTTCAATCGTTCAACTTGCAGCTCCCCTTTACCAATTAGACTATGCCTTCCCCTGGTTTCATCAACAAACTGTGTCGAAGATTCTTGTAGACGTTCAGCTGAACCAAGGGCATCTTCATGAGAGATAAAATTTAAATGCTCTTCATGAGAATCATCTTTTCTATCTCCTCCATAGATGTCAGAGCCCACAGTTGAAGAACTCTCTTCTCGTTGTGCCGGTAATTCGCTCAATCCGCTTCTAAAACTTTCAGTTGGTGAACTTCTTTTATCATCGTCACCCACTCCAATTTGTTGCACACTAGATTCAGGGATCAATTTCAAAGATTTGTACGAACTAGAAACCTCTTTGGGCATGCCCTCATTGAAACTGGATGCCTTCAAAGGCTTCCGTATTGCTTTCAATGGTTCAATTTGCAGCTCACCTTTCCCCGTTAGACTATGCCTTCCTCTTGTTTCATCAACAAGCTCCACCACTGAGGTGGACGAACTTTCTTGCCTATCAGTGTTCTTTTTAGAAGCCCCTTGAGTATCAGTAACCTTGGCTTCTACAACTGAGGTTGAATACCTTTCTTGCCTATTGGTGTTTTTTGGAGAAATCCTTTGAGCATCAGTAACTTTGGCTTCTAAGTAAGCCGATTCTGATTTTTCTTCCGGCTTTTTCATTCTGTTATCGGCTTTCATTCGTGAAAGTGACGTGCTCCCGGGACCAATTTCTTCAGGTTCTGAGATGCCCAACATTTGTTGTGATTTCACTTGGGATCCCGTTTGTTTGTTAACAAATTGACCAGCTCTTGCATACTTCTCTTCTCTGTCATCAACCAGACCAAGAACCATAGATGAATTATCTTCCAAGTTCTTCATTCTCTTTTCAGAAAACAAAGAGGAATTTCCCCTTTTATCAATTTCCTCACTTTTTGACACTTCGGAAATTTCTTCTGAAACCCATTTGTGTGCATCTTGTCTAGCAAAATGGCCAGCTGTGTCACTAGGTTCCCCTTTTGTTACCTCAACCAAACTGACGGATGTACTTTCATTTTTCTCCGCACCACTATATCTTCTTTGCGAGCTGGAAGATGTTTCAACAACACTGCTATCAAATTCAGACTTTTCATTAAATTGTTTATGCTTTATTCGTGATTCAGACTGTCCACTGATTCTATCATCAGTTAAGGTATGATGCTCTGACGTTCCCACATTGATATTCACATCCAAAGTTAATTTCTCTTGCTTATCAATATATTGCTGCTGAATGTCAGATCTTTGCACATAACTTTGTTGTTCAATCTTTGACAATCTCATGTTCTCCTCTGCTAGTTTCTTCCTGGACTTGGCTTGTTCAATTATTACCTCGTTAACCTTCTTTTCTGACTTCTTTCTCCAATCATGTTCAACACCAGATGTTTCTTCATAAAACCTTTCTGCATTCTTTTCCTTTTCCTTAACTTCCAAATCATATCTAATATCTTCCTTAACTTCCCCATCATATCTATTATCTTCCTTGCTTGTTAGGTCCCTCTTATACTCAATTGACGACTGAGCCACAAATGTGTCATCTTTGACCTGCAGTTCACTGTCACTCTCGAATTCACCTGCTGAAGAAACCGAGTAATAAGATGAACAGCTTGACTCTTTCCTCAACCTACGATTCTCACTTCTCGAGAGATTATCCCTCTCTTCCTCTCTTCTACCGTCTTTCTGTTTCGTAATCTCGTCCCCATACCCAGCTGTATCATATTCTTTATAAATCCTGAATGTGGATCCTTCTTTTATCACCTTCCGATTCTCGCTTCTTAAAATATTTTCTCTCTCTTCATCTTTTCTATCTTCTTTCCGTCTCTTAATCTCCACCCTGCTCCGAGTTGTGTGACTTGTGTCATATTCTTGATCACTCTTCAAAGTGGACACTTTGTTCCTTGTCCTACGGTTCTCAATTCTAGAAAGATTTTCTATCCCTTCCTCTCTCCTATCTTCTTTATGTCTCTTAATCTCCTCCATGTACCGAGTTGTGTCATATTCTTGATCACTCTTCCAAGCGGACTCTTCTTTCCTCAACCGACGGTTCTCAATTCTAGAAAGATTTTCTCTCTCTTCCTCTTTCCTATCTTCTTCATGTCTCTTAATCTCCTCCCTATACCGAGTTGTGTCATATTCATGATCACTCTTCCAAGCAGACTCTTCTTTCCTCGCCCTACAATTCTCACTTCTAGAAAGATTTTCTACCCCTTCCTCTTTTTTATCTTCTTTTTGTTTCTTATTCTCCTCCCTATACCGTGCAATGTCATATTGTTCATTACTCTTAGAAGTGGAACCCTCAATCTTTGACTTACAATCTTCGCATCTCGAAATCTTTTCTCTCTCTTCCTTCTTCCTCGTAACCTCCTTCCTATACCGAGCACCTTCATACTCTTGATCCCTTTTTGAACTACTCTTAAACCCAACCGATCCCACATTTTTCTTTCCACTCCTATAAGATATCCCATCACTATTCTCTCGCTTTCGATCCTCCACCTTCACCCTCCAAGAAGATCCACCATTTCTCTCTTGAACACCAAAACACTCCTCACCCACTTCCTCAGTCAACAAGCTAAGCATCATCTCAACCTCATCTGCCACATTACCCAAACTACCCCCTCCGTCCCTCTCCTCATATACCATACGCCCATACCTCCCCTTTCCCCACCTCCCCCCTTTCCTACCACCACCCCTCTCCTTTAAAGACCCATACTTTTCATAAGAACAACTTTTATCAATATCGCAAACGGAAAACCTAGAAAGACATCGATTCCCACCACTTAAAATCAATCTCCTAGAAGGGGACCATTGAATCAAAGTAGATTGCCTCAGCCCATATAAAAGGCTAGGGTTTATGGGTAATCTATAAATTGAATTAGAACAGCCACAGCAACAACAACAACAAGAGGAAGGAGGGGATGATGAAATTAGGGTTCTATCAAATCTATCATTCAAGAAACAGGAAGAGTGGTAATCACTGAATGATAAAGAGTGTGAAGCTCTGTACCCAAGTGATTGGCATGGATTTATGCAAGAATTGTACATTTTTATGGGTGTTTTTTCAGAGATGGATGGATTGATTACCTTGTTGAAATGAGAAGTGAATGGATTTGGTAAGCAGAAAGCTTGTCAGTGTGTGAGACTGTGGCGTGGCGACTGTTGTAGATCGGAGAGCTGATGAACCTCAAGTGAGGTATGGAGAATGATAAAACATGACTCACTAAAAATTCAAGATTTTGCCGAGTTAAGTGGCTAACTCGGTCTTACAGTCATTAGACATCCAAAACAAGTAAAGGAAAAGACAAAAAAGACTCATATTTTTTTCCTTATTGGATTTTCAGACAAATTAGAAAAAATTCAAATGAACATTACATAGGCCCATAAATGGCCCAATTTTTTAGCCTTGTTATACACACCTCCAAATTTCTAAATGCATCCCCCAAAATACTCGTTTATAAAAATAAACACCCCATCTACTCCAAACTTTTCCCTATTGCTCAATTAGGCGGGTTTAGATAGATTGTGTTTGAGTTGTTATCCTCTATCGAAAATTAACTAGCCAATTATTGACTATATAAATATCTTTAGTCACTGTTTTTATTGTCAATTGATTTTTAGATGAACACTCAGACTATATCATAGCATCATAGTCTGGTTCACTGAACGTGTGAAACCAAAAAAGGCCCACAATGTTCTAATCTCAGGTCACTCGGATGATCTAACCCCACGTCACCCAATTATGTGTCCACACGTAAATTCAAAAAAAAAATCAATTACGTGTAAGAAGGCGTGTTGAAACAATTATCTAAAATCGAAAATTAATTAGCTAAGCACTGACTGTATAAAAACTTAAACTTTATCAAATTGAAATAAGTCTGACCAATTACAACTCATATTTAGGGCTCGTTTGGTAGGCCGATGGGATTAGCATGTGTTAATAGTGTGTTAATAGTGGGGGATTATTAATCATGGGATTAATAACACCACCCTTTTCTTGGGGATTAATATGAAGGGGTTAGAGGGGATAAAAGTGGATAAGAAGTTTATCCGAGTTGTACCCAGGATTATTAATCTTATTGCATTTAGCCTATCAAACACCAAGATTATTGGACTAATAATCATATTCAACTCTAATCAGGCTACCAAACGACCCCTTAGATCACTAGTTACACTAGTCGGGTCATCCAAAAATCATCGTCCCTCCCACCCTTGTCCCCCACTCGTCGCCTTCCCTTCCCGCACCTTCTCCCTCAACCGTCTCCCACCCAAACCCTAATTCCATCCAGCCACCTCTGCCTCCCACCATCATCCTTTTCCTTGGATATTAGGTCAACATTGAAATAATGCTCCTTGGATCAATCATGACTAAATGTCATAACAGATGTTTTACTAGTGGTCAAACACTAGAAGGGAAAAGGGCGATGGTGTGAGGCAAGGGTGGGGGAATTGATTGTGGTGAGATGAAGTAAGGTAGGGAAATGGGTATGGGGGCAATCAACCTACTAAGGTACCGTACTTTCACTTTTTTTTTTCAAATAAGGTAACGTACAAACTAGTTACTTATTTAGGTATCGTACTTTCAAAATTAATTTCAAATAAGGTATTAGACCAAATTTTTAACTAACGTCGTTAAAAAATCTAACGGACTTGTCAACCTCATTTAGGGGTGGGGTGAGGGGGGGGTTGGTAGGGGGTGGGGATGGGGGGTAGGTTGGGGTGGGTTGGGTTGGGTGGGGGGGGTAGGGGGTAAGGGGGTGGGGAGGTAGGGCGGGTTGGGGGTGGGGTGGGGTGTGGGGGGGATGGGGCGTGGGGGGTGGTAGGGCGGGGTGGGGGGTGTGTGGCGGTGGGTGGGGCGGGTGGGGGTAGGGGGGCGGGGTGGGGGGTGGGGTGTGGGGGGTGGGGGGTAGGGGCGGGGTGGGTGGTGGGGGTAGGGCGGGGGGGGGTGGGGTGGCGTGGCGTGGGGGGTGGGGTGGCGTGGGGGGTGGGGGGTGGGTGGGGCGGGGTGGGGTGTGGGGGGGTGGGTGGGGGTAGGGGGCGGGGTGGGTGGTGGGGTGGGGTAGGGCGGGTTGGGGGGGCGGAATGGGGTGTGGGGGGTGGTAGGGCGGGGTGGGGGGATGCGTGGGGGGCGGGGGGTGTGTGTGGCGGGGGGGGGGGTGGGGTGGGCGGGGGGGGGGGTAGTAACGAGGTTGACAAGTCCGTTAGATTTTTTAACGACGTTAGTTAAAAATTTGGTGGGATACCTTATTTGAAATTACTTTTGAAAGTACGATACCTAAGTTAGTAACTAGTTAGTACGTTACCTTATTTGAAAATGGACCTTAAATACGATACCTTCCTTGGTAATTATTCCAATGGGTATGTGATAGGGTAGTGGATAAGTGGGATTCAGAAAATAAATAAATTAGTAATAGGGTAGTGGATAAGGGGGATTCAGAAAATAAATAAATTAGTGTAATGTTATAGTCCCTCCGTTTCACGATAATCTATAAAATTTCTTTTTTGTGCGTCCCACAATAATCTATAACTTTCCTAAAATGAAAAGGAATCTTTACTATTTCCTCCACTCATTTTCTCTCCTACATTATTTTAATACTCGCATCACCATTATAATTTACTATTCTCTCCACTCATTCTCTCTCCTATTTTATTTTCACACTCACAACACTTTCAATATAATACTTCCTCCTTAATCTTCGCGCTGGGCCAAAAATTCTATATTTTTATGGTATGGAGGGAGTAAGTATTACTAGCAGTACATCTGTGCGATACACGGACTGTTATTCATACTTAAAAGATGAAAATTAAAATAAAATAAACAGAAAAGTGAGTTGTTTTTATATATTGTGAAAAGCTTTCTTAAAGACTATATTGTCGGTACAAACATCAGAGTGATCAGTATTTTCATTATTAAATATCAATATTCTAAAATTATTTACCTTTTAACTCTGGTGGATGAAGCGACATATAATTGATCATGGCAAAATTTTGATTTCTTTAAAATAAAGACCAATTTTTTAATTTGTAAAAAATGCAACCCAGCCTCAATTATTAGAATTGTAGTCCTTTCCTTCCAAAATCAACATCTATTTTTTAAGAAAAATTTGCTCTTGATGAAGAAAAAAAAATTATTTTTTTTATAACTCATTTTGAAATGAAGGGAGCAATTAAATTATTTAAATTTCAAAGTAGCTGAAGCATTGATTAGTATAAAGAGCAACAAAAGAGACAATATTTATTACTCAATATATTTTAAAATGAATGAATGACTCATTTTAAATATATAGATGGAGACTTAAAAAATTGAGACCAAGCTTTTATAAAATCATATAAATCAAAACTATTTAGAGGCTCCAGAAAAGGCCACGTCAAAAGCCACATCAGCAACAATTTTCAACTCATTTTTATTTCAGATTTTAGTTAAAAAAATATAGGCTTTAAAATAAAAATTCCCTCTAAAATTCTGATAATGCAATTGAAATTTAGATAAAATTTAAAATTTTGATAAGATATATCTAACTTTAAATTTCTAGATTATATTTAACTGTAACAATTTTTCAAATGTGGATAATATATTCCGATAAATCTCAAATTTTTGAAATTTAACTAAGATGTCATCTGAGCATAACAAATCATTTTCAGTTATATATATTTCGGATAATATAACTTTAAATTTCTAGATTATATTGATAGTGTTTTTAGTTGTTAATGATAAAGGTAAAATTTTGGAGGATCATAAAAGAGTGGTTCATTTTTAATTGATTAAATCAAGGGTTTGCTATTTATATGATTGCTGGTGTTGGTGGCAAAAGTCTGAAACTTATAATTTATGCAGGCAACTAAACATTCTTTCTGTGAACATGGCTTAGTGACTTTGAAACAGCTATTTGTTTCTGGAGAAGTTATACTTCTTTTATGATCTGTGATTTAATTTCACCGAAACAAATACAGCTCATTTTTCTTATGTCCAGGGTGGTGGTGAAAGCATTGATCAACTGTATAATCGGTGCACATCTACATTGCAAAAGATTGGTACGAGGCATATAGGTACGATGCTGCTCATATAGTTACCCTAACAAGTTTTAGAAATTCATATGGATAATTAGTTTTCCTAAATCTTTGGTCAAAGCTCAATAAAAATAAACACTAAAAAAGTGGGACTATTATTATAGGATGGAGGAAGTATATCATTAGTTAACTACATGCACCCTCGAGACATGTTGTATAAACTGGGAGGCTTGCATAATATTCTCATGTATCGACTGTATGACCGAAGACATATGTTTCCCAAATCGACATAAATGTTCCTTTAATTCATCATCCATTTTATTTGTCTATTTGCATGTTTTCTACAGGTGAGCGGGTAGTAGTGGTAACTCATGGTGGAGCTGTGCGGACTCTTCACAAACGAGCTGCTCCAACCGAAGAATTGCCAGGAAAGATAATGAATGCATCTGTGAACATATTTCACCTGGCTGGTGAACAGTGGTCCATTAAAGCATGGGGTGACGTCAGCCATCTCAATAAAACTGGGTTCCTGGAGACTGCTTTTGGAGGTGACAGCAATTCTGGTTGATTGATTCACAATGTCTTCACCATAAACTGTTCTGCTTCAATGAGGCAACAAGCAAGCAGAGTGAAGAGTTTGAACCATTTTAAATCAAGGACAATTTTTCTATTAATTGAATTCATTATGGCTGCTCAAATGTGATATTAAAGGTGCACCAAAATATGGATTAGATGCATAATTCGGCTTACATTGCCATCTATTTGAGGGCATTTTTCATGAGAACAATTTAATCAAAAAGACATTTACCATTGCCATCTGCTTGTCTACATTTTTGTCTGCAATCAAATTGGTTTGGAGTAAGGCTTTAAGTTTATCTATGTTAATGTTAAGCATGATATCCAGAGCCTTTTTTATAATATTTAAACTTTTTAGATGAGATGGTAACATATCGTATCAAAGTCATGGTTAGACATGAATTTTGTTCAAATCTTTTCGGGTTTGAGTTCAAATCTTTATGGACTTGTATGTATATTAAAAATTACTCCTATGATGAAGGGTACATATTGTCATAGCCAAAACATTTGTAATGATACAACTCTATTTGTTTGTAGCTTATAGCAATTGTAGAAAAAAATGTGAGAACAAAAAAAAGTCCAATTTTATGGGTTTAATTTTGTGCTCATATATGAGGTTTAGACTTTGGACAAGTAATGGTGTCCACCATTTTTTATTTATTTTTCACGGATATGGTTATATACAGAGAAAATTATATACAGGGAACGAAATATTTCAACGCTGTCCTTGCCCGTCTCGGGTAAGTATACACGAGATGTAATCTATAATCTCGTGTATATGTACACGTGATGACTCGTGTACGCATACGAGATGTCTCGTGTTCATATACACGAGATTATAGATTACATCTCGTGTATATGTACACGAGATGCTTTTCAGCCTTCCTCTTTCTATTGTTATTGAAAAGCAGAATAGGGATCTGAAACATATTCATGAATTTGATAAATCTTACCTTCCTCTACATTATCCTCTGTTATTTGTATACGGTAAAGATGGATATTTCACAGACATTCCGAGAAATAAACCTCCCGGGGCAAAGAGATCAAGTTTGTCAATAAAAGAGTTTTTATCTTTTCGACTTCAGGAGAGGATAAGAGAAGGATCACAGCTTATGAGAAGCGGTCGGTTCTTTGCGGCAATTTATGGTTGATGCATATGTTATGATGGATACACAGAGGCTTCAATGGATACGTTATAATCGGCCTACTCTTCGGATGGAAACTTATAAAAATCATCGGATGCATCGGTAAGGGGAGATACCGGCGAAGCATCTGGGAGACGAGTTATATTGCCATCCACTTATACCGGAGGGCAGCGGTGGATGACTCAAAATTACCAGGATTCTCTCGCTATATGTAAATGGACTGGGTATCCGTCACTTTTCATAACATTTACGTGTAATCCTAAATGGCCGGAGATTACGAGATTCTGTAAAAAATATGGCATTAGGTCCGAGGATAGGCCTGATGTATTAAACAGGGTATTTAGAATGAAGCTTAATCAGATGATTGCAGATTTCAAGGAAGGCAAAGTATTTGGCACCCTAAAAGCAAGTAAGTAAATCTTTAAATATTATTTGTTTTCCTCTTATTGTTTTGTCAATTATATTTTTTTTATTAGCATGTTCCTCTTATTTTGTTAATTGATTCATGAAGTTATATACATGGTGGAGTTTCAGAAGAGGGGCCTTCCGCATGCTCATATTCTTCTCTTTCTTAACCGCCATGATCGGGGTCATAATCCTGAAGATATTGACAAGTGGATTATTGCTGAGATTCCTGATAAGGAGAAATATCCTAGATTATACGAGGCAGTTGCTGAATATATGTTGCATGGACCATGTGGTGCTGCTAATCCTAAATCTCCGTGTATGGATCACAACAGGTGCTCAAAGAAATTCCCTAAATCATTCAATGATCGCACTCGTGTAGACGAGAATGGGTATCATGTATATAGGCGAAGAGACACGGGTTTCATAATTGATAAGGGTGGAGTTGCTCTCGACAATCGTTCAGTTGTCCAATTCAATCCATATCTTTTGCTAAAGTACGAAGCTCACATAAATGTCGAGTACTGCAATCAGAGCAAGGCAATCAAGTATTTGTTCAAGTATATAAACAAGGGAACCGACAGGATATGCCTTGCAATCGAAAACGATGAGGTGAAAAGGCAAATTGATTGTCGATATGTCTCTGCGTATGAAGCTATGTGGAGGATTTTCGGATTCGACATACATTATCGGACCCCTCCTGTTGAGCGCTTGACTTTTCACTTGGAGGGTGATCATAGTATCCCCTTCAAGGACAGAGACTTTCTTCCTGATGTTTTGGATAAAGCGACAGTTAAAGAATCTCAATTTATGAAGTGGATGGAGTATAACAGTATTCATTCAGAGGCTCGGATATATAAATACTGTGAATTTCCTCATCATTTCGTATGGGATAGAACTAAACGTGAATGGCGTAAGATAAACGTTTTGCAGTGGGGCGTATTTATCATGTTCCAATGAATTGCGGAGAATTGTATTACCTCAGGATAATGTTGAATCATGTAGCGGGTCCCATGGAATTCAAGGATTTGAAGCTTGTAAATCGCGTTGTTCATCCCGATTTCAAATCTGCATGTTACGCTCTGGGATTATTAGATGATGACAAGGAATATGTTGATGGAATTATAGAAGCGAGTCATTGGAGGTTGCCCGATAGTCTGAGAAGACTATTTTCTATGTTGCTACTATCTAATAGTATGTCGAATCTGGGAGAGGTATGGGAGAAGACTTGACACTTATTATCTGATGATATAGAGTACAAGTATCGGAGGATGCACGATAATCCGGGTATTCCGTTCCATGTTTACATATTTGTTTTACAATAAATATCAATTATGATTTTATTTCTACTTTACAGTTATACAATATGATTCTATATATTTATCTATATTAATATATTTATTTTGTTTTTTTATAATTTCAGGTTTGAAATTAATTAATGAACAGGTCCAGAATCTTGCTTTGGCGGAAATTGAGAAGTTAGTGATCGAGAATTGCAGCAGTCTCCATAAATTTAAAGACATGCCTACACCGGTGGGCAATGTGATTGGTGATGCAATAAATAAGCTCATTCTAGATGAGACATCTTATGACATTGATGAGATGAAAGCTGAGCACTTCAGATTACATCCTCAGTTAACAGCCGAGCAAAAGAGTGTTTATGATAAGATTATGTCGGCTGTTGATCGAGGAAACGGTGGTGTGCTTTTCCTCTATGGTTATGGTGGTACGGGAAAGACCTTCTTATGGAAAACACTGTGTTCTGAATTAAGGAGCAGGAGAGATATTGTTCTTCCTGTTGCTTCCAGTGGCATAGCTTCATTGCTCCTTCCGAAAGGTAGGACCGCGCATTCTAGGTTCGGTATCCCGATACAGGTAAACGAGAGCTCAACTTGCAGTAAACTAAAATCGGGTACGGATGAGGCAGCACTTCTACAGAAAACCAAACTAATTATATGGGACGAAGCTCCAATGGCTCATAAACATTGTTTTGAGGCTCTCGATCGTAGCCTCCGAGATATTATTCGTACACCCGAGGAGAGATATTCCAATAAACCATTTGGTGGTTTAGTTATTGTATTCGGTGGTGACTTCAGACAAATTTTACCTGTTGTTCCTAAAGGGAGTAGGCATGATATTCTGCATGCTGCACTCTGTTCATCCAAAATATGGAATGAATGTGAGGTTCTCAGATTGACACATAATATGAGATTGCAGGTAATTCGTAACTAGCCTTTATTCATCTACTTAAATATTTTTATTTCAATTTAAGTAATTTGTATATATTTAACTTAATATAGGGTGATTCTACTTCTCATAATTCCGAAGAGATAAGAGATTTCGCTCAGTGGCTCTTGAGTGTCGGAGATGATATTGCCGGTGGAGATAATGATGGGGAAATTGACATTAACCTTCCTGATGATATATTGATTCGAGAGGCTTCAGATCCTATTGCAAAAATAGTCGAATCTATATATCCTGACTTATTGCAAAATAAGGATGTCGAAGGATTCTTCCAGACTAGAGTTGTGCTTGCTCCAACAAATGAGATTGTCGATAACATAAATGATTATGTCATGTCACTCTTTTCGGGAGACGAAGTTGAATATATGAGTTATGATGCCATTTGTAAGGATGAGGATGATGAAAATGGTGCTGAAGATATATTCTCACCTGAATTTCTAAACACTATCAAGTGTTCTAGATTGGCAAATCACATTATTAAGCTGAAGGTTGGGTGCATAGTAATGCTTTTGAGAAATCTTGATCAAGCTGCTGAATTGTGTAACGGCACCAGAATGATTGTCACTCAATTAGGTAAATACAGTAATTTTTTATTTTTTATATACATATAATTTAATACTTAATTTTGTTACATATATGTAGGTAAGCACGTAGTCGAAGCCAAGATGCTTTCGGGAAAGAATGCTGGTATAAAGGTGCTTATTCCTAGAATGATAATGTCTCCTTCAGATGTGACAAAATTTCCGGTTAGATTTCAAAGAAGGCAATTTCCACTTGCCGTTTCTTTTGCTATGACAATCAACAAGAGTCGGGGACAATCTCTTTCCCATGTAGGACTATATCTTTCACATCCTGTTTTCAGTCACGGACAACTTTATGTAGCATTTTTCAGAGTAACCAGCAAGAGAGGACTTAAAGTTATTATTTGTGATTCAGATGCTCAAACATATGACAAGACGCTGAATGTAGTCTACAAGGAAGTTTTCGACAGACTCTGAGAATTTATGATCGCACAATTTGTGGTTAAACAAAAGTATTGTAATTTCTTATTATTTTCTTTGTTTTTATTTTGTTTTTCTTTAAATATATAGGAGATGGAAGAGATTATGTTGACACTTAGGCACACACTATTAAACTCACGCTATTGTAACCATATCTCTTCATCTTCTAAAGTTGTAACACTAAAATCTTAATAATGTTTTTTGGTTAGGCAGGGACCTAACCTCCCGTGGTTTTGTGCCGGCGAGATAGTTGTCTCAAGGGCTTTCCACGTTACATCATGTGTCAACATCTTTTTTCTGTATTAATTATACTCCTAATATCCGCTACATTGATTATCAATTTCAATTTATATTGTTACTTAAAAATCAATTAAAACACATAAATAATTATTTACTTAATCAAAAAAAAAATTATTCATCGACGGGTACCGACGGGTTACTGACTAGTGAGTACATAAACCATTTCCTGCCCACATTAAAAAATAAATCAAAAAAAATAATTGAAATAAATATCAAACTTTATTTGCATGCCTATTATTAATTAAAAATATTATCTAATAAAACTCAAACAATATTAATTTCTTTGTCTTAAAATATTATTATTTTTTCTTCATTAATATTTATCTATTTTCAATCATATTTATTTGTATCTTATAATATTTTTTTTGTATAATATGATAAATTAGTTAAAGCAAGTTAAGCAACCATTTAGTACCCATTGTAATTGTATGACTATTATCAATAGGAGTAACTATCCCTATTTAGCCTAATTTCCAAGCCAAACATCAAATGTAAAATAAAACAATACTCTCTCCGTCCCAAAATGTTTGTCTCATTTGACTTTTTTGTTGAACTTTGACCACAAATATATGACAATTTAATTATGTTCATGAAATTCTAAAAATTTCTATTGATTCACCATTAATAATATTATCAACAACAACTTTTAGAATTTCATGAACATGATTAATCTCTCATAAATTTGTGATCAAAGTTCAACAAAAAAGTCAAATGGGACAAACATTTTGAGACGGAGGGAGTACTATGTAGGTACATTAATATCATAAATTATCATATACATGAATTACCTGATTTCTAAAGAAAACAATACTATAAATACTATATAAGTACATTAATATCATAAATTATCGAGATAAAAATCATATATTGGAAATTTTAAAAAATGATATACATTATTATTTTTATTATTTAGCAAAATTTTAAATTTCTAAATATCGTTTAATTTATTTATTTTTGTCCAGAACAAATAAATCCTAAATTCTATTATTTAAATCCCAAACTAAAAGCCCAAACATGATTAATTATTAATATTTTTAATTTAAATAGCCCAACTCACTTTTATGCCCAATCCAAATAAAGTAAAACATATCTAAGCAAACCCTAATCAGGTCTACACAAGTCTAAGGCTCCGTTTGTTTCACCGTAAAATATTTTTCGGAAAATATTTTCCGTAAAATAACTCGCTTTTTATTGTTTGGTTGTTTTCCGGAAAATCGTAAAAAAATTTCCGTTGATTGGTTGTTTTCCGGAAAATGTTTTCCGTAAAATAACTCGTTTTCCGGTGTTTGGTTATTTTTCGGAAAATGTTTTCCGTAAAACAACTCATTTTCCGGTGTTTGATTGTTTTCCGAAAAATGGAGAAAATATTTTCCGGAAAATATTTTACGCCCTTCCTAAGTAAAACGACTTACTGACCTTATCCTAAGTAAAATATTTTTTGGAAAATGGTGCTCTTCGTGTACAACTCATATTTCACAAGGTACAACATTCTACTTCCTCATTCTAATAATAATAAAAAAATAAATAATAATAATAATAATAATAATAATAAAATAATAATAAAAATAAAAATAAAAATAAAAATAATAATAAAAAATAATAATAAAAAAATAAATAATAATAATAATAATAAATAATAATAATAATAATAAAAAATAAATAAAAATAACAATAAAATAATAATAAAATAAATATGAATAATAATAATAATAAATAAAATAAAATAAAATAAAATAATAATATAATAATAATAATAAATAAAATAAAATAAAATAAAATAAAATAAAATAAAATAAATAATAATAATAATAATAAATGATAAATAATAATAATAATAATAATAATAATAATAATAATAAATTATAATTATAATAATAATAATAAATTAAAAATAATAATGATAAATTAAAAATAATAATAATAATAATAAATAAAAAATAAAAAAAATTAATAATAATAATAATAATAATAAAATAATAATAATAATAATAATAAAATTTAATAATAATAATAATAATAATAATAATAATAATAATAATAATAAGTAAAACATTTTCCTAAGTAAAACATTTTACGCCGTAAAACATTTTACGCCGTAAAACATTTTACGCCGTAAAATATTTTACGCCCTTTCTAAGTAAAATATTTTACAGGAAAACATTTTACAGGAAAACATTTTCCGGAAAACGTTTTCCGAAAAATGTTTTACGTCGAAACAAACGGAGCCTAAGTCAATGCCCCTCACACACCCTAAATACCCTTCCCGAAATTCATACCTCTTTCTTCCTTCATCACACTGTCGCTGGTCCTCCACCACGTTCGACCTCATTAGCGTCCGTCTTCTCCCCTCTAGCGCGCCTATGTTCCCCTCCGACCGACGCCGTTGATCCTCCCATCCTACCGATGTCGTCTTCCCTTTCCTCCTACAGTTGTGCAGTTCTTCAACCTCCTTTACCTCCCGAACCTGCTTACGTCGTCCTACAGTTGTGGACATAACTAAGTTGCTGAAGTTTGTGATGAAAATTGCTTTGGAACAATTTTCAGTTTTTGAAATTTGTGGCTCATTGTGCTCGAAGTTGCTAAAATTTATGGCCCATTTGTCTTTAAATTATAATGACATGCTTTCCCGCCCATGAATCTCTTTTTTTTTTTTTTCATATTACTTCATGTTGTTTGTTCTATCCCCCAAAAACTTAGCATCACTCTGTTTATTATGTTATTTTTATGGGATTATTTTGTTTGATGTAGGGCTTGCTCTAACTTTTTTGGAGAATATCTGTAAAGTGATGAAGAAGGTTGTTGCACTTCGAAGCATGTAGAGAGAGAGATGGAGAGGGAGAGAGACGAAGATCATATCTAAGACTTGCAAAATGTGTGGAGATGGCAAGGGAGCGTGGGGAGGGCAGTGTGATTTTTGGCCGAAAAAAATATAAAAAGGGCGTTGGTGGTCAACGGCCGATGCGTGGAGGCGCCTCGGGCTGATGTATGGATGAGGCTTGTAGGAGGTAAGATGAAAGTAAATTGGTTTGGGTTCTCGAAAAGTAAATAGGGAAGGAGAAGCCTTTTAAGGCAGAAATTGAGTCAAAATTTCAAACGGAGCTACACATGCATAACAACCATTCACTTGTCCACATGTTAGTCTTGTTTTGTTTCCTTTCTCTCTCTACCCCTCTGTCCACTGGTTTCGAGAAAAACAACGGCTTGTTTCCTGTTTTCCAAATTCCAAAACCACTGTCAACAAAAAAAAAAAAAAAAAAAGGAAACGGAAATGGAAACAAAAGTTTCCATTTTAGTTGACGTTGAAAGCGACTGTTTTGAGCGGGATTTTGCCATTTTTGGAAGACAATCTTGTTATAAGATATAGATAGATATACTCCCTCCGTCCCGCTATAACCCGCACAGTTACTTGTTTGCACGTGAATTAAGAAATATGATATTTTAATAAATATTACACAAAGTGGGAGGGATTAGTAAGGATTAACAGAGATCTTTCAGTCAAATCTCCATAATCGTTCCCTCCAAATTTTGAATTTTCCTTAAGAACATTGAATTACTTACTGTAAAAAAAAAAAAAAAAAGTCGCAATTCAAATTTTAACATTAATAGGAGTATTTACAATTACAAACCCAATAAAATATGAAAATTTTAAAATTAGAGCCCAAAAAATTCAAATTACATTTTTGCCTCCATTTCTTCCCCCCTAATTTACTTAAGACAGCCTATTAGTAGAAGTCTGCCTTCATTTCATCCAAAATTTGAAATCAAAAGTTTGAAAATAAACCCAGAACACCATTTCTTCATAAACCTTCTTCAAAAAGCTTCTACAAAAATGAAAAACTTGACCAAGGAAGAAAGGAATTTGCTGGCCCACTTTCTATTATTCTCTGCTGAAGATGGACTTCTTTCAAGAGGCTTGGCTACAAAAGCTTCTACAAAGTTTGGAGTTAGCAAAAGAACAGTTTGGATCACTTGAGCTCAAGTCAAAAAGCAACAGTCACTTAGAGTTCCTGTTTGTTTAACAAACAAAAAAACAAATGAAAGAGGTAAGAGAGTTCAATTAGATGTTGATAAAATGAAGGCTATTCCCTTTTCAAAAAGAAATACAATAAGGAATTTAGCACATGGGTTGGGAGTTAGTAAAGGCACAATAGGGAGGTGGAAAAAAGATGGTGAGATCAGATTTCACACAAATGCCATAAAGCCAGCTTTAAACTTTTCAAATGAACTCGCAAGACTCATATTTAGTGTTGATGCACTAACATTTGACAGAGAAGCAAATAAACCAAAGTTCAAACCAATGACACATGTAGTACATGTTGACGAAAAATGGTTTCAAATGACAGAATGTACAACTAGGTACTACATGTGTCCTGGAGAAGAAGAACCACATAGATCATGCCAAAGTAAAAGATATGTTTCCAAAGTTATGTTCTGTAAGTAGACCAATCTACTCAATTAATTAATGGAGATTTAGTGTTTGATGGAAAGATTGGAGTGTGGCCATTTACCAAAACAGCTAGGGGTGGAAATGGTTTGGTTCAAACCGCGGTTTGGAGTCGAACCAAGCCAAACCGTGTGGTTTGGTTCGGTTTTTAGGCATAAGTGATTTAGCTCGGTTTGAGAAATTAACAAACCATGTGGTTTAGCTCAGCTTGGGGTTTGGCACTCCTAAACCGAACCAAGACAAACCGAGCTAAACCGTTTAAAACTTAACCCCGGTTTGAACCGTGAAACCGAACCATTATGTTTACATTTAATGTTCGGCTGCAAGAATTAAAGTAGGGTTTTCCTTGATAGCTCTAAGATTGTTTAAGATTGTTGTTTGGTACTTGATACTTTAAGATTGTTGTTTGGTAATTGATATTTAAGATTGTTGTTTGTAATTTTCATATGGTATATTTTGCGTTCTACTTTAAAGATTGTTCTATGATTGTTGTTTGGTGATTGGTATTTGGTACTTTAATTTCAAAGTAATAAAGTTATGCTTGTATTTATTCTAAGTACTTATTTATATTCATTAGTCATAAAATGGTTAACAAAAAAAATTATGGTTTGAAATACGTTTTGGACCGTGGTCTAGATCGCGGTTTGGACGGTGGTCTGAACCGCAAAATCAAATCGCAAATCAAACCGCGGTTTAGACCGAACCAAACCGAACCATAGCGATTCGATTTAGCTCGGTCTGAATTTTTTTATGGTTTAGCTCGGTTTGAAATTTCTCCAAACCGATGCTAGCGGTTTGACTTCTAAATTTGTCCAAACCGAGCTAAACCGAACCATTTCCACCCCTAAAAACAGCCCCAACAAAAAGAAACAGTCAAAACAGACCAGCTGGAACAATGGTCACAAAACCACTTGATGGAATCAACAAGCAAGTTTCAAAAGTCATGATGCTCAACCATGTAAGCTTCTTTTAAAAAAATCATGTTTTTTAATTCAAAACAGACCAGCCGAAACAATGATCACAAAACCACTTAATGGAATCAACAGGCAAGTTACAAAAGTTATGTTCATATGTGTTGTAAGTATAGACCAATCTACTCAATTAATGTTTTGATTGCAGATTATCCTTGTATCAATTAAAATATACTCCCTCCGTCCCACTTTAAGGTTCCATGGGTGGATTTACACGCTTCTTAAGAAAAGTTTTAAAAAATGAATAAAGAATTGTAAGTGGGTAGAAAATTAGAAGATAGAGAATGTAAAAGTTAAAAATTTAATCTTTCCCTCTCTTTTTTATTCCACTAACCCAAAATAATTAAAAGTACAAACAGTCTAATCAGTTTCACAAACAACACTTTCAGTTTCACAAACAATACTTCCAGTTTCACCTTCACCTGTGCAACGGAGGAAAAAAATGAAAATTTCAAATTCCCTCTTTTAAAAAAAAACACCAGCAGCTATATATACTTTCAGTTTCTTTCAGTATATGAAAGGAATAGTAACTCCACAGTCCACTGAAGACACAAGTTCACTGAAGACACCAAGTTCAACAAGTTCAACCATTTTTTTACAGTTTCTACATACACTACTACATACATTAAAACAAGGCATAGTTCAGCCACTTTTTTACAGTTTCAAATGAGAACCAAAAATTTAACCACTCAAGAAAAGCAGTGCATTGCTGAGTTCTTGCTTCAAAATCACAAAGATGGGCAAATTGTCAACGACGCACTAGCTGAAGCTTCAAACAAGTGGGAAGTTAGCAAAAAGTCAGTTCATCGAATCTGGACTACTACAAAACAACAAAAGGCAATTGGATTACCACTCAATTTAAAGTCAAAAAAGTTTGGAAGACAAGGTCCTAAGCAATTGAAAATCGACGAGGCAAAAGTGATGGCAATACCACTCAAATCACGGTGAACATTAAGGAGACTAGCTCAAAATCTTGGTGTGAGCAAAACTACTGTTGGAAGATGGGTATCTAAAGGAGTTATAAGAAGTCACACAAATGCAATCCATCCGGAACTCACTGAAGCAAACAAACTACGGAGGTTACAGTTCTCAGTTTCAAAGTTAATGCATGACAAC